>JAQFVV010012500.1:3911342-4411791 GCA_028023455.1 Epiperipatus broadwayi
ATATATAAAAACAAAAAAATAAAGACTTATAAATCCAATAAATAATATAATATTTCAACCAGAGGACTGGTTTTCATCAGAAAGAAAAAAAAAAAATACACAGTAAAATGGCGATAATCAAAAATTACAGATTTGGTAAAAGATTAAAAATTAACAAAACCCCCCTGATTGGTCACAAAATCTAACACAGAATATCTACCCAATCAATGACAAAATTCAAACAAAAAAAAAAAACTACATTCCCTCCTAATCAAGCTTAAATTCTATTTAAATTAAAATAAATATAAAAATAAAAAATCCAAAATTAAAAATTAAAATATACATATGTGCATACATAGAAAAATTAAACTATGCTCACACACAAAAAATAGCTGTGCTCACATTAATATTCATTAAAAACTAAAATACTTATACATTTTAAAAAATATAGTTAGTGCAAAGTACAATAATTTATAACTAATTATTTATCTATAAACCAATTAAACACAGATATTAAACATCCATGTAACCAATCTTTACATAAAAAAACCTCATATAAGAAAATTTTCACATAAAAAACACACATATAGAAATCATTTAGGAGACCAGGTAACCCAGAGATGTAATAGTTCCAGTGTTCAAATTCAATCCATGCGGTTCTAAGGTCTTGAATTTAAAAATAAAAAAACTCTCCTTTTGTTTCCTCTCCCTTGTAGAAGAAAAACCTTCCTGAAGAATCACTACTTTTAAATCATCAATTGAATGATTCGGTAAGTTAAAATGTTTTGAAACCGGTCTATCTTTATTCTTATGCAAAATGTCAAATCTATGATTAGTCATTCTGACGTGTAAACTATTTGCTGACTCACCTATATACTGGTTTAAACATCTACTACACTCTATCAAATATATCAAATTAACACTTTTACATGTAACATAATTAGGAATATACCATTTGAAATTACAATTCTTAGTACTAAAGACCACTTTTGTCACAACAATATGTTTACATGTAAAACATCTTTTATCTTTACATGGAGAACATCCTTTTTCCTGTACAGAACTACTAATAAAATTTGTTTTGACAAGTATATCTCTAAGTGATCTATGTTTTCGATATACAGCCTTAGGTGGATCAGAAAAAATAGATTTTAAATAATCTGTGGACTGTAATATGTTAAAATGTTTTGCCAATATCCGGTTAATATTAGGTAAATCTCTATTAAAAGTAAGAACCAATGGTGGAACATCTAATTGTTTTTTACTCTTTTCAGATAAAAGAAGTTTCTTTCTATCAATTAAAGAAGATCTCCTTACTGCATTATCCAACAATGTCTTAGGATACCTCATATTGAGCAATCTATTATATAAAATACTATTATTTTGTTGAAGAAATTTCTCATCATTACAAATCCTCTTCATCCTTAAAAATTGACTATAAGGAATATTAGTCTTTAAATGTTTAGGATGGTTACTATAAAAATGTAGATAGCGGTTATTATCAGTTGGTTTCCTATATACAGTGGTAGTAAGAGATCTATTAGTGTAAATAACTTCAACATCAAGAAAATGAGCAATTGATTTTGAAAAATTCATTGTGAAATTAATATGTTTATTAAAATTATTTAAATAACTTAAAAAATTATGAAGTTCAACTTCACTATGTGGCCATATCATGAAAATGTCATCTATATATCTAAGCCAAGTGTGAGGTTTCAGCTTAGCATTATCAAGTATAGAGGACTCCAGTTTTGACATAAAAATATTCGCATAACTTGGTGCCATCTTTGTACCCATTGCAGTACCTTGTTTCTGTAAATAGTATCTAGAATCAAAAGTAAAAAAATTATTTCTTAAAACCAAATATATTAATTCAACCATAGTAGTAATAAAATCATGATCATACTCTCTATCTTGTAAAGCACATTTAATAGCCTCAACTCCATCATCATGAGTTATATTTGTGTATAATGATACAATATCCAAAGTAACCAAAAAACAATCAACTGGTAATTCAGATTTAATATTTTCTAACATGCAAAGAAAATGAGTAGTATCTTTAACATAAGAACTAAATGATGGTGGAATAAATTTAATAATATTATCAACATATGCTGAAATATTTTCTGTAGGACTACCAATACTAGCTACAATAGGTCTGCCTGGACAACCAGGTTTATGAATCTTTGGCAAAATATAAAAACTACTAGGATGAATTTTGGTTGGTACTAAAAAGTTATATACATTATTATTTATAAGACCCCTAGCTCTCATATCTTTTAAACTAAAAAGTATACCCTTGAATAATGAATTAATAGTGGTTAGTGAAACAGGCTCATAAAAAATTTTATCATCTAAAAGCTCCAGAGCTTTTTAACATAATCATCTTTATTCATAATTACTATTGATCCACCTTTGTCAGCTGGTTTTATAATAATATCCTGTCTTTTCACTAAATTAGGTAATGCATTCATCTCTCTCAATGTTAAATTACTCTTATACTTACTATGTTGTTTAAGTCTAATTTCATTAATAATATCCTGATATACATTATCAATGTACGTATCTAATAACACATTCCTTTGATGTGGTGGTGTCCAATCAGATCGTAATTTTCCAATAGTATCACATTCTTGGTTTCCAAAAAATTCTCTTAATCTAAGTCTTCTTGAAAAATTATCTAAATCCTGATGAATTTTAAATTCATTTTTTTGATAAAATGACTGAACTGTAGGGCAAAAAGATAAACCTTTATTTAACAGTGAACATTCTGCCTCACTAAGATTAATGTTAGTTAGATTAATCACATTGTTTTCCTTATTAGCTAAACATAAAAAGTCATTGCTATAAATATTTGGGTTAGATTTATTAGTATTTGTATTTCCAGAAACTAAAATATTGTTAGTGCATTCAGAATCTGTAACTCTGTGAACCAATGCTAAACCAGCATCACTATTAAGAACAGATGGTAACATTTCAGCACAATCTAATGAATGTGAAGATGATACAAATGATTGATCAGTATCAATTGGAATCATATCCGATGTAGAAATATCTGACACAGTATGATTATCAGAAGTCATACAATTAATTAGTGTTTGTGACTGATTAGTAACTAATTCAAATCTTGGCTCATTACCCATAACTTTGAACCAATGATATATTTTATTATGAAATTTCTTCACCAATAACTTCTCTCTCAAAAAAACCCATTCCTGTAATTCCTTCTGTTCATCTATATTCATTAAATTACAACTACCAAAATGTATAATTTCTTTTTCAATTAATTTAAGTTTTACCAAAAATGCATCTTTCAAAATATGTATTAATGCAACAGATGCTTCTCTTATTGTATTATCCCATTTAATTGCATGTTCCCTAGGAAATTGGTCTATGTTAGCAATAATTTTTATTCTGAGGCCTTTAGGAATTATGTTATTGTTAATAAAATATGCAAAATTACTAATATGTTGTCTATATCTAACTAATTTATCATATAATTTCCTAAGTTTAAGAAACGATGTACTATGTAATGTTTGTCAATTACTTATAACCTGCTTATTATTTAGACGTCTAGAAAAACGTTTAGGGATTGCCCCTGTATTAATTAATGTTAGACCCTGTAAATGTTGCTTACTAGAATAATCCCTATTAATATCAAACTCTGTATCTACGCTAGATATTGTATTAAAATCAGTGCCAATTATCAATCCATTATCTATTTGGTTAACTACACCCACCTCTAAATTACCCAGATCTCCTTTACCACCATCTATATGTTGATCTGAAGCAGCAAAACCATCAATCTGTTGAACATCAGAAATAGTCATTGTTAAAAAGTTCTTCTGTTTGGAAATGTTACAAATTATATCATCCAATGAAAGGTCTAAAGAATCATCTTTACGTTGAGTATGATCTTCTTTAAAAACTTTTGGAGATCTATCCCGTAATGATTCCTCCAAAACGTTCCCTGGCAGGCAAGATTGTTTTTAATTTTTAATCTTTTACCAAATCTGTAATTTTTGATTATCGCCATTTTACTGTGTATTTTTTTTTCTTTCTGATGAAAATCAGTCCTCTGGTTGAAATATTATATTATTTATTGGATTTATAAGTCTTTATTTTTTTGTTTTTATATGTATTTCCTTTGGTTAGTTTGTTATATATTAATATTTTGATATATATATATGTATACATAATAAAATAGTCAAATAAAAAATTATATTTATAAATAATTTCCTAAGAGATAAAACATGTTAGACCAATAATAACAACTGTAAGTTACTATTATAATATATATAATACGTGAATAAAATCTTTTGTGTTATTAATACTGACAGTGATCTAGTTTATTTTTTTAATCTTTATTAAAAATGTATTTTAATAAATATGTTTTAAACCTCTGCTACTCCATGAGCTAGTGACTAGGGCTGACAGTTGTAATAAAATAACTATGTAAAAGTTGGATTTTTAACAGTGCATATCTGCCTATTCTATAAATTGTCCAGGTTCAAATAGCCTGGTGGCATCCTGTAGCACAGATACAGTAAGACTGGAACTTCAAACTTCCGCTTCACCCCGACCATTATAGTATATATATAATTATTCAAAACAATACTATAATTAATATAGTAAAAATATTTTAAAAACAAATATATACCACAATTTAATAGAAGTACTTTCAACTATCTATGTAGTTGTTATCAACTAGATTCTAATTGTATTACAAAAAACCGTTACAAATGTAAACAAAAAGAAATATGTCATAGATCAATTTTCCCACAATTCATTAATTTTTATATTGGCCAATATAAAAATTAATGAATTGTGGAAAAATTGATGTATGACATATTTCTTTTTGTTTACATTTGTAACAGTTTTTTTGTAATACAATTACAATCTAGTTGATAACGACTACATAGATAGTTGAAAGTACTTCTATTAAATTGTGGTATATATTTGTTTTTATAATATTTTTTACTGTATTAATTGTATTGTTTTGAATAATTATATATATTTTATTATAATTGGAATACAGACATTGATTAATAATATATATATATATATATATATTGTGCCCTTTTCTATAGGTCAGTAATAGTTCATAACAGTCAATTACTAAAAATTTTAAATTTAGAATATGTTCTTTTAATACATTAATTATAGTTTGACGATTATATTTTTAAAGTACAATTTAAAGCTAAAGAAAATACATAGTATATAAAATCATTTAAAAATAATTATATAAAGCTTTAAATATTGTGTCATATGGTTGTAAAAGCTGGCCATATTAAAGAACACAGCTATAAATAATTAAAAGTATATTTAATAAGCTCAATTTTAATAGTCTTAAACATATAGATAAATAAATGTTATACAGTATTTAAAATTATAAACTATGTTTAATAATCAAAATTAATATAATATATTTTAAAAATGGACTTTATGATGGTGAAAATTATATCTAATTCTATATTTTCTAAATTGTTCTTCCAAATTTTATAATTATATTATATAATATAATAAGTGTAGCAATTTTATAAATCTAGGCAGAGAAATAGATTAAAAATCGTCTGTCAAAGTTATTAATCATGTGACTTGTATATTACATACTTTCTCACACACGCTTGTTTGAGTTAATAATAAAGTTTAAAATATTTTGAAATTGCAGTATAAAATTGGATGGAATTGTCACCTAGCATAAAATAATAATAAATATTAAGTTAACTATCATATGTAATGTTTTAAGTAATGTAATAAAGACGAATACAGATATAATAAAAATTAAATATTTTGTTTAAATAAAAATAGATAAATGGAATAGGTTATTAAAGTTATTTTAAAAGTTATTTTAAATGTTTAAATAGTTTTAATAAAATAATAATTTATTTAAAAGTAATATTTTAAGTTCATTACGTCATAATTTCTAATTTTGAAATTCAATTCTACTATAAACTAAAAATATGTAAATTTGTTCTCAAGCTAAAGTAAGAATTAACCAATAGGAATAGGTATTCTTACAGACTATAAATATCATCGTAACTAAGTTATCAGGGGAGATTAATAATGTATTGAAACCGGAGAAAGGTAAATTATAGCTATCAAAGAGATAGTATTTTAAAATTATTATTTTAGTCAATTTTAGCGCTCTCTCATAATTTATTTGCAAAAACTAATTAATATTTTAAAAATAAACTTGCAAAAAAGAGAGTGTAAACTAAAAAATATTTTAATAATTTCGTTTAACATGCTTTGTTAAATTTTTTAAAGCTCCTTTATCAGTCGTATTTTATCTAAAAATTTAACCTAAACTTCGCAATAAAAAATGGATATACTACGAAATAAAATGGATATAAGTTGTAATGCTGAAAAAATATTTGAAATATTTATTGATACAGCTTTATTAATACTTCACTGGAGAACTGTTTTGGTACATATAAAAACCACAGCTCGGACATTACACGGAGTCTAAAAAAATGTATTGAAATGTATTATTTATAAGTTTATCCAAGATTTATTTTTAAATAGTAATAAGACAATTATATTTCATGAATTATTTTATATAATATGATATTCAAAGGAGTAAAATGTTATATCCTTTCTGAAAGGTAACATTTAAAAAAAATATTTTCAAGAATTTAAGAAAGAACCCAGGAGAATATGTTATAGAAGCGTTTTTGATATTAAAATATCCGTTCTTAGAATTATTTAAAAATGCATTTAGAAAAGATTTGTTTAAAAGTACTTGAAGTTTTTTTTATTTTAAAACAGATTTATAAAAAATACCAAATGAAAGTTTAAATGTACCAAGAAGGAAACATATATAAAAAAAGTGAACACATAGTTGAATAAAAGATGGATCCATGGAAATACAAATAGTACTTAAAAGTTTATCGAATATTTTTAAAGTTAAATTAGATGGATTGATGCATCGGATACGCAGAGAATATTGGTAAAGAAGATTAAGAAGCTTCATGGGATTAATTAATATTATGATTCAATAATTATCGTCCTAAATACTAAAACCAAGGATTATTTTCTATAAATTTTACTAAATGGATTAATAATTATTTTTATTTTAAACTTTAACGTGCTTGGAGGAGAACATTTTTAAAAACTCTAGAGAAAATAATAAACATTTTGGACTTATCAGGAACTATTGTCAAGAAAATATGTAATTATAGTTTTGATTCTTTTATTTTGTTAACCTAGTTTAAATCTAAATTTTTATATAAGATTAGGAAAAACATAAAAACATTAATTTATTAATATTAAAATTTTAGAATATAACAATCTAATAATTTAGCTAAAAATATTTTAATATAAAGTGTATGGGTGTGAATTTTTTTTTTATATCTGCAATGCTCAAGTGGATAAAGGAAGCCTACTGAACACGATGGCTAGATAAAGGTTATTGGTAATAATAATAACTATTGATAATTTATAATGTATATTTTTTTGTTTTCTTTAGATCATCCAGAAATTGGAAGAATGAAGTGTAAAAGTTTTTTACTTATATGTACCGCATTTCATACAACATTTTAAAAAACATTATGAGATAGGATTGATTTGAAAATATGCATACGACAATTTTTTTTTTATTAGTGATATAATCCAACATAACAAATAATTATGTGATTATTTTAAAATTTTCATGTTATTGGATATTCAAATATTGTCTACGTAGATTGTATATGATTAGACATATAGAATAATAAAGTAAGCAGACTTTTCTTGTGGAACAGCTAGATTGTTTAACTATTAATGAATTTTATTTATTGTTTTGTAAATGCAGATAGTTATTTATCGATGTAAGATGTGGAAAATCTTGAGAAATAATGTTGAGATAGTGGCTTGGAAGTACTTAGTGAACAGGAAACCAAGATGATGTTTTAAGAAATAGGATGTTATAAGGAATGGAAATAATATTTAGTCTTTATGTGAATATCAGCATAGTTAACAAAGCCCTACGACTGATACACATTTTATTTGGACAGTGTTTATATTTCTTTAAATATTTGATGTTCTAATAAAGCTGAAGAAATAGTTTTAACATCGTCCCTGTACTAGAGGATATTAGGCAGGTAAATGTCATACCCCTTTGCACTGTGCCATGATTTTGAGATATGTTAAGAGTAATACTCTAGCTTTCTTCCTTAATCCTATTCATCTGTTTTCTCTATCTTTATTTCATGTAACTGCATTGTTCAGTAAGATATGTTTAAGAGAAATGATAAATAATTTAGAACTTAGGTTATGCTATCATTTTATATAAGATTGGTTTATTTGCTTAGAAGGAATAGGACGTTATAACTTAAAATTGAAGATCCAAAGTATTCTAAGGAAAGAAAAGAATCATAGAATATATTTTGAATTTTATTTCGGAAATGAAATATAAACTTTTTTAAAAATAAAGTATTTAAACAAAGATATTTTCTTTAAAGTGATAATAATTTTAAATGCTTTAGTATTATTTTTTTTTAAGAGAAAAATAAATATTGCATATTTTTAAAATACAATAGTACAAAGTAAATTATGTAAACAATATGCATAGTATATTTTTTGTTTATTGATTAACAGACATATATTGATGATTACACTTATATCATACTAAAGTAAGGCTTAAAGAAGAATATATTATGATTAGTAAACATTGTGTGATAAATACTAAAATCTAGTACTGAATTTTGGATAATATTTTGTGTAACATCTTTGACTTTGCAAGATGAAATTTTTTTTAATATTTTGAGAAATCCATATTCATTATAAAATTTTGTTTTCTATAGAATGTTTTTCTAAGTATGAATTTTTAAAATAAAATAGTTTAATAATATTAAGGATAAAATGTTGTTGCTAATAAAGTAGATAAATATATTTGTAATAAGTTAACCATAATGAGAAACCAAATAGTAACATTTTTTTAAATTTTGTCCTAAATCTAAATAAAGATATAATTGAAATATAAATTTTTTTTTATAACCCGGTAGATCAAACTGTAAAGTAAAAAAAGTTAAGGATATCCACTGTAAATAGTGTAAATAAATTGTTTATTTATTTGTTGTTAGTAATAAACTTTGTTAAATTTTGTTATTTCAAAAATCTTGGGTCCGAGTTATTTATTTCTCCACATCGCGCATGAAAACACGCTATATGCATAATAATTGAAACAAATATATAATTTTGCACAAAAGATAAATAGAGAATTATTTTACGAATTTTAAATATTTTATTGGTATTTATTATAATTAAATAATCATAATCTTACATTATTTTATTGGTCATAAATCAGTTATCACAATATTATATTAAATTATATGGTATCAGTTGCCACACATATTTTGTTTGTCAGATTATTAGAATGCTACCACATATTTATTATATCATTACATGAATATATAAGATCATATTATATTATTTCATTATTTTATTATGGTAATAAAATTATAGTAAAAGAAAAGATATACTGAATTAATTAAACAATGAAGAATATTATTATTGTTATTTATTATTAGTTTCAGTGTAGTAGATTATGACATAAAATCCCTTCTCATATTATACTACCGTATTTTTTATTAACTTAGAATAAACTTTATGAACCTGAGATTATTTTATTTGAGCTAGATTATTATTAAATAGAAGATTAAGACTTAATTATTAGTTTAATCTTAGTGAGTAGAAGTTATTAAAGTCATAAGAATACTATGAGTTTGTTATTTGAAATAGTAATAAGGGGTGATAGTGTTCTTATGCCATTGAGGTAGTATCCTGTGGGATATTGGCTCAATGTAATCTATCTTGTCACCTGTATTTTCACTTCAAGTCTCATGAAAATATTAAATATTTATTTAATTTATTTTTATAAACTGAACCTTATTTGTATTTTAAATTTGAGCTAGTGAAATATTTTAATATTAATGCTGAATATTTAGTTATTAATTATTAACTGAGATAGAACCCGTTTTTATTTCATATCATATATTATCTGGAAGTGAGGATGCACGAGGTGAAGGGTAGAATATATATATATAAAATACATATTTTGCGGGTTCATCCGTGTTAAAAACTTTTAATACCAATACACTGACGTTTCGACTTGGTCACACAAGCCATCCAAGTCGAAACGTCAGTGTATTGGTATTAAAAGTTTTTAACACGGATGAACCCGCAAAATATGTATTTTATATATTTAACCCGTGCAAATCTTCGTTTTAACATATATATATATAACTACAACCATTAAATGTCTGTATTTTTAAATTATATAATAATAATTATATAATATATATATGCAGAGAAGAGATACTGTCATAGGCATAAACATTATAAGTTTTCTTTCTTTAAATAATTTTATAAATGTAATATTTGAAATTATAATCTTTCTGCATATGTAGTTAAATTCTGTTTAAACATGTTTAATAAAGGTTGGCCAGATTTCAGATTTGTTTTTCATAATGAAGTAAGTTAATAAAATTGATTCATCTCACTATATTTTGACCTACTTATAAAGTTAAAAATAAAAACAGATTTTAAAATAAGATGGAAGAAATTAACTTGACCAAAGCCTGTAAAAAAAATCAATAATGCAGCAGGAGTCACTGGGTGTGTCAATATGTAGCGAACTAATTAGAAAGGCAGATCTGAAATTAAGAACTATAAAAAACATGTGATTTTAGCTTTCACATTATTACATGTGGTTAATGATGGCTAAAGTCAAAGAGAGGAGGGAAAAGATCAGTATAAAGGCTTATTACAGCCATTTTGTGATTATTAAATTAAGTTTAAGATTAAGCTTTCTATAATCATATTGCTAAAATTGTTAATACTGAAGATAGTGGGCTAGTACGGTAAAGGAACTGGCTTTCCAACTCCTGAAGGTGGTCTACAACATGCAGGAATAAGATGATCAATGGCCTGATACCAGCAACAGGATGCTCAAGATCAACATTGAATAAACATGCCTGAGAAAAGAACTTAAAGTGGTTTCACTTCTTCAATTTTAAAATGAACATTTAAATTAAATCTCATAACTTATCGAAGCTAGCTAAAATTATTATAAATGGCCAATATAATTTAAACTAATGTATTTTAAACTTTCAAATATTAATTCTTAAACTAAAATGGAAATTTTGTTATTATTTGATATCGTAAATCTTGCCTGATTTAATCTAACTCAAGCTGAGTTAAACTAATTTATCCTGATTTGATTTAATATTTAATCTATCTTAATTTCATTTATTTTCACTAAGTAAAGTAAAGCAAAATCTTAGATTTCACTTGTGTGAAATCTTATTTATAAATTTATATGTTTTTTTTTAGTTAGGTCTATGCCAATATTATTTTCTATTATTTATATGTTTATGCTGTGTTTATTTAGAACAGAGTTTACTCGTATTTAAGTTAACTGGTGAGAAATGATTAGAGGTTCTCACATGTAGATAATTTTGCATTTATTAGCGCACAAATGAAACTCCCTTCTGAAATGAGTAAAATAAAGCTTGGTTTAGATATATAATTAAGCGATTATAAATGATTAAAAATAGGTTTGTGTTAAATGAAAAATGTGGTTAATATTTAGCTGAAGTGACTAAATGTAGCATAGAGCTAGAACTTAATCTTATATTTATCCCAAGATATGCTGTAGCTCTCCTTACATAGATAAATGCCTATATAGATAACTTAATAAATTAGATTCATTATATTTCTTTAATAGCATAATTATAAATGCTAATTTATGAACTGATTTACATTTTGTGTCTCAATTTTATTATATAATGATGTAGTCAGTGGGGCGAATGTGTTCTTAGGGAGCACATACATGCATTTACTTATTGCTGTATATTATCTCTCGAATGGGCTCTGGTTTTAATGGCCATTCCATCTATTTAATTCAGACAGCTCATTTTTCACAATGGGCTTTTGGTTTTAAGAGCCATCCCATTATCTCTGTCTAGGACTGGATCAGAAGCATCCAGATATCTTGATAAGCTGTTCGATCACCCAGACTAAAAGGTCTCTTTCACAGCAATGGGCATGGTAGAAAAGGAACCGATTACATGGTAATGAATTCTGTGAGCAAGAGCACATTTGAGATGCACAGACTCAGATTGTATGTTTCATATACACATTAGTATCTGAAGTCTTACTACCCACCATCTGTTCATCCCTCCATAATAATTTATATTTCAGCTTTGATCTGAAACAGAATCTAGTTTTGTAAGCTTATAATCTATATAGAGAATTGTGTACTGATCAAATAAAATATTAATTATGATTAATGTTGATCACTTCTGTGGATTAACTAAAGCAAATCCAAGCTACAAAACATAGCATAAATAAGGCATAGATAATCATGAGCTAAACTTGAAATAAATATGTAGTGCTGTATTAATAGAGCTCATAAAAATGTAACATGGTAAATTATAAATCATCATCACCTGCAAGTAAGAGAAAATACTAAATCTGTAAATTTAAACAAAATGTAACTTGATAAATCATCACCACCTGCGAGTGAGATAAAATCGTAAATTGTAAATTTAAACAAAATGTAACTTGATAAATCATCATCACCTGTGAGTGAAACAAATTTGTGTCATTCAATTGTTTTATTTTACTTTATTACTTAAATTTTGGCTTTTATTAAATTTGTTTAAAATATAACTCTGCTTAGTGTGTAAATTTTTGCTTATTATTCATTAGTTAATTATTAACTTGTACTTAGTTATTGTTTGAATATTTATGAATCACAATCTAAATTTAATGATGTCTGTTAGTTGAGCCACACCTATATACCTATACTTTAGTTATGCCAATTTATATCATAGTCTCATGTTTCACCAATGTGCTACTGCCGACATGCGAATTAAGAAAATACTGGTGTGGCCTCATATATGTCATCTGTAAGGTAGTAAATCTTTGAGTGTTGGTAAAATAACTGAGGTGAAATTGGATTCAGGGTCTCAACAACCTCTTTTTGATCAGCCTTGGGATGGTTTGCTAAAACTTTGGATTTTGTTGCGCGAATGTACAAATATGACCATTACAATATTGTATTTTTCAATCATATAATACATGGTTATCAATTAGAGATTTGGTATTGAAACAGTAAAATTTGCTTTACAAATCTTCATTTTACCTTCTCTCACTTCTTTCCTACCCTAGTTTAAACTTCAATTTATCCTTGTGTGTCTGTACTGCTGCTTATATGTCGAAATGCTGCCTAAATTACATCACAAATGTATTAATGCTCGTGATATATATAATTTTAAAACCCTAACATTAGTAATTTATAAAACATGAGTATGTTCATATAGACATATTCATTTTAAAAAGTAGGTCATATAAGTAAATTTACACACAGACAGCGATAATATATTTTAAAACTTAAATAAATATAATAGTTTCATTATTTCAAGTCAGTTTGTTCACAGATTTAAACATTTAGAATTTAAAAAGTAAAATAATTTTGTTGTTTTTAGATTTCTAAAATCACACCACAAACTTTATGTAAAAAGTAAATGATGGTTGGGGAGATAAACAATAGGCTTAATTAGTTAAATTTTGTATTCGATTGGAATATTTTTTTTGTTAAATTTTGTAAAATTCATTAATTAGTGGCTTAAATATTTCGCCATCAGATAAACAACAGATGTCCACTCAGGTATTTTTTAATTAAAATATTGTTAATTAAAATTAAAGTTCTATTTCGAATAACTTAAAAGTAAAATTAATTACTAAACCCTGATTTCAGATATTCGAATAAGATAAGTTGGCAACTTTTATTTTTGCATCTATTTTTGGTTGTACAGTAATCACCATGAGGTAGTTCTATTGTAACCTGTTTGGTATATATAGAGCCGATTATATTGTTTTTATTGTTGTTATTGTTGTGCTATGCTTAGACTATGCTTTTGCTTATCTAAATAGAGAGATATGATATGCTATGTTTTTATAAATAGAGATATTATTTAAATATATTGAGTTTAATACAGCTGAATTTAGCAAAGTTATACCATTGATAAAATTCATAAAATACCAGCCTTTGCCTATTGAACAGAAAATGCCTGAGTAGAAGACAGGCAGAAAGGCTCTCTTCCTGATTGGGGGAAATGGCCAACCTGCAACATCAGACCATCAGGTGCTCCATACTTATTTTAAACTGCCACTGCTGCTGAAAATGTGTCAACTTTGATCATAGACTGAAGAAGCTGCCACCTCAAGAAAATTCTGCTTAACTTCCATTAAAGCCTTCAATTAAAGTCAACTGGAGAAACATAAATATGCACAAACTGTCCAACTGATATGAGGTAACTTCAATTAACCCAAGAGCTCTGGTGTTGTATATTTTCTTTAATGCTAGCTAAATTTAAATGTATTTTTTAGTATAAAACTGCATCATTCTATAAAATATTTTGTAACCTAACTTGAGTACTTTTACCTCTATCCTTGGGTTGATATTTTCTACTTTATATATTTGCTCATTTATTTTATGTCTTTTATTATAGTAGTGTGCTTAGATAGTCATCGAATGAGCAAATTATTTATTGTTTCTTTTATTAGTGTGCTGCCATATTATTATAGATAAATTGTATAACTGACCCCTTAATAAATGTCTTATGAAATCGCTTGTTTGAGGGCTACTTTATTTTATATTTTATTAATCTTTTAAATTTTGCATTTTTTTATAACACGAGGATATGCGTGAAATTACAAAGTGGACTATATAATATAGAGAAATGCATGATTATGTATAATCTTATGAATATTTTTTAAATCATGCATTCTCCTCTATTTTCTTGTTTTAAAGTAACTTGTTTTATTCTATTTATCGCATAACTTATGAACTGTAAAAGTTGAGGTCGAGAATGTGCGGATCATCGTAAAATTATTTATGAATTGGTTAAGCATCTTTACTTATTTAGTTACCCCTTCTATACATTTGTTTATGCCTTATATTGCATGTTATTGGTAGGCATATGGGTTGTTGAGACCTGCTTTGTTTCTCTAAAGATTTACAGCTCAGACCTTTCCCTTTCATTTTCATGGTTTCCAGATAGTGTACGTGCTAAAAAGCCATGCCTGGGAATTTTATGCCTAAGTCACCCAGCCATGGAGTTATGAGACAATGCCAGACTAAGCCTGTTTGTGACAAAACATTCCACAGAGTCCATGGTGAGATGACATCCCATCTGCTTTATTTTTGTTATTTATTATTTTATTTTAGTTCACAAAGCCACACAGTTTTAACATATCATACTCCATTCTGCATGTTGATCCTCCACTGGTACCACATTCTCTTTTAATATTAAAGTTGATATTTTATTCAATTGCCCGAGTCTTAACCACTTCCATACTTCTAGCTCAGCAAGCTTTCATCTGCACCATTCTTGAATTCAATATAAATTCTTTTATCAAATATTAAATATAAATTGATTTAAGCAAATACTTATTATATTCGCCATAGGCCTCTATATCTTGAAATCAGACTTTTTTTATGTAACTGTACTTTTGTTTCAGCACATTATTATGATATTATCTCCCATTAACCTGAGGTACAGAGAGTATAAATAAATTAACAAGCCATTAATGTAAATGGCACTTTATTAAAGTAATTTCAAATATATGTTTTAATGAGTTGATGGCATGGTCTGGCTTACACAGACAATGCTATATTTATAATGTCTAATTAATAAACAGTATTTAAATTTTAATCATTTTGATATTACTTATTTATTTTCTATGATCCACACCATTACTTTGGTCTCTTTTACATTATATATATATGATAATAATAAATTGTGCTATCATACTTTCAACGTAAAGCTGTAACAACAAATAAAAAACTAAATTAAATGGCTGAGCACTTTCAGGAAGATGTACTTCTCATATTCATAGCAACTTATGATTCTTTCTTTGAAATCATTATATAAATAAATATGATATGCAAATTCTATGCAAATGAGTCACTCAGACCATCTTTTAGATATAGCAAAACATGCATCCTTGCGATTAATGGCGAAGGAGTTTTCTGCTATAAAGTAAGCTTCTTTTACCTTTCGCTTAATATCATGCCTCTCAGTACAAACTAATTTTGCAGATGCAGGTTCGAACACATGTCCTGACAATTTTTGATGTTGTGCAAAAATTGAAGTGCATTCTGGATTCATATGTGCCTTATTGTATCTATACTTGTGTTGTGATATCCTAGTAGCTATGGTGGCATTTCAATTTTTGCACAACAACAAAAATTGTCAGGTCATGTGTTCAAACCCGCATCTGCAATATTAGTTTGTACTAAGAGGCATGATATTAAGCGAAAGGTAAAAGCTTACTTTATAGCAGAGAACTCCTTTGCCATTAATCATAAGGATTTATGTTTTGCTATATCTAAATGATGGTCTTAGTGACTCATTTGCATAGAATTTGCATATCGTATTTATTTATATAATGATTTCAAAGAAAGAATCATAACTGGCTATGAATATGAGAAGTACATCTTCTTGAAAGTGCTCAGCCATTTAATTTAGTTTTCTATTTGTTGTTACAGCTTTACGTTGGAAGTGCGATAGTGTGATTAAATGTTATCATATTGAAGACAAACGTAAAGTATAAATCTACAGGTTATTACTTAATTATATATATATTGTGAATATTCAAATTAATGATCCAGGTATTTAAAAAAATAATAAAGAAGTTTGTTGATCTTATTTGATTTTTCTTTTGCTTGATAGATAGATAATGGAAGATCTTGGAAATATAGATTTAAATTGATCACCATGGCAACCTAAAGCTTGTAAATAGAATTGTTTACTGTTGATTCTAGCTTTAAAATAATAAATTCACTATAATCAAACTCAGGAAAAACATATAGGTAAATAAATAAATTTTGAAAACAATTCAGTACAATATAAGTTTACTTGAATAGGATCGATATTATTTTACATATTTCATGTATATTAATGCAGTCACCATAGTAACATTATTACATATAATTCAATGTTTTTGTGTTATGTATATTTGTTTATAAATTAATTTAAAAAAATATTATTATTAAAAATATATATATATATGTAAATTATTAGTGTTTATAAAGTAAATAAAGGTTGTTATGTCAATTTTGTATTTTGGTTTACAAATAATAGGAAAAACCTAATCGAATTTGGATTTAATTTCCATGTATCCATTTTCTCCAAACTTACATCGTACTTGAATGCCAGGTGGGAAAATTTGCTCTGTTGTATCGTTTAGCATTGAGGTTTATTCGAGTAATATTCAGTGGTTGTTATGATACCAGAACGCCAGAAAAAGAACACATAAATAGCAGCCAACAGACTATAAGAGAAGCTATCGTCTTTTTGTAATTGACACGGACAGACCTATTTTCTGTGTTTTTACAAATAAAAGTTTTTCAATATTTTTTTTTTGTGTTAAACCATAAAACATGAAAAAATAAGCTTAAATTATCTGCCCGTTCAATCAGTTGAAGGGGCAGTTGTGAAGGATTTCCAAGGGAACGATAACAAAATGTAAAAAAAAAAGGAAACCTATAAAAAAAAATGCTTTATATAAAAATCGGCTATTTTAGTTTTAAAAACAAAGATATCTCTGGTTTAAAGTTTGGCGTATAACTACCATTGGATTTGCGTAAACATCGTGTCACGAGCAAAGGAACACAGGATCAACTGGATTAATTCACATCATAAAAAAAAAAAGGCTAATTAAATTGCACTCTCCTCTCTGGAAAAGAAAGGGGACTGTTAGTGAAGCATTGTTTCGAATTATTATTTCTGAGAAATAAACTTCTCTTTGCATCATAAAAACTGAAGTCAATCAATGGACAAATAAATAGTGAACGGACAGACTCTTATATATATATGGTATGATTTTTTTTTATATAAAAATGTACGCATATTAATTTTTTTTACATATATTTAAAAAGGATGATTTATATATTTTTTTAATTATCTTTAAGAGTAATAGAATTTATTAAATGAAAATGATCGGAGAGATTTATTTATTAATCATTTGAACTTTTGTCTAAGTATATATTAACACAATCCGATGTTGTTGTTGTTTTATATATATATGATTTGATGGTTGAATGTATAAAATTTAGTTAAAACCTCGAATAGACAAGAGATTCAAATATATCATATTATTTCATACCCATTTATCGGTTATTATTTTGATAAACAAATAGACTTCGATCCCATCCTATTTCATATCTTTGGTATCTGTTATATATAAATTTTTCAGTAAAATATCCAAAAGTCTCTCCATTCATTCATTCATTTTTTTTTATGTCGTTATTGTTGTCGCAACACATTTAGAGATACACATAGTAATTTTATCATTTTTATTTAGTCAATCAATCTGAAATATAAAGTAATTTCCAATGTATTTTATAATTAATCTTGCCAATTTTCTTTTATATAATCCAATAAATTGAGTTAATTTAAATACCAAGACTACGCTTAATTATTTTATTTTATTTGGATTGCATAAGATGACGTAGCTATTTAAATAACAAGGTTCAAACTCAGCTTGGTAAGTGAGCTAGAATATAAGATATGGTATGTTTTGCTTATTAGTATTTTATTTTATTCCCATATGAATTTTATATTTATATTTGCATTCGAATATTATATATATATTATCATTTATCTTAGTTAATATTACAAAGTCAATCATTTCATGTTTGTCTGATTCCGTCATAAAAATCTAAATAGATCGTGCTTTATCGTTGGTTCAGAATAACTCGTCTTAGATATTTTTCTTAAACTTCTATAAAATGAAGAGAACAAACTTCATTGACCGGTTTAATTGAATATTGTTTTGATTTGTATAAATATCAATTATAATCATGTGTTTTAATCATTGCCAACCAATTTTATATTCAATTGTTTAAAGATTCAAATAAATAATATTAATACTCATAGGTGAATAAACATCCAATAGAAACTTAATATATCTTTTATGTAATGTGGTTGGACATTGTAGAGTTAGAAATGAGCTAATAGAGTGTTAATAATAAATTCCAGTGAAGTATTCTATTTTAACACATAAACGAAGCAATAATTAAGTATCACTTTATTGGAAGATATGAATAAATTATTTATATATTATTTTATAGCTTCTTAGTAAACTAGACGTAGATTAATTTGTTTAAACATTTAAATGAGTGCATAAATTTTCAAAGTGTTTATAAAATGATATTAAAACCAGTTGATGTCAATAGAAAATTATTAATTAAAGATTGGAGTAGAAAGAATTGTGTATCGCTTACTGACACGAATGTTTATACTTTCTATTTAGCGTTTATTAAACTAGATATATATTTGAGTCAAGTATTATTTTGTTTTGATATTTAAATAGTGTCTATATGTAAAAATGTTTTGTAAAATACAATTATAGGTACTTAGAAGCTTATCCGTTAAGATAAAATGCAGCATCTTTAAATAATGAAGTAGATTTATATTATTACAATAATAATAGGTTAATAAAGTATATTGAAATCTGCTTTAGTTATCAATTGGATTTGATTTTCACTAGATTGCTAATCAAGTAGTTAGCCTAATCGTATATTATTGTCTAGGGCAATAGTAGATGGTTTCGTTGCTCAGTGCAGTGTACTTTGTAATGTGATGGATTTGTTGATGTCTGGAGCAGATAATCTCATTATTCTTTTGTTTCACATATCGCTTAAACAAATTAGACTTTAAGAGAGATTATTTGTGCTTTGTGATGGTTTATTACATAATGGCGACCCGATTGAGCTAGACTAGATTAATTTAAATTAGATTTTGGATTTTTTTATCAGATCAGATTGATCATCCTAACCATCACCCAGCATTCATCAATTCAACCAGTTACAAAATGGCACCAACGTTTAGAGCCTTTTTTCTTCAATTTAAATGGAATACAGCATTCGACAATTCCATCAGTTACAAAATGGCACGCCAACTCAGGCAGAATTAACCAATTAAAGAACCAAGTTTGAGTCTCATATAGATGCTAAAACATGGTATTATGTTTGTATGCATTGGTGGAGTTATATAGCTGATTATATTATATCATAGGTTTAAATAAGATACTAGAAATTTTATTGTTGTTGTCGTTCTTTGTGGATTTTTATTTGCAGCTGTAGGATTGAATGGATAGATATGTTTTATGTAAAAATAAATAAAGGTAAAGTATTTCGCAATTTAGTTCAAAAAAAAGACACAGAATATTTGACATAAATAGTAAAAAAAAAATGGAAAGCAATAAGACAGAAGCATTATCCAAACCTGAAGGAGATCTGTATCCAATTCTGAAAGAATTGATGGAAAGGATGAATAAAGATATAAGTAGAAATATAAATAATAAATTTAGTGATATAAACAATAAATTTAGTGATATGGGTAGTGAGATAAACAATAAATTTAGTGACATGAATAGTGAAATAAATAATAAATTTAGTGACATGAATAGTGAAATAAATAATAAATTTAGTGACATGAGTAGAGATAATCAAAGGTTGAGAGAAGATATGAACAATAAATTGAGTGATATTATTAGAGAGAATAAAGAACTCAGAGAAGAGGTAAATATCAAAATTGACTTATGTAAAATCGAGTTAAATGCTACTAGTGCCAAGTTTGATGAATTTAAGCATAACTTAGATACTCGGTTGAAAGAATCCAATGATAAATATAATTGTAGGTTTGACGAATTGAGTGACCATATAGAGAAGTCACAAGAACACATAGATGTCAGGCTTAACATTTTAGAAGCTGAAGTTAAAAGTTGTAAAATTGAATATCAAAGTTTGGAGGAAAATGTTTTAAAATTGAACAGACTTATGTAGATACCCAGAAAGTAACCGCATTGGAGATAAGTGATATTAAAAAGGAGCTAAGAGATATTCAGACTAATATGAAGGTAAAATGTAACGAAGCAAAAATAGTAAATTACAAAACGTTAGAACAGGTGCCTTTAGGAAAAGTAAAGATGATTAAAAGATTTGAAAAGGTAAAAATAGATTGTTCTAATGATTCAGTAAAAATAAAGTATATTGATGAACAGAATAATTTAGATAAGAAGCTTTCAAATGTTGAGCTGTTACAACCAAATAAAAACATAAAGACTGAGGTTAGTCAGAAAATGATAGATGAAGCATGGTTAATAAATAAATTTAAATCCAAAGGAGTTGAAAATTTGAAAGATAACTATAGAAATTATATAGAGTGCAAACAAGTAACACGAAGATTTAAAAGTATGTATCATACTGCAAAGGAAAGGTGGAAAATAAGTATGGAAGAAGATATGTCCATAATAATGCAGGCAGATAACATTTATTATAGAAAGTATGTTAAGCAGTTATTTCAAGGAGAACTTTGTGATAGTACAGTAAAAGGGAAGGAAGATGAACCCTTTGAAAAATGGAGTAAGAGTTCGTTGCTTGAGAAAACTTATAGTAAGTATAACTATACAGTAGATGATAATGTTCATAGTAACATTTCTCTGTTATTTTGTTCAGAAATATTGAGAGTAGTTGAAAAGTACATGGAGAGAGGAAAAGAGTAATATTGATTTGATAAATTTAGATGGCATGATTTCCTCCCTGACCCATGATTTGACTAATGGATTAATGAATTTGTGGATGACTGGAAAATAAATGATTTATATAAAAACATATTTATTTGAAGTAGAGACAAATCAGTGACCCTCAGAATTATAAGTTCAAAAAGTTTTTGAACTTATATGAGGGACCATTCTAAATAAAAAGAAAAGTGGGGGAGAATGCATTTCTCATAGAAACCCCTGAAGGTGAAAAAGGTACCTTCAATGCCCAAAGCTTAAAGCCAGTAGCACCACCCAATTAAATAAAAAGACATTCACTAAAGTAATTTTATTAGTATGTCTCACGATATTTATTATTATGACCAAAAGTCATTAGTAGTAGTGTAGATACACATATGAAAGACTAAAAAAAAAATAGACTGAAAAATATTTATAGTCAAAGTACTTTTGAAGATTTTCTTTGTATAGTATACAAATGCTATTTAATATTAGACCTTGTAAAATTGACTGATGGTGATGAATGTGTGATTTAATGCATTGGAGATGTAGAGTGTAGGGTTTTAATGTCTATGCTAACTGTAAATTGTAAATATTTGTATGGTTAAGTCTTTTCTTTGAGGAAGTTGGCAGAACTATAAATGTGTGTTGTGGCTCATAACTCTATATAAAATTATATTGAAGTCTGAAGTCGACAGATGTCCCAGACTTATTATGAAGTAGCAGGTAGGAAGAAATCCTTGATGGCAGGATTTATCTTTTGATATGAGTTATAATTTTAAAGAGAAATGTTTAGTAGTTTCCCTAACCTGTATAAAATAAAGCTATTCAAACATAAATGTCCCTGATTAGCATCAATGTAGAGCACAGCTTAATTTGTAAAGTAGTTGTCAGATCCTCCAGAAATTAAAATTAGATTTGATTAACATTTAATCAGTTTATTTTAGTATTAGAAGTGATTTAAAAATGAGATATCTCTGTTGTTTTGAATCTCCAGCTCATTGTAGAAGTTAATTTTCATTTGTTTTAATTTATGTTATAAGAAAAGTAACTTTAAAGCTAGTATTTTCAATATACAAGGCAGGACTTGAATAAATATAAGATATTCATTAATTAAAGTTATATTCTCATTTTATGACAATATTGAATGTTTAAAGTTTAGGCCCACAGTAGTGTCACTGAAATGAACTACAGATATGTCTAAAGAAAATAATAATAATAAAAGCTATTGTTAAGTTTTAAGAAAATAAAACATATGAATATATATAAATTTTAAACAATGCAATAAAAACATATGGTTATTAGAGAGTAACTAATAATATTTGGCTTATAAATGAATTTTGTTCTGTAATATATTTAGCTTGCATGAAGCAAATACTAAATGATTTTCTTGTTTGACTCTACCTTTAGAGCATTGTTGTCAAGAAAGTTGCAGAGAGAAATGTAAAGATGTAATAATTTAATTGTGAAATCCAATATAAATTTTTGTTGTAAAAAAAAAAAAACCCTAGAGATGTGATTATACTACATAAATGGTAGATATAAAAAAAATGCATGTAGGTATACTAAGAAGATAAGGATGAAAGGAATAAATGAATTCCACATTACTTTGATGAGAATAAGATATTTGAAATTTTTGACTAACATTTTAAATGATAAGAGCATCAAGACAGATAGAAAGGATAAACGTTTATTTGTGGTGAAGTTAAAATGTTTAATGATTTTAGAGAAAGGAAAAAGTGTCTTTATTTTTTTTTCTCTGTAGAGGGGAGATATTGTGAATATTCAAATTAATGATCCAGGTATTTAAAAAAAAATAAAGAAGTTTGTTGATCTTATTTGATTTTTCTTTTGCTTGATAGATAGATAATGGAAGATCTTGGAAATATAGATTTAAATTGATCACCATGGCAACCTAAAGCTTTTAAATAGAATTGTTTACTGTTGATTCTAGCTTTAAAATAATAAATTCACTATAATCAAACTCAGGAAAAACATATAGGTAAATAAATAAATTTTGAAAACAATTCAGTACAATATAAGTTTACTTGAATAGGATCGATATTATTTTACATATTTCATGTATATTAATGCAGTCACCATAGTAACATTATTACATATAATTCAATGTTTTTGTGTTATGTATATTTGTTTATAAATTAATTTAAAAAAATATTATTATTAAATATATATATATATGTAAATTATTAGTGTTTATAAAGTAAATAAAAGTTGTTATGTCAATTTTGTATTTTGGTTTACAAATAATAGGAAAAACCTAATCGAATTTGGATTTAATTTCCATGTATCCATTTTCTCCAAACTTACATCGTACTTGAATGCCAGGCGGGAAAATTTGCTCTGTTGTATCGTTTAGCATTGAGGTTTATTCGAGTAATATTCAGTGGTTGTTATGATACCAGAACGCCAGAAAAAGAACACATAAATAGCAGCCAACAGACTATAAGAGAAGCTATCGTCTTTTTGTAATTGACACGAATGGACCTATTTTTTGTGTTTTTACAAATAAAAGTTTTTCAATATTTTTCTTTGTGTTAAACCATAAAACATGAAAAAAATAAGCTTAAATTATCTGCCCGTTCAATCTTTTGAAGGGCAGTTGCGAAGGATTTCCAAGGGAACGATAACAAAATGTAAAAAAAAAAAAGGAAACCTATAAAAAAAAAAATGCTTTATATAAAAATCGGCTATTTTAGTTTTAAAAACAAAGATATCTCTTGTTTAAAGTTTGGCGTATAACTACCATTGGATTTGCGTAAACATCGTGTCACGAGCAAAGGAACACAGGATCAACTGGATTAATTCACATCATAAAAAAAAGGCTAATTAAATTGCACTCTCCTCTCTGGAAAAGAAAGGGGACTGTTAGTGAAGCATTGTTTCGAATTATTATTTCTGAGAAATAAACTTCTCTTTGCATCATAAAAACTGAAGTCAATCAATGGACAAATAAATAGTGAACGGACAGACTCTTATATATATATGGTATGATTTTTTTTTTTATATAAAATGTGCGCATACTAATTTTTTTTTACATATATTTAAAAAGGATGATTTATATTTGGTAAAAGTTCACTATAACGGTCTATGGTTGTTTGCCCTCTATTGTTTAAAATTTAAACTAAATTGCTTGAGAATCTGACATGTATGTTATTATATTACAAATAAATTAAAATTTAATCAAATGTAAAAGATAATAATAATAAAAAAAACCTTTTGAATGTTGGATTAATTACACGACATTAATTAAAATAATCACTTTTAATTTCTTTGAAAGTTAAGATTTTAAACTGTCTACAACTTAAGAATTTAAAATAAAAAAGTATATGCTACTGTCTTACAATTACATGAAAATTTATTCAAATGTAAAAGATAATAAAAAAAACATTTACCTTTTTAAATATAATTACGTCCTATACAGACTAGGAAGTTGGAGAAAAAAGCGGTATTGCTGTATCTACTCCGGAGGGCAATTCGTGCAGGTACGATGAAAACAAAGCTCTGCTAATGCCACATTGGAATTTCAGCTTACGCTTTGCTCTCATCCACATGTTTTCAATATTCTGGCTGTGTATGTCTCGGTCTTCGGGATCCACGAAGTTTTCCTGATGGACGACAACCGAATGCAAATACACACCATTGTTGAGACTGCTGATGTTATTGTACGCAGCCCAGCCATCTGAAATAATGTGCGTACCTGGTAAAATGACCCGCTGTATCAGGCCCTCCAGTGTATCAGCCGTCCTGTCTGCCACTTCTATCAAGAAGCACTTTCTTGATGCTCTCTCTATGACACCAAACACCTGTCCGCATAGCCCCCCTGTGATATTTTCGGTGGAAATAGTAGGTTTCATCTATTTCGACGATTAATGGCTCCCCATTGTCATCAAATCCACGCATATTCCATTCTTCTGCCAGAATAGCAGCAACGCTTAAAATTTCACTATCAGGTACTAAGCATGTAGCAGACATCTTTTGTAAATATAAAACTGTACACGTATGCGTGTAATTCACGCCGTTGAACACATAAGGTGTCTTTTTTTTTGCAACATGTGCTATAAATGTAGTTATTTTAAATTCTTAAGTTGTAGACAGTGTACGCACATTATTTCAGATGGCTGGGCTGCGTACAATAACATCAGCAGTCTCCAACTTCCTAGTCTGTATAGGACGTAATTATATTTAAAAAGGTAAATGTTTTTTTAATTAATGTCGTGTAATTAATCCAACATTCAAAAGGTTTTTTTTTTATTATTATTATCTTTTACATTTGATTAAATTTTAATTTATTTGTAATATAATAACATACACGTCAGATTCTCAAGCAATTTAGTTTAAATTTTAAACAATAGAGGGCAAACAACCATAGACCGTTATTGTGAACTTTTACCTTATATATTTTTTAATTATCTTTAAGAGTAATAGAATTTATTAAATGAAAATGATCGGAGAGATTTATTTATTAATCATTTGAACTTTTGTCTAAGTATATATTAACACAATCCGATGTTGTTTTTATATATATATGATTTGATGGTTGCATGTATAAAATTTAGTTAAAAACTCGAATAGACAAGAGATTCAAATATATCATATTATTTCATACCCATTTATCGGTTATTATTTTGATAAACAAATAGACTTCGATCCCATCCTATTTAATATCTTTGGTATCTGTTATATATAAATTTTTCAGTAAAATATCCAAAAGTCTCTCCATTCATTCATTCATTAATTTTTTTTTATGTCGTTATTGTTGTCGCAACACATTTAGAGATACACATAGTAATTTTATCATTTTTATTTAGTCAATCAATCTGAAATATAAAGTAATTTCCGATGTATTTTATAATTAATCTTGCCAATTTTCTTTTATATAATCCAATAAATTGAGTTAATTTAAATACCAAGACTACGCTTAATTATTTTATTTTATTTGGATTGCATAAGATGACGTAGCTATTTAAATAACAAGGTTCAAACTCAGCTTGGTAAGTGAGCTAGAATATAAGATATGGTATGTTTTGCTTATTAGCATTTTATTTTATTCCCATATGAATTTTTTATTTATATTTGCATTCGAATATTATATATATATATTATCATTTATCTTAGTTAATATTACAAAGTCAATCATTTCATGTTTGTCTGATTCCGTCATAAAAATCTAAATAGATCGTGCTTTATCGTTGGTTCAGAATAACTCGTCTTAGATATTTTTCTTAAACTTCTATAAAATGAAGAGAACAAACTTCATTGACCGGTTTAATTGAATATTGTTTTGATTTATATAAATATCAATTATAATCATGTGTTTTAATCATTGCCAACCAATTTTATATTCAATTGTTTAAAGATTCAAATAAATAATACTAATACTCATAGGTGAATACACATCCAATAGAAACTTAGTATATTTTTTATGTAATGTGGTTGGGCATTGTAGAGTTAGAAATGAGCTAATAGAGTGTTAATAATAAATTCCAGTGAAGTATTTTATTTTAACACATAAACGAAGCAATAAATAAGTATCACTTTATTGGAAGATATGAATAAATTATTTATAAATTATTTTATAGCTTCTTAGTACGTATATTAATTTGTTTAAACATTTAAATGAGTGCATAAATTTTCAAAGTGTTTATAAAATGATATTAAAACCAGTTGATGTCAATAGAAAATTATTAATTAAAGATTGGAGTAGAAAGAATTGTGTATCGCTTACTGACACGAATTTGTATACTTTCTATTTAGCGTTTAATAAACTAGATATATATTTGAGTCAAGTATTATTTTGTTTTGATATTTAAATAGTGTGTATATGTAAAAATGTTTTGTAAAATACAATTATAGGTACTTAGAAGCTTATCCGTTAAGATAAAATGCAACATCTTTAAATAATGAAGTAGATTTAAATTATTACAATAATAATAGGTTAATAAAGTATATTGAAATCTGCTTTAGTTATCAATTGGATTTGATTTTCACTAGATTGCTAATCAAGTAGTTAGCCTAATCATATATTATTGTCTAGGGCAATAGTAGATGGTTTCATTGCTCAGTGCAGTGTACTTTGTAATGTGATGGATTTGTTGATGTCTGGAGCAGATAACCTCATTATTCTTCTGTTTCACATATCGCTTAAACAAATTAGACTTTAAGAGAGATTATTTGTGCTTTGTGATGGTTTATTACATAATGGCGACCCGATTGAGCTAGACTAGATTAATTTTTTTTTTCCCATATGTCATAGCATCGGCCGGGACGCGAACCCACAACCGTCTGCAACCAACTACTTGCTTGCACGGCAGCTGCGATACCTCTCGGCTAACAACGCAAGACTAGATTAATTTAAATTAGATTTTGGATTTTTTTATCAGATCAGATTGATCATCCTAACCAACACCCAGCATTCATCAATTCAACCAGTTACAAAATGGCACCAACGTTTGGAGCCTTCTTTCTTCAATTTAAATGGAATACAGCATTCGACAATTCCATCAGTTACAATATATATATAGTACCATTCATAGTCTTTAGTTAGTGAACCTAATGATGTATTGTAATATAGAGTTTCTTGCTTTTCCCTGACCAATGGCACTGGCAAGAAACTATGCTATTAGTAGCATTAGATGTGGTATCATGTAGGTGGCACTATGGAGTAGAGACTTTAGATTCAAACTTAGGATTTCTGGGAGGAAACTCCTAGAGTGTCGAGTTCTATGTCTGGGATTTGAATTCTGCACCGTCATAACAAGGTAGATGATTCTAACCGTTACAGTATATAACTTTGCCAACAATTTTTTAATTTCTTCATTGCTTCTTTTAAAATATCAGTAATTTTGATTGCATATCTCACCCCTTCATTTAAAATAATTGACAATTTTAAAGATTTGATAATTGTAAGGAATACTTTGGGTTTTTTTTTGTTCTTAATTATATGTATACTTTTTTTTATAAAATTCTTTCACACATTTTATGATAACATCTTTCTTTTTAATAAAAGTTCCATCCTTTTTTCTTCTTTCTGAAAGAATTTTCTTTCAAGATTAAGATATTAATTTACACTTTTCAGACTTTTATTCTTTTCTCATTTGCCATTTTGTATTATTTTATATTATTTATTAACTTTTTTTTCCATTTTATACAATTCTTGATAAAAAATTGGCAATTTTTTTGTCATGTAGAAAACAGTAAATAAATAAATAAATACAAAGAATCTAGAACTAGATTTAAAAAAAAAAAGTTTAAAAATTTTAACTCTATTTTATTAGTTCATATATAATTTTAACATATATTATAGCAGACACTCAATCCATCCTTGATCACAGAAGGCACCACCAGATCATTATGTATCTAAAAAATTTATTTACCATGATCAAAAATGAATGAGGATAATGGTTTGTACTGACTAGATTCAGGGAGAGACAAAAAATCTTAAATATTGTTCAGACAATTGAGAAATAAAAGCACTAAGACAAACATCAGCCAAATTAAGTTTAAATAATTTGAAAATTTTATTAAGAATAATTGAAAAGTTTAAAGAAAAAATCTGCATACAATAAAAAGAGTTCTGGCAGGGGTGTATTAACAACAAATTCAATATCATCGGTCTGGCAGATGGACTAATTTTCTAATATTGAATTGAAAAAGGAGGGAAAGGTTTTTCTTCAGATGGGTTTCACCTACAACACTAGTTTCCTTATTCACAGATATTAAAACAATATGTTCTTGTAGGAAATCAATGAAACAGCACCAGTGAACGTTTCTTGGTTTGGAAAAATTAATCAAGACCAAGAATGTTATACTGCCAGTAGAACAGCTCATGATCCACCATGTTTAAGGTAATGCATGGTTGATTTCACCACAAGAACAAAAAAATAAATAAATGAATACATCAGAGTATAAATTATAAAATTGGGAGGAAATTTATGTCTCCAATTTAATGAAATAATACAATTAGAAAATACTCCGACATAAATGATTTCAAATTAATAAAATATTAAATCTATGATTTAAGGAAAACAGACATTTAAAACTAGTGAATCAGAAACCAAACAATTGGCCAAAACTAAGCTGAGAATAATAATTAGAGGTCTCAGTAGGAGACAGGTAAATAATTAGAAAACCAGTTATGTCTGCCCAAGCATTTCAAGAAAGTGAAATAATTATAATTACAAATAAATTTACAAACCAAATTCTTATTATATGCTTTGATAAAATTTAAAGCAACATGTAAAAAACAATATAAATCTAGCAAGCCTAGATTTTTATAAGTTAGTTTATGTATATGAGTTGAAAATATTAAGACATTAAATACTTTAGCAGAAAAAAACTTTCTTTCACATATAATTTACAAAGGAGATTAATATTATCTTCCTGCTAGTGATTTATAAAATTACAAAGAACAACAATTCCAGTTTTTTATTTCAGAGACATAAACACAAATATAGCTTTGTAGGAAATCAACAAAACCAGTGCAGGTGAGTTTACACTAGCTTATGGACTAATGAGGTCATAATGCTGCAGGACTGCTGCATGTTATACTACATTTAAGGCAAACATGGTTGATTTCCAACAAGAGAAAAGAAAAATATTAATATGATCTTACATAATCTAGAAAAGAAGAAATGAAATCCCCAACTATGGAAAATTAGAACAATAAACATGATAAACCACCAGCCAAAAGATTTTGCAGTTTAGCAAAAGTATAAACACGGGATTTTAAATCAATTATTGGACAATAAAATAATTACAGGTGAGCAAATTAAAATTACACAAAGCTGCTAAAGCATTTAGAGTTAAACATATAAATAGAGATATATTAAGCATATAAAATATAAATTCACTTGACAATCTCTGATAAATAAAATTGAAAGCAAATTTGGAATCTTAAAACTAAGATTCCAAGACACATTATTAATACAATTAAAAGTAAATACAGTTCATAAATAGGAGATTAAATAATTATTAGGACCACAAATTTATTTTAGCCTGAGTGGAGATTTAAATAAAAGAATTTACCCTGGAAAGAATAAAAAATGTATTTACCTTACTGTAAAGCAAAGTTCATGTCATTTCAAAGAGTGCACACTTTTATTTAAGTTCATATTTCAGGTGGTTTCTCTTTAGGACAGCGGCAAATGTAGAGACATATTGGGAATCTGGTTTATTTTAGAATTTCATAACATGACTGAAGAACAGCTGGCAGACATGGATCCTTCTTGGTTTAAGTTAGCATTGCATATTGTTGATTGCAAAATCTACAGTAGTATATTTTGACATCTTGTGAAGAAACCAAAACCTTTTAGCAACCGTAAATTTTTAAAAGAAATTAAATGTACAACTGCCAACAGTATTAATCTCAACAAGCAAATATAACTGTGAATGTTGAATGAATCATGTTTATTTACTAACTTGTTACAGACAAGAATAATCTATTGTCCCAAAATTTGTGGGGTTATTTATACCCTTACTACATTTCCCATGTAAACTTTTCTTGTTTTCCAATTCCATGCCTTAGGGCAGGGCAAATCTCAATTTCCCACTCAAACTAATTTAGGAATTCTAACCAGGGATTATTTTAAACAAAAACAACAACACAAAATTAAATCTCCAATTTTAAAATTAACTTGGAAATGATTAAATAAAAAGTCAGGAATGTAATTAACAAGTTTGCTTGTTTTTAATCAATCTGATTTAAAAAAGTAGAACAAGCAGTAAAAGAAAACTATTTTAAAATCAATTATACATACATAAGTTATATTTTAAACATAAACGAGTGTGTGTGTTAATACATGCACTCCTATAAACAATTTTTTAAATAGTTTATTGATTTAAATTTAATAAAACCAAAAGTTAGTTCTACTTTTGTGAAGCAACCTTTGAAACAGATGCTATCCGGTTCAATATTTATAACTTTCATATGCAATTACGTGATGTTTATAATAATTCAGGGTAATATGCAAATTTTTACTAACTTATTGTAATTAAAGATATATTTAGAGTTACCTGTGGTTAAGGAATTATCTAAATGTAAATATGTGAGATATCATTAATATTTTGATTTTAAATATTTGATATTTGGAATATGAGGATCCCAATTAACATGAAGAAGAAAATTTTAAATTTTGTTTTTTTAAAAAATAGACAGCTACTTTTATCATCTAAGTTTTTACAACATTTTATCATTATGTTGTGTTTTAAAATAATATCATTTTGTAAGTTTATTATTTCTAGTTCCAGGTTTTTGGTATGATTAAGTTTGAAATATAGAAATTGGAGTAAGTATATCATCTTAAGAAACGTTAAGAGGATTTATGAAAAATCTTACAACAGATTCTAATGCCACAAAATTATTAAATATATAAAAAAGTTTTTAATAGTGGATCAATAATTTTTAAATATGATGTATCAGTGTCATTCCATCATTCAAACCTTCAATGATATGTTTTAGAATATGATAATTATTTTTTCATATGATGGTCCATTTACATTTGAATGCATTTGATGATCTCATCATGTTAGTCATGTGGCAATTTTTTCCATGCGATTTTATATTAAAATTTAATATACCTGTCATAATATCAGTTAGAAATCAGGATCAAATTTATTGTTTTATTATTTGAAAATTTACCTTTTGATTCAGTGAATTTTTATATTTGTAGCAAAAAAAAAAAAAATTCATGTATTTTTTTTTTTTTTAAAACGATCTCATTTCAGTATGTAAAAGAAGATTAGTGAATTGGATGTCTTTAATCTGCTAAGATTTATTTAAATAATCTGTATTATATTGATCTGATTCTGTGAAATTAAAATTATTTATTACAATTAATATTAAATGTTGAAAACGCAATAATTTTTGTGCACACCATTTGCTTTCTGTGTGATGTAATAATATGATGTAAATTGAGGAAATTTAACAAGAATCTAATCTACATAAAGTAATAGAGCATTTTTCTTACCAGTTACCATCTGTAAGAAATTGAAGTTAATTTTTGCATTGGTATTTTTTTTATCTGTTACATAATTTTTAAAAGCAGAAAATATATCGTTCGCTCTTTTCAATGGAACAGTTTTAAGAAATTCTTTTTTTTTAAGGAAATTGTTTTAAAAGACTTCAAGCAAATCGATAATTACAATATAACTGTTACATTTGCCAATTCATCCACTGCAGTAAATAGAAAATATAATTTTTCCACTGATCACTCCTTTTCTAAATTAATGACAATTAGTTCAATGTACTCATCACAATTCTTGCTGATAACTGTATCAGTATTGCTCTTTTATTTTATTTTTAAATTCTTGTAAAAGTGAATCAGCAACTTTTAGCATCTCTTTTGCACTAATTCTCCATTTTGTAATGGTTTTTCCTTAATAAGCAAATGCAATACTTTAATTAGTACTTTAAGCAATGCTGACATTGTTGTTATAGATTGTTGAAGTGGTTTATCAAAACTTTGTTGCTTACTAATAGAAGATTTTAAAGAATATATCATTTTTTCTTATTTCAGAATTTACTGGAATCAAAATTTTTTATGGATGGTTTTAAATGTTTTTCAATATTGTTTTTCTTAAAAATCATGATACTATTATTGCATAATAAGCAGATACATTTGTTTCTAAAATCAATGCAGCATTATTGCTTTTTCCAATCATCATTAAAATATATGGTTTTTTTTTACATTTATCCATGATGGATTTTAAATAGAAATGAATATTAAAATACAACAGACAAGGGAATGGGGAGTATTCTGGTTTTGTAACCAAGCATTGGATGGATCTTTTGTTAGATGTATTTCAGGCGAAAATTGTGAGATTTATTCAGCAAACAGATGTACTGACCTGGATCATTCAACTGAATACTGAGATTATATACATACAATCTTGTTTACCCATATGTAAAAGACTTCTGAAGTTTATGATCACAACTTTAAATCCAATGAAAGTATATTAGAATTCATCCATGACTCCTGTGCTATTAAATTTTTTATATCTGATCTAGATATTCAATTCTTAAAGAATCATTATTTAATTTTTTTTATATTCCTTCTTTTATCCATATACAGTTTTAACTCAGTAGAAAATTTACTGATACATCATCACTTTTTTCTACTAAGTATTTTATTGCAGTTCTTTATAATGTATCAATTATCTTCTAATTGACTTCTATCAAGTATGAGCCAGTTTAAAAAAACGGAAATACTTTAAAACAATTTGCAAGTTTTAATTTAAATTCATTGGAATGTTTTTGAAAGTTAGGAATATTAACAGTAAATACTGTTGTCCATAACAAGTTTTGTGTCTTTAGTTTTGTATTGTTATGTATTTTACATTTTACTCCTGTGTTTTACCTATTTATCAACATTACAATCATAAAATGTATATCCAATTGTGTTGTATCTTCATTTGGATGCTTGTTTGCCCATTTCCATTTAGTATTTTTTTTTTCAAATAAAATATTTATAATATAGTGGATTTGTGAACTCTACAGTTTGTGTTCTTTCTCATTTCTATCACTATAACCAAATTCACACACAACAACTTACATTTTCAATCATTTACAATCAATATCATTAAAGTTTCTCAGGTAATTTTAAAATGTTGTTTGATCTGATCATAATCATTTTGTGCCATATAAAAATACCTATTTCTTCATCATAATGAGAACTTTTTGATAAATTATTACCCACATTGATGAATAACTAATATTGTCATTCTGTCTGATATACCATCACCTATAACGGTATTCTATTTTTTATGTATAATGAATTGGGTTTTAAACATTTTTGATTCTGAAGTAAAGTATGCACCCGTTTTTGAAATTGATTGTTTTTTAATCTTCTTTTAACATAATAAATGCCCACAATATTCCAATTTCTATTAAACAGTTATCTCTCTATTGACATTCATTTTATATTAAAATGTTTCACAGTTGCAAATACCTACATAAAAAGTTATCATCAAATGGTAGCCAAGTTCTGAAATCAAGATATTATAAGAACTTTTTATTTTCATCCACCATTGCTGTCTGGGATAATGATCTTACAGCTTTTTAGAAATGAAAGAAAAAAAATATTATTTGTAAACACGTGCATCTTCTTTCTCTTAAAGAAACCTGATATTTTAGTTTAGAACTATTTGACAACTGAAAAAATTACTATGGTATTTTTTAATCTTAAATTTAGAGGTAAAAAACAATTCACCCAGTAACTATGTGTGTGTTGTTAAACAGTACATTAATATTGATTTATCACATGAATAGTCATATAATTATGTAATCTGCAATGATAAAAGCATTTAAAGTTTCTGGGTTTTTTTAAAGTCTTAAAGGGGAATCAAACTGTCTTCTTTCAGTTAACAAAATATAAAGTAACACTAATAAAAGAAATGAGAAAAATAAAATAATAGATTTTTTAGGGTATGTGAAGGTTATTAAGTAAATCTATGAAAGATATTATACATGGAGGAAAAAGAAATGAAATTGAATTACTTCCAGTAAGTGCGACAATATGTTAGACTATTTTCATCATCTATCAATAAATGTTAACTGTATAGAAAATTATAAACTTTATTTAAAATTTTTTTTAAAAAGCCTATAATTAATATTGCACTTAATAAAAATTGAAGAACTCAGGAGAATTTGAAACCAACCCTCATATATAAATATATGAAATTTCTTCTATCTCTTGTCTTTAACAGAATAGCTCAGTTGGTTAGAGCATTTGTCTTAAATTTGATATTCAAGAATCTAAAGATGTGAGTTCAACTTCTATGTAAATACTGCTATTTGTCAGACTAGCAATACCTGAAGAAGAGTGGAAAATAATACTACTTGAAACATTATATAATTACTAATCTCTGTTGTCTATTTGTGCATTATTACTAACAAGTTGTTTGTATTTGAAAATTTTAAATAAAGTTTAAATTTTTTTATACATTCAACTCGTAGATGATGGAAATAGTGCAAGATATTATCTCATCTAATTTACAATCATCAAAAATCTTAAGGCAAATACTCCAAGTATATGTATTAAATAGTAAATTAATTTTTAACCAAGATTTAAAGTTTATATCTGGGTTAAAGATAATCTATAGTTTAATAAATAATTAGTGGTAATCATTGTTGTATTTATGTAGCATGAATTGTGTCAAAGTTGTGGGTTTTGACCCTAGTAAATCAAATTATAACAACCTATTTATGCTTGTGGAGCTTATGAAATGATGTTCTATTTGTTCTTAAATTAGTGATTAAGGTTTAAAATATTTTAAAATAATAAGAAAGTCCTTATGATACATGTTAATCATATTTATTAATAAAATAAAAATATAATAATTAAGAGAATTAAGATAATAATAATATAAATATCCAGATATTCCCAAGGAATTAACTGTTTATATATATATATATATATATATATATATATATAAACAGTTAATTCCTTAATATCAATTTGATAGGTACATATATATATATATATATATATATTGTACCTATCAAATTGAGTTCAATTTTAGTCTATGTGTAAGATCATGCATAATTTATTTGTAAATACTTTTAAAAAGTTATGCATTAAAAAATGACAACAGGTCATCACATAGTCAATTTTTATCATGCAATCAGTTTACAATCAGTTTTAAATGAGTTTTTAGTCAGTTTGTCATGTATCCAGAGTTTTTTTCATAACAATGAAGTATTAGCAGCCATCGGAAGCATATGGCCAGACTCCAGCCTTAGTCCAATGGAACATCAGCAACATGCCTGATAAAAGTGATGTCTGCCTAATAACCTGAAACCATCAAGGATATCTAGCTGTCTTTAATAATAGTATCATGAAATAGTAATGATAAGAACTCACATTATGCAGCAAACAGCAAGAATTCAACATCCAAAATCCTATAGGTAATAAAAACATTTTCTTATTTCATTTCTGATATTAATGTAGCCATTGCAATAATCTTGAAGCCTCCCAGAGTCAGTTAATAAGTGAACTCTATTACTGCATAAAATGAACTGTTGATGTGCATGTTTGAATGCTTGTAATTATTTTAATGCTGAATTATATTACTGCTGTATATCTTATTATAAAATGTGTGTGCCTGAGGTTATTATAAATTATTGTTTATATTTAATTGAAAAAATATATAATTAGTTTACAAATTACAGGAAGCATTTAGTTAAAATAAATTATCTTTAAAACTTAATATTTTGTCGGTCAGTGCTTTACTCATTCTACTAATTAAGACAGTAATTTATTATATTATCATTTTGAATGAGCTAGTTGGGATTTCTTAGGTGCTGAATTAATAAAAAAAAATTTGTATAAAAGTAAGTCTTATAATTTTGTTTTCACAAATTTAGATTATTTTTAAAGAGTTCAAACTTCATGCTAGATTGTGTTTCCCCGAGAGATCCATAACACCATCCAGTTCATTTGGCTTTGCCTAATGTGGGAGCAGATCTGTCATAAATGACAATTAAATATTTTTTCCTGTTTGAAAACATTAAAAAAAAACACTAAATTGCGTAATTGTATTTTAAAAAGTGGTATAATTTAAATAAAAAATTGACCAAAACTATTTTTTTCTTTAAATAAAAAGAGAGAATTAAAGACAGATGTTTTGGGTGGAGTTAAGGCATTGAGGACCAGTAGAGAAAAGGATGAGGAGATTGGAATCAGTCATATGTTTGATTTTAAGAAAAGAAATAAATAGTAATAATATTTCATATTTTGTTGAATGCAAAGAGATAATAGATATTGTGTTTAATTTTATTTGCAGGTTTAAAAAAAAGTACAGCTTAACAATGGATAAAGAAATGGAGCTGAAAGAAAGCCTGATATTTTTCAAAAATCCCCAAATAGAAGAAAAAAAGAAAGAGGAGATATCTGAAACATGGATAAGGATGGAAGCAATACTGAGAAATATGAAAAAATTGGTAAAAAGAACAGAACAGTAATTCAGGCAAAGTCAGCAAGAGTTTAAAGTAGAAGAGAAATAAAATGTGAGATAAGAGGAAAGGTAGAAAAAAACAAGAAATCATGCCAGTTAGATTTGGTTCAAAAAAGTCAGAAACTTGAAAAGGTAAGAGATGTAAGTGAAGGGAAAGATGAATTAGAAAATGTAGATCGAAAAATAGAAGAAAGATATGAGCCAAAGATAGAAGATAATGTAAAAGAGTTTTTACAAGAAACTAAAAATAAAATGGTTAAGTAAATGTTCGTGTTCATTTTTACACCATTACAAAGTTGAAGTATTACAGGGATAAAAATAAATTTATAAATGTTCGATTTTCCTTATCAAATGTGAGTAAACATTTTTTTAATGCTTGTACAAATATATATGTATGCATGTGGGAATTATATTTTAATACCACAGCTATATTTAGTTTTTAATTTTTTTTTTTAAAAAAAAGAAAACTAAGATTACTTTTTTATTTATTTATGTAAAAGTAAATTGTATAAATAGTTGCTTTTCAGATTTGGGATTTAGGTTAACAAAAATAATTAAAAAGAAAGAAAACAAAAAGAAAAGAATTTTTCATTGGTTAATTCCTAGATCTGTAAAGGGCAATTTATTTTCGTTAATTAGATAACTATTGTTAGCTAGATGGAGAATTTTATAAATTTTAATTAAAAAAAAGTTTTGCAATTGGTTCAGATATGATTCAGCTATAAAAGGCTTAATCAGGCCATTGCATTATCTTTTCACTAACTCTGAGATACTTCCACCAACTCTGAGAGATACTTGCACAAACTATTCCTGCCAAAAATACTTGGAGAGAGTGATTCCTGTATATTCTGAAAGCTGATCCAGTAATTATTCTACATAGAATGAACATTAAACCTATGGTAGGGATATTTTATTCAACCATGATGTGCTAAACTTTTTGCCAGGACAGATTCATGCTTCTTGGGTCTCCATTAACTGCCTATAATGCCATAAGAACCTGCTACAAAGAAACCACTAACCAACTTGCCCAAGCCTGCTGTCAAAGAATCCAGATTAAAAGACCATATTCAAGAAGTCTAGTGCACTAGTGTTTAACTAAATTATTAAGGTACCTTAGCTTCTACAATTTAAATAATTTTATTGCATCAAATTTGTTTTCTTTTTTTTAAATATAAAAGTGTTTCAAGTTTTATCTTATGTAATTCTGTTTCTGTGCATTTGATATATATTTTTTTCTTTTTTTGATGAGTGCTAGTTTCAAACCTATACTGTATGTCCCACTTAAGTCTTAGTAAGTAAGGTAGTATAAAGCTTTATTTGTAATCTCACATTCCTTTTTATTATTTAGAGCAGTCTGGATATTACAGACTATTTTAATTAGCTTCTGGCTCATGGCCCATGTTGTCAATAGTCCTATTTATGTCATGAAACTTTAATTATTTATGATAGATTATTATTATTAGTTTTATTTCTTCACACTTCCAATTCATTTATTAGGGGCATGTATGATCATTTTAACCCTCTCAATAAGTAGATCATGAGCTCCTAGCTTGTCACACTCAGAGGGAGGTCAATTGATTGAAAGTAATAACTTTAAACACCCTTTTTTTGTTGATAATGTTTTGGAAGCTCCCTTTGCATTTCGCCTGTTTCGGCATAAACTCTCATAAATCTCGAATACGGAGATTCAGTCTTTTCATAACTATGGGTTATAAGCAGGAAGCTAACCTCCCTTGTCTCACTGTATACTTACTAATATTTCTGCTACTGCCAGTATTTTGCACTCTTTCACACACAGTAAATCACTCTCTAAGCCATATATTTTAGTTTAATTTTGATGAATGTGCGAGTAGTACATTTTGAGTGTATTTTAAAGCTTATTATTTAGATGTATGTTTATTTAACCATGCTACTAATAAAATAATTATTTCTTTTTATTTAGTTGATTTTGTTTTCTGTTGCTACCTTTCCAACTTTCTGAACAAAATGTAAGATCTCATTTGCTTGATTGAGCTAGTCCTGCGCATTTGGTTCACATATCCTGTCCACCCGTAAATAGTATAGTTCCAATTTTTAGACTAGTGTTGCCCTTGTGGTCAGTATATGTGAGACCTAAAGCTTTTGTCCGGTACATAGTATAATAATTTTTGGTACAATCAAACATGGGATCCAATATTAAAACTTTATGTGAGATGTTTCGTTTGGATGGTTGGGAAAAATAAACAGAAATGGTAGGTGAAAATAAGTGAAATAAAGTTAGTGGTAGAATAGAAGTTGATGGAGAGATGCAGGTAGTTTCGGATTTGTCCATATTTAATGTTTTGATATTCAAAAAGAATTTATTAATTAGTTCGATGTTCATAAAATTTGTAAAAAAGGTAGAGTTTAAGTTTGCTTTGTAAAAAAAATAAAATAAAAGTTAGCAGTTGAAGATTAAAAAACATTAATAAACAGATTTAAAAGAAAAGTTCCGTTGGTAATTTGGAATAAAAAATTAGATTTAACGGGGCTAAGTTTATTTTGAAAATGGAAGCTAAAAAAGAAAGCGAAAGGGAGGCAGATTTGGAAAGGAGCCCTGTTTTATTTAAACACCTCCAGATAGTAGAAAAAGAAGAGTAAGATACAAATGATCATAAAGTTGATAATAGAAATAAAAAAAGTTATCAAGCCATGATAAAAGAAATATTACAAGAGTTGCTGGAAATGAAACAAAATATAACAAAACAAAATATAGAAATAAAACAGAGTCAACAAACAATACTGGAGGAGCTGAGATGAGAAATGAAAGGAATGAAACAGGAAATATTGAAGACAGTCGACAGAAATCAGGCAGCTATAAAGCCATAGGGAAAGATTTGAATAAGGAGTTTAGGAAGTTGAAATAGTAAATGAAGAGACAAAAGACATGAAAGATGAATTAGAACAGGATAGCATTAGAACAGGCAAGGTAGAAATAAAGATAGAAATGGTAGAGATTGGATACAGATATATGGTGGGGTAGAAAATATGGATCAAAAGACAGAAGATAATGTAAAAGAGTTTCCATGTGAAACTAAGAATAAATTGGCTAAAACAACTTGCTTTTGAATACGAATTTGAAAACAAGAAAAAAGTTAAGAAAAGGTTTAATGAATATAATTTTGAGGCAGAGATAAAAGCTATTTATAGAGCCATTTTATTTGAAAAAAATATAGAAGAGGGATTTGTTCCATTTGCAATTAGTGAGGCGGTCTGTAATAAAGTGGGTCACATAAACAAATATATTTTGCTCAGCTAAAGGATCATAAGATATATGAGCTACAAGATAAAACAGAACGAGAAAGAGACAAGGCAATAAATTATAAGCCAGTGATAGACAAAAGGGGAAAATAAATGTACATTAAAGAGTCAGTAAAAATAAAGAAAGAACCACCTGACTGAGCTAGAATTATCATTGCTAAAAAAACCTCAAAGGATTTGTAATTGGACTACAAGTTGAGAACAGAAAATTATTTTGATGTAGGCGATAAACCTGAATAAATTTTTTAAATAATATTATATAATTACAACTATATATGTGTGTGATAAACAATATTACATTTTGATATTTTAAATTATGTTCGTTTAAAAAAATGTATAGTGGCGATCGTAATTGTATTACTTTGTCATAAATAGTTATTTTAATAGGTCGCCAGTATAGTTCTGGAAATTTATATGTTGATAACAAATGATTTGAAATAATGTATTCATTAGGGTAGTCAGACAGATTTGTTTTTAAAAGAGAAAACAAACTTGGGAAAACTTATTGGTAGGCAGAGCAAAGTCAGCTAAGTTTTTTTTTTTGTGATGATGGAGAGGCAGTTGTAATGGATGCTTAAAAACACCATTACAAAGTTGAAGTATTAGAGGGCTAAAAATAAATTTATAAATGTTCGATTTTCCGGTACTCATCTTATAGCTAAAGACACCACTCTATGTTGCTGTTTTTATGCTAAAACACATAAAAATGCTGTTTCTGTGGCCGACACCTTCAAACACGCATTTTCTATAATACAACTTTTTTGTTGTGCTACAGAATTCAGGCCGCTATGTCACATCGCAGTACAGCATGTATGTCGCATCGCGGCAAGTACATTTTCCAAATTCGCACAGTTTATAAAATAGTTATGGCTTGATGAGAAAGTGTGTATTTGAATTGGATGGAAATGTTGTTTTCATTGGATTTTTTTTATTTTAAAGTATTGAAATGTTCAGATTTTGTAAAGTAATAATTATAAGACTTTTTACAACATACTGTATTGAAGTTTTAATTGGGAAAATGTTGACAAGATATATGTTTTTAGTGAGTTGCAATTAGGTAATGTGTCAAGTAATGTAGTGTTCATAACATTCCACAAGACAAAAAAGATTCTACAGTGTGTATATTTTTGAAGTAAAAAAGAGCAGTAACAAAAAAATATCGAGTAAGAAAAGTACAAATATGCACGATTTTTTGTAAATTTCATAAAAAGCAAATATTATAAACATGGTTAATAAGTAAAGAAGACATTTATATGTGTTTGTTGTTGTTTAAAAAAGTTTTACTTTTTTTCTTTTGTCTGACAATGGTTATGATTTCGATATTTTTTATTTTAGCATTACAAACAAGAGAACACTAACCCTAAAACTAACCCTAAAACTAACCCTAAACCTAATCCTAAAACTAATCCTAACAACTTTTAATTTTTGTTGTCATTCTATATGAAGTAAAAAATAATGGTAATATCTGTTTGTCTGTAAAAAAAAAAAAAGGTAAAACGAAGACTCAAAAAGTTTTTAAACAACAAAAGCCTTAAAAAAATATCCCATTGAAAATTAAAAACATGAATCAAATTGTAATTTTTTTTATTTTACATTTATTATTATCATTTAATTTGTATATGTTAATAAAAAATATTTAAAAAAGACGATTTTGTTTTGTTTTTATTTTTGCATTACAAAAAAACACATCAAAATAATTGAAATCAATGGCATGTGAATGTTCATATTTTATAGTTTTAGTGTGAAAACGCCATCGAATGGTGACTTTAGCTATAAGATGAGAACCAATTTTTCTTATAAAACTTGAGTAAAAGTTTTTTTAATGCTTGTACAAATATATATGTATGTATGTGGGAATTATATTTTAATACCACAGCTATATTTGGGTTTTAGTTTAAAAAAAAAAGAAAACTAAGATTACTTTTTTTTTATTTATGTAAAAGTAAATTGTATAAATAGATTGCTTTTCAGAATTGGGATTTAGATTAATAAGAATAATTAAAAAGAAAGAAAACAAAAAAAAAAGAATTTTTCATTGGTTAATTCCTAGATCTGTAAATGGCAATTTATTTTCATTAATTAGATAACTATTGATAGCTAGATGGAAAATTTTATAAATTTTAATTAAAAAAAAAGTTTTGTAATTGGTTCAGATATGATTCAGCTATAAAAGGATTAATCAGGCCATTGCATTATCTTTTCACTAACTCTGGGATACTTCCACCAACTCTGAGAGATACTTGCACAAACTATTCCTGTCAAAAATACTTGGAAAGAATGATTCCTGCATATTCTAAAAGCTGATCCGATAATTATTTTACCTAGAATGAACAGTAAACCTACTGTAGGGATATTTTCTTCAACCATGATGTGCTAAGCTTTTTGCCAGGACAGATTCGTACTTCCTATGTCTCCATTAACTGCCTATAATGCCATAAGAACCCACTACAAAAAAACCACTAACCGACTTGCCCAAGCCTACTATCAGGGAATCCTGATTAAAAGACCATATTCAAGAAGTCTAGTGCACTAGCGTTTAACTAAATTATTAACGTACCTTAGGTTTTACAATTTAAATAATTTTATTGTATCAAATTTGTTTTCTTTTTTTAAATATAAAAGTGTTTCAAGTTTTATCTTATGTAATTCTGTTTGTGTGCCTTTGATATATATTTTTTCTTTTTTTGATGAGTGCTAGTTTCAAATGTATACTGTATGTCCCATTTAAGTTTTAGTAAGTAAAGTAGTATAAAATTTATTTGTAATCTCACCTTCCTTTTTATTATTTAGAGCAGTCTGGATATTACAGACTATTTAATTAGCTTCTGGCTCATGGCCCATTTTGTCATTAGTCCTACTTATGTTGTGAAACTTTAATTATTTATAAAAGACTATTATTATTAGTTTTATTTCTTCAAGCTTCCAATTCATTTATTAGAGGCATGTACAATCATTTTAACCCTCTCAATAGGTAGATCATGAACTCCTAGCCTGTCTCACTCAAAGGGAGGTTAATTGATTGAAAGTAATAACTTTCAACACCCTTTTTTGCTGTTATTGTTTTGGAAGCTGCTTGTGCATTTTGCCTGTTTCGGCCTAAATTCTCATAAATCTCGAATATGGAGATTCAGTCTTTTCATAGCTATGGGTTATAAGCAGGAAGCTAACCTCCCTTATCTGGCATAAGATCACTGTATACTTACAAATACTTCTGCTACTGCCAGTATTTTTTGCACTCTTTCACACACAGAAAATCACTCTCTAAGTCATATAAATTATTTTAGTTTAATTTTGATGAATGTGCGAGCAGTACATTTTAAGTGTATTTTAAAGCTTATTATTTAGATCTATGTTTATTTAACCATACTACTAATAAAATAATTATTCCTTTTTACTTAGATGATTTTGTTTTCTGTTGCTACCTTTCCAACCTTTTGAACAAAACATAAGATCTTATTTGCTTGATTGAGCTAGTCCGGTGCATTTGGTTCACATATCCTGTCCACCCTTAAAATAAATGTCTAGTGATGTGGTGTGATGTACTGTAGCTACTCCTTAAATGAAGTCAAGAATCTCTCAGCAATTATACCAAGAAAAACTTGTTAGCTACTTAATTTTACATTCCCCAGTCTAATTCCTCCCATATTCTGCTTTATCCCACTTTCACAACATAATATTTGTCAACTCTACAGCCTTTATATCTAAATCCCCCTTATCTTTTTCAAACCCAGCATAAAAACCAATAATCTATTTTCTCTATAATCACTTTTTTCATATTTATTTTCCCATAACTTCATTATATGTGCCCTTTCTGTTTTCAAGCATTTCCATTCAATTAACAAATGCCTAATATTTTATATTCCTTCCTTACATAATTTACAGACTAAATCACCAATATTTTTCCAATTTTCAGACTAGTGGCGCCCCTGTGGTCAGTATATGTGAATTCAAAGCCTTTGTCCGGTACAATGTAGATTTAAAACAGAAAGAAAGAGCAGGAAAAAATATTTTCAATTTGAAAAACTACGGAGTTTTGCTACGTATAAAGGTCTAATTTACGAGGCAGAAAATAGGATGGAATGGAAAAAAGACAAGGCAACAAATTATAAGCAAGGGATAGGCAAAAGGGGAAAGTTAATTTACATTATAGAGTTAGTAATGACTGGAAGGTTGCTATTCTTCCACAGCATCCTTCCAGTCATTACTAATTGAATGTCAACATGCGATTTAAACAAAATATTATTATAGAGTTAGTAGAAAGAAAGAACTGCCTGACCAAGTGTAATTGACATTAATGGATGGAATGCTAAAGTAACAGAAAGAAAGAAATGGTCAGAAGTGGACTATGAGTAAAATAAAACTATGGCATAGGTGATAAACCTGAATAGAATTTGGCTATTTAAAACTAAAATAATACATTAAAAAAAGAAAGGAAATGATGAGTTGTTTCATAAAATAATAACAATGGAGGCTTCACTGGATAAAAGATTTTTTTTCTGTTATGCACATATTAATAAAGAAAAGTGTTCATAAATAAATGGGTCAAATTAATGATTTAAAATAATATTTGTAGGATTAAATAAATGAATAAAATAAAGGAAACACATATAATAAAATTGAGTTAAATAAATAAATATAATATCTAAAGAAAAATAATAAATAAAGTGGCATAATAAAATAAAATAGTTTTTTTTTTTTGAATACACATAAGTTAATAAAAGAAAGTTAAATAAATATGTTGAGATAATGTTTGTAATGGCTTAAAATAATATTCATAAGGGTTAATATAAATAAATAATATAAAGGAAATGTAAATCTAAGTTTAAGTTAGGAGTGCATAAAAGATTGTAGTTAATTGAAAGGATAGTAGAGAGCATAGAATTGAGTTTTAGAAAAAGTTAAAGCTGTTGGCTGGGTAAAATTAGTAACCATAATGAACTGTCATGGATCACTTCTCAGGGGAGAGTCCCTATATCCATATTATTCCCAAATCGTAACTCAAATTGGACAGTAGGTGAATCCTGCCATACACAGTGATTCTTTCTTTTCACAAAGTCCAGTATAAACAGGGCATATGAAGCTTCATGTCAAATATGAGTAAGTCAGTATAAGCAAGCAACTCTGCATCTGCATCACTTTAAAATTCCTATATCACAAAAAGTGTTGTTCTTGTGGTCATCATCTAGTACAAGATCATTGTAAGCAATGTCATCAGACTTAGAAAGAAGAAAAGCATAATCAAATAAGATTGCCCTCAGCATGCATAGTCCAGATATAAAGAAAGTAAACTTAGAAAAACAAAAATTAATGTAAATAGTTTAGATTTAATAGAGAAGTTATCAGAGATAAAATGGACAAACTGACACATTTTACTTGTGTTGGGAGTAGTGTAATGTACTGCTAAGCAAGGTACATGTTGTAATAAGTGTGTTTACAATTATTAAAAATAAAATTTTTCATAAACAACATAAAGATTTTAAAATTAAAATTCTAATAAATAAAATCACTATAAAATAAGTTTCATAAAAGAAAATGAAAATTTTAATAAATAAATAATATGTAAGTCAGAATCAGTTGGGAGAATTATTGTTTATGAAAGTTTGGAGTTTTGAAAATAAAAAAAGGAAGAAAATACAGTTAGCCTGGGAGAAAATTAAACCCTGCATCATTCATATAAGTTTTAATAGTTTGAAAAATAATAGTAAAAAAAAAGAAATCAGAAAGTTTAAGAGTAATTCAGAGGAGAGAATTTGGCTTAGAAAAAGTTAAAACTATAGCTGTTTAAAAATAAATATTTTACATAAAATTAAAAACATCTCTTTTTATTTAAGTTAAAGAAATTGGATGTCGTAGAATAGCTGCTAAATCCCACTCGATGGTGCAGTTATCATGCTAAAATTATAAAATATGATCATTCACAGGCCATTAATTATAATCATTTTGATGTGTTTTTTGTAATGCGAAAATAAAAACAAAAAGAAAATCGTCTTTTTTAAATATTACTTAATTTTAAATATTTTTTATTAATGTATACAAATTAAATGATAATAATAAATGTAAAATAAAATAAACAAATTACAATTTGATTCATCTTTTCTAGTTTTCTTTTTATTAGAAAAAATCAATTTACTATCGGAGATTTTTTTACTGCGGTTACGGCTTTTTTTTTTGTTGTTTACCGCTAGTTTTTATTTCAAATAGAATGATAACTAAAAGTAAAACTTGTTACATTTACGTTTAGAGTTAGTTTTAGGGTTAGGTTTAGGGTTAGCTTTAGGATTAGGGTTAGGATTAGGGTTAGCTTTAGGGTTAGTTTTAGGGTTTGGTTTATGGTTAAAATAAAAAATATCAAAATCGTATTTTTGTAAATATTTTTTTTTACTAACATCTATAAAATAAATGATAACAATAAACATAAACTATATTCGACAAAGAATAACAGTAGTCAGAGAAAAAGAAAGAAACTAAAACTTTTTTAAACAATGACAAATATATATATATAGTTTCTAATATATGCTTTTTATGACATTTAAAAAAAACAGTGTACAATTGTACTTTTCTTACTGGATATTTTTGTGTTAATGCTTTTTTTTTTTATTTCGAAAATATACACATGGGTACAATCTTAAAATGTCTCGTGGAATGTTATGAACAGTACATAACTTGACTCATTACCTAATTCAAAATAACTTTATACATATATTCGTCAACATTTACTACTTAAAACTTCAATACACTACGGTGTAAAAAGTCTGTTAATTATTAGTTTACAAAATCTGAACATTTCAATACTTTAAAATAAAAAAAATCCAATGAAAACAACATTTCCATTCAATTAAAAAAAACACACCCTCTCCCCAAACCGCAATCATTTTATAAACTGTGCGAATTCGGAAAATGTATTTGCTGCATAAAACATACATGCTGTACTGCGACGCGACATAGCGGCCTGCAATCTGTAGCTACAACATAAAAAGTTGTATTATAGAAAATGCAGGTTCGAAGGTGTCGGCCATGGAAATGGCATTTTTATGTGTTTTAGCATGAAAACAGCGCCATCCAGTGGGATATATCTGCTCATCGACGACAACCAAACCAAAATCTTTTCCCATTTATTTAAAATAAATGATTGTTTATACTGAGTTGATTTTAAAAATAAAGAAGTACAGTAAAATGTGTGTGTGTTAATATAATGAAATATGAAACTTGAATATTAAAAATAAATGAAAGCATATAATTGCAATTTCCCTAAAAGATTTATATACAATCATAAGCTATATAAAAACAGAATTAGCAATGGCTACTAAGTAAAAATCCATAAACAATAGAATAGGCAATAACTACTAATTGAAATTATGATTAATTAATTAAGTAAAATCTTATAAAAATTTAATCAAATGCAGTGGAGAAATTTCAACATGAGATATAGCTGGCAGGTATGGAAACTAATTAAAAAATATGACAACAGGTCATCACATAAATAGTCAGTTTTCATCATTCAATCAGTTTACAATGAGTCTTCAGTCAGTTTGTCACGATCCAGAGTTAGTGTTTTTTTAAAATCAATGCAGTGTTAGCAGCCATCAGAAGCATATGGCCAGACTCCAGCCTTAGTCCAATGGAACATCAGCAACATGCCTGATAAAAGTGATGCCTGCCTAATAACTTGAAACTGCCAGAGATATGTAGCTGGCTTGAATAATAATATCACAAAATAGCAATCATAGGAACGTCCACAAATCCAATCAGTTGGAAAAACTCACATGAAGGTGCAAACAGCAAGAATTCAATATCCAAAATCCTATAGGTAATAAAAACATTTTTTTATTTTATTTCTGATATTAATGTACCCATTGCAATAATCTTGAAGCCTTCCAGAGTCTGTTACTAAATGAACTCTATAACTACATAAAATAAACAGTTGATGTATGTGTTCGAAGGCTTGTAATTATTTTAATGCTGAATTATATTACTGCTGAATATCTTATTATATGTGTGTGCCAGAGGTTATTATAATTCATTGTTTATATTTATTTGAGAAAATTTATAATTAGTTTACAAATTACAGTAAGCATTTAGTTAAAATAAATTATCTTTAAAACCTAATATTTTGTCAGTCAGTTCTTTACTCATACCACTAATTAAGACAGTAATTTATTAGATTATTCTTTTGATTGAGCTAGTTGAAATTTCTTAGGCACTGAATTAGTTTGCCATCATTCAGGGCACATTAGATCTTGTAGCTAACTGGTACTTGGAGTTTACTCTGAAACAAAAGTGCTTTGAATGATAGGTATTGAATTTTGCAGTCGAAAAGATCTGTGTCCTTCAAACATGATCAGTTATATATTATATATATAGCTCTGGCTTGGGCACAAGCGCCCTCTGGGCATTATTCTTCTCAGCCTAAAAGACTGTGGTGGTGGAATGATAATTGTCTCATTTTTTTGTGTAAAAGTAAGCCTTATAATTTCATTTTCACAAGTTTAGATTATATTTAAAGAATTCAATGTTCATGCTAGATGTTTGCTATTCAATCGATTACACCACTCAGTTTAATATATATATCATCAACCATTATCAATCCACTGCAGGATTAAGGTCTCTCCAAGTTCAAACCATCTTTTCCAATGTTTAGCTTCTTTTCTTCACATAACCCTTGCACACTTTCTTATTTCATCCATCCATCTCACATGTTGTCTTATTCTGGATCTTTTACAAAATCTCTTGGAATCCAGCTCATGATTTTAATTGTTTATCTATCATTATATTTTCTAGCAATATGTCCAGCCTAACTCCATTTCAGTCTTTTAATTTTTTCAGTGAGGTCAGTAACACCTGTTTGTTCTCTTACCCATATATTTCATTTTCGATCACTTCTTGTTACTTCTAACATACATCTCTCCATAATTCTTTGAGTGGTCTGAAGTCTCTGTATTGTTCATCTATTAAGGATCAAAGTCTCAGATCCATAAGTAAGAACTGGTAAAACTCATTTATTAAAAGCCTTTCTTTTCAAACATATAGGCATATTTCATTTTAGTATAAAGTTATTTCTACCAAAAGCACTCCAACCAAGTTTAATTATATGATTAATTTCATCCATTAAGTTTTCACCTGTGTAGCTGTTAACTTTTTCTAACTCATCACAATCAATCTTTATTTTTATATTTTGAGAAAATCCATTGAACATTACTTTAGACTTTTCAACATTTATTTTAGGTCCTACTTTCCTACTTTCATCTAATAACTCCTGCAACATTTTCTGCAGTTCTAAAGCATTATTTTAAAACACAACTACATCATCTGCAAAATCTAAATTTTTACCAAGATAATTCCAACTCATCTACAGAGAACATTGGATTTCCACCAATGAAGAGAACAAGCTGGATTTAAAAGTGGCTTTAATACAATAGATCATATCCAGGTATTAAGAGAAGTTATAGAAAGAACAAATGAATATGAGTTGCCATTATGCTTTGGATTTGTAGATTATGAAAAGGCATTTGATTCTATAAACATTTATTCAGTGATTAAAGCATTGGATCAACAAGGTATAGATCCAGGATATTGTTATATTTTAAAGAATATTTATAAAAATACAACAGCAACAATTAGATCACATAATGATACTAGGAAAATCAACATTGAGGAGGGTGTAAGACAAGGTGATTCCATATCAGAAAAACTTTTTACAGCAGTGCTGCAAGAAATATTTTATGGATTAAAATGGGAATCTAAGGCAGTGAAAGTAAATAGAGATTTTATATATATATATATATATATATATATAAATCTCTATTTACTTTCTATTACTATAATTACTATATATATATATATATAGTAATTGTCAGCTTTGTACATTTGCTCAACAGACTGAGAGTCTGGGTGAAAGAGAAACAGACTGACCAAGTCAGGATGGTGATATCCTATGTCTGAGCATACATGCCTTCTTTTACCCATGTTTTCAAATCCCCCTAGAAAATGACCTGCGTAAGGCTACACTAGACATTTTCTTGACCGCATCCCAGCAATAGCAAAACGGTAGAGTACGAGACTTATTCCCCCAACTAATACTAAATGACTTAACTAGTGATTCATAAAGACAATGAGCAAGGACTGAGACGTAGATATGATATAGTTTAGAAAATTTAATATATAAATTTCTAAATAGTAAAACAAAAAGGTATAGAAATTAGTCACACACAGGTGAATGTATATATTAGTAAGATTAATAATTCAGCTTTATATAATGGGACATACATGTAAAGGTACAATATGTTATTTTACAAAGGGAATATTTTAGCTTTATGATGGGCAATATGGATGAATTTATTATACAAATTAAAAAGCAAAAAAACAGAGTGTATAAAATTCCTTCACACACAGGTGAATGTTTATATTTATCAAGGGATTCTTATTTCATCTTTTTATATATGATAAAAACAAAGTTACAGTGGTGGAGTAACATTTACATTAGCTATTTCACCCTTTAATTAAATAGTGGTGAACAAATACTTTACAAAGTTTATGTAGCGATTTATGTGAAGAACTTAGCAAAAACGAGGGCGATCATACTAACTGGGATGTATATTACTTATCCTTAAATTTGCGCTTAATTTGTGATACAAATTAATCAAATTAATTTAGATTTTGGCTCGGATCAAACCTGAGGTTATTAAATAAGGCAGGCAAAACTGATGGAGCAGTGCAACTTCAGGTTCCACGGCATACCAAATATACTAGTAGAATGAATGCGTCTTGAAAGTGTGCTTGTAAAGATTTATTACTAAGCAACCAGTTCTATGGACCGAATTACTTGCTATACTAATAAAAAGAGACTTCTTTAGTCTGGATGATCGAACAGCTACTTCTAGAATGACACTCTTTGGTCTCTTTCGAACATCAAATACAAAATGACTTTGCTGTCTGAACTAACTGGCACGGTTTGATATTAAATCAACCCCAATGCAGACTTATCTCGAGTAGAGAGTATAGCATGAAGCTAAGCATTATTTTGCTATTGAGTATTATGTTCGCTCTGCTAATCTAATTACTTTAATTTTTTAAATACACAAAATACGGTGTTCTATCAGTGCTACTGCTATTATTCAGTTTCGTAATAGTACATAATAATTTTACTATGGGGAAATGCATATATACTGTAGAAAATCGCTCTTGTGTAATGCAAATAAACACTCTTTTATAATTATTTATTAGCCCATATTATAGATAGTCATATTATCACTGGTGGAAGAATATTAAATCCAGAAAGGAGTTTGTCTGTTTCTTTAAAGCAAATTAGCACAATGAGAGTGTATAAGTATCTCTCTGAGAATTAACAATTCGCCAAACTCCATTCTGATTACTTTAGCATAAATCAAACATAACTATAATAAAAAAGGTATGAAATAACATCTAAACAATAAATAAGGTTGTAGTACATCTACTACTAAAGTTTTAGGGTTTAAACATTAAATATAAAAATGAATATATGTGTATGATCAAGCAAAATTTTATAATGTGACTACTTTAAATTAAAGATAAATAGCAGATTTACATTTATTTAGCAGTGTTATGTAGGAGATATAATGATTACTAGCTTGATAGTTATTTTAAAGAATGAAATAGTATTTTTGGCATGCTTTACTGTAATTCTCAAAAGAGATTCTAGTAAACGTTCATGGATGGGCAGCTTCTCTGAGCATGATTCCTATTCTCCTTTGACAAACACGAATATGGCTTCTTTCTTTCTGATGCATTTTACTAGATATGGCTTCACCATTTTAATGTGACCTATTGGTTACAGTTTGCTTGTGGCTAAGGTGGCTTCTTAGATACAGCTTTATTATTGCTGAGGCAGCTTCTAGATATAGTTTCATTATTGTCAAGGCTGCTGGCTTATACTTGCAGGATAGTTAGTGATGGTTCTTTGGTGTAAGACAGTTTATGTTATTACCATTGGTAGAATAGCTCTAGTGGAAAATAAATGGCAACTCTATCTCCCACAAGCCGATGGATCTCATCTTAGCAACTTTAGGTATTTTCTATGTAATACTCAATCTCAGTCTCCCCACAATGTTAATGGCCAAATTACATAAAGTTACATGTGTATTTGTTCTCCCTTTTTATTATAATTCTAATAATTTTTATTACTATGAAAACTGTAAGTTTTATAGCTATTTTCAGCACCACCCTCTTTCATGAGTTAATCACATCACTTGTTTACTGCTTCAAACCTCATACTCTTAATTATCTTTTACTATGCCTAAGCTATGAATAAAAAACTTTCTCTTGGGCCCTTTCAAATGGTCAAGTCAAAATTTACGACTGGCTGATTTTTAAATTGATTTTTTTTTAATCTATAAGTCTAATTAAGTTAAAATATTATTTTGGTCAATTGATAAAACTTATAAACAACTTCACAGTTTGCAGTTTTAAACAAAATCATAAATGTAAAATAATTTTAAGAAATGCTAATCAAGTCAATCTTTAACTAAAATATAATTTTGAGCAAATGTTAACTCGTAAACAATTTTACCGTCTGTACTTTTAACAAAGAATAAACTTGAAATAACTGTAAGTAATGCCAATCTTGTCAATCTCTAACTAAATATAATTTTGAGTGAATATTAACTCATCAACAACTTTGCCATCTGTACTTCTAGCAAAGAATAAATTTGAAATAATTTTAAGACTAAATTTTAAATAATTGATTTTTTTATCAAAGTTTAAATATAATTCTATATGTAAATTCTAGCTGCACATACTGTTAGGTTTACACAGTTTTAACAAATGGAGGGCTATATGTGCATATATATTACCTTTACTGGTGTATATATTGCAATGAAATGGGCACTTATACAGGTACATACTCTAGAATTATTAAGAGCACAAGTTCCAAGTTCCGAATTAAAGAAATACATGCAATTTGAGTTTTTGAGGTGAAATACATACAAATAAATATACTACTATGATTATAGTAGGTGAAACAGGTGGATCTTTAGGTCTAACTGTTTCAATATTTTGTGACCTTTTATTTATACCACTGTATTAAATAGTCCAAAATTTTAAAGATATATCTGGCACTAATAGCTTAATAAATAACTTTAAGTAGAGACTTTAAAAGAGATTAGAAATACATATATTTATTCATGGTCATTTTGTTTTATACATCTATATATAAATTTTAATAATAATATATTTTAAAATAATTATAATGATAAAAAAATCATTTATTTTAATTACTTTGTTAAAATAATTCTATGAAGCTGAATAAATTTTAAGTTTCAACTGAAACGTTGTTTAGATTTAATCAGTTTTAAAATTGTTAAATTTTAACATATACAGTGTTTTCAGGGAGTTAAAACTCAGCTGAAACTGTATAAACAAGATTAGATTCATAGAGGTTTATAACTAAGTTATTTAATCATTTATAAGCAATTCTTAGATTACAACTATTTTGTACAGGTTGTTAACTCCATTGTTAGTTTTACTTTTAGACTTACAGCCTTAACATGTCCACTTGTTGGGAAGTATGTTATCAGGAGAAAGAAAACAATACAAAAGAAAACGTTCTTTTTTTTACTCACTCGATTCCTCAATGCTTCTATGTTCGCAACTCCCTCTAGTTATTATTTTTAGAGTTAACCAGTCCATTTAGTGCAACATAACAAATTAAATGTATTTTTAAAAAAACAAACTATGCAACAAGTTTTAAGTTATTGACCAATCAGAAATAAGGAGACAATTTTCACATAGTGGTGGAGAGAATTTCGGATAGATTTGAGTAGATGATGAAAAAATAAAAAAACAAGGTGTAAGTAAAATTAAAGAATGGTATAAAATATTGGTAAAATTCATAACATTATAAAAATATTTTGTTTTATATAACCATATGTTAATTTATTTTAATGGCATCAAAATAATGTGCTTAATAGAAATAATGGAATAATTAAGCTAATTTCTTTGTCAAGGTCACAATTTGGGAAAATCAATTTACAATTCAAAAAGCTATTATAGGAAAAGTTGCCAGTAAATTTTATTGCTATTAACAAAAAGATGAATAAGTATAAAAGTGATTCAGTACAAGTGATTAAAAAAAGTGGACAATCATCACGTAAGCAAAACATGTTTCGGTTTATCTCTGCTTTATTTACTTATATATATATATATATATATATATATATAAACTTAAGTGATAGTTTCAAAATAACTAACTTTCATGAATTAAGCAAGAAAAGGTATAGAACTTTAATATAATGGATATAGAAAGTAGAAGTTGAAGAAAATAATGTGCTATTAATTAAAGTAACTTATATTGTCCAAGTTAAAAATATAACATGATGGTAAAACTGAGTTATAGCGGTCTCGACACTTCGTCCTCTATTTTTTAAAAAACTTAACTACATTTTTTTTCCAACTAAGTGTATGCAACTTTAATCAATGTATCTAAATATAAATAAACTACATGTATATCTAAGTGTAAATGTTAAAAAAAAACTTACATATTAATGCGGTTTTCACTTGTAATGTATATCTAGCGGTGTTAACTGTATATATAACTATAAATAAATAAACTATATTAACTATAAATGTTTTTAAATAAAGATGAATAAATTTAAAAAAAATGAACGAACTTACATTTCCTGCAGGCAGGATCCGTGATTCGAACTACATTATTCTCACTATGTAATTGCAAAGTATATCTAACTATAAATGTATTTTTTACATGAAGATTAATAAATAAAATGTAATAAAACTTACATTTTTATGCTCTATTTAGAGAAGATAAGTGTCACCAATAAACTCCCTACTGCAAAAATTATGAACTACTTTTGTCATGTGTAATTTTTGCCGCATGTAATTCTCCCTCCCCCCCCTGTCCACTTACTTTTTTGCTGAAAAAAGATTCAAATCAATGTTAAAACAGTTGTCCACAATTTGACATACTTGGTTTTAACATTGATTTGAATCTTTTTTCGGCAAAAAAGTAAATGGACGGGGGGGGGGGGGCGAAGGGAAATTACACGTGGCAAAAATTACATGTGACAAAAGTAGTTCATAATTTTTACAGTAGGGACTTCATTGGTGACACTTATCTTTTCTAAATAGAGCATAAAAATGTAAGTTTTATTACATTTTATTTTCATGTAAAAAATACATTTATAGTTAGATATACTTTGCAATTACATAGTGAGAATAATGTAGTTTGAATCACAGATCCTGTCTGCAGGAAATGTAAGTTCATTCATTTTTTTTATTTATTCATCTTTATGTAAAAACATTTATAGTTAATATAGTTTATTTATTTATAGTTATATATACAGTTAACACCGCTAGATATACATTAGAAGTGAAAACTACACATCAAAATGTAATTTTTTTTTTTTTTTTTAACATTTATACTTAGATATAGTTTATTTATATTTAGATACATTGATTAAAGTTGGATACACTTAGTTGGAAAAAAAATGTAGTTAAGTTTTTTAAAAATAGAGGGCGAAGTGTCAAGACTGCTATAAGTCAGTTTTATTTAACATGGTTATTGAATGATGGCTGTATAATATTTTACAACAATGGTAATTTTAATCAAATGTATAGAGTAATAGATGTTCATTCTTGAGTAATAAATAAAAGTATACAGGCGAGATAAGTCTTCTATTTATCTATAACAAGTTCTATTAATTAAAGTAAGCCATGTAAATGCAGGAGAATTCACGAGGCGTAAGTCTGTCAGATAGATTTTTTTAATTAAAAAAAATTATATTAGGAAACTTAATTCCAAGAAACTTATGCATATTTATCCTAAAGAAAATAAATTCTTATATAAAATATATGGATAAAAGGAATGATTTAAGTCAATGATTTTAATCAATAACTCAAAGAATTAACCTTTAAAATATATATGGTGGATTTGATTGCTTAATTTACCAGTTCTATTCATTTTTATAATAGTTGTATGTGAAAAATTCTGACTTATAATGAAAATTGTCTCAAAGAACAGCTAACTGGGAAAGATTTAGATTTTTTATTATTACTGTGTCATTTGAAAAATGTTGGAGAGACGATCTGTGGAATAACTAATGAACACAACAGTTTAAAGTCCTAATGTACCAAAAAAAGGGGTATTGATTGTCATATTAAATATGTGAGAAGGAATCACAAAGGAAAAATAAACAATATTTTTTTTGTTGGATATTAATGTATACAAGTGCCAACAATATTCTAATTATTAAGTAAATCTTAAGTTAAAGGGTTGTATGTATTATATTTTAATGTTTATTTTAGGTGCAATGAGTGTGAAGAAAAGAGAAGATTGGAAATGTGTAAATTATAAGGTGACAACAATTTAAATTAATTTATTGTATGTTATAGTGTATGAAGTAATTAATAATTAATATACTGTCATGCTAAAGAACTGAGAGATATAATAATAATAATAACAAAATGTATGATAATGAAGTTTAAAAAAAAACAATATAAAAGGATGAGATGTGTGAAGGATAAAATTAGATAATAACAATACTAAAAAGTTTTGATCTCAGTTTTATCAAGTTATATATATATTTTGTTTTGTAACACCATCAGGAGAGTAGCAAGATAATAATTAATGGAAAGATAATATTGTAATATTGTTATGCTAATTTATTATGGTGATAGATGCTTGCAATATCTTTTTAAAGTTAGATAAATTGTCATTCCAGGATATAATTTTCTGAAGAACTGATAGGAAAACACAATGAGGTTAGTCTAAGTGACACCCATCTATGTAATTTTAGATATCATAATGTGATGAATTTTCATAAATAGAGTATTAAAATCCACAAGAGCTTAATGTAAAATCCTGGATATTAAGGTAGCATCATGAAGAGAAAATGACTACTTGCCATGAGAATACATCCTATTTAAAAGGAAAAGAAGGCCTCCATTTTATATTGGTAGTAGTTTACTGTATTAAAAATCAGTTTCTTATCTATGGAATTTTTAATCATAAAGAAGAGTAAGGTAGGCACCAAACATAGTTAGTTGTATTTAAAGAAAGATTATAATATCTTATCTAAGGTTTGGAAAATTGTTTCATGTGAAATGGAAATAAATACAAAACAAATGTTATAACATTTAAGTAATGTTTTTTTGAATTGATACCAGATGGAAATAAAAATGAGATCAATGATAAAAATAAAGAAAGGATAAATGGAATGAATGATTATCAAATGGTGGTTTAACCTCGGTTCTATTTTTTGTGTTAATCTTTTAATTTTTATATGATAAAACTAAAAACATAATTATAAAGTTTACTATAATTATAAATGGAATGTATATGCATACAAAAATATCCTAATTTATGAAACAGTAGTGTTATATGGAACAAAGCAAAAGAATAATATAATGTGTAATGAATAAAATCTAGTTGAAAATTGAACCCACATTTTAAAACTAATAAAATTAATGCAAAACCTGAACAAGAAAAAATATAATGCTTGCAATAACTAATTAGAATTTTAGATAATATAAGACAATTGATGCAAATTAAAAATTTAATTGCTAAGCATATAGGAGTTAGTAGTTCTCATTGATGTAAATAGTTTCATAAAGGTATTAGTTATGTTATATGTGTATTGAAACAGATATGTTGTTTTACATATATATATATTTTAAAGATTTCTTTCCCTCCCAGTTAAAGTAGTTAAAATTAAAAATAAAACTGACGAGGTTCAGTAAATAAAAATTTAAATAAAGAAGCAAGTGACTGTGAATTAAAATCACTTTTCCAATTGTGTTATATAAAAAAAGGTGAAATAAAGAAAATATAAAAGAAACATTTAATTAATAAATCTTTATCATTAAGTGATAAATCTTCAATTTAAAATATTACAGATGTGATTTATTTTGGTCCTATATTTCAGATTTAAATGTCTTGCGTTGTTAGCCGAGAGGTATCGCAGCTGCCATGCAAGCAAGTAGTTGGTTGCAGACGGTTGTGGGTTCGCGTCCCGGCCGATGCTATGACATATGAAAAAAAAAAAAAACACTTAAAGATAGCATCACCTTCTTGCCTTGGGCTTTTAATCAGGTGTTTTTTTAAAACATGTTGGTAGATGAAAAAATGCAGGAAACAAGAAATAAAAAGAGCAGCTTAATTAGATAAGTCAGTTACAGTTAGATAAGTTATAGTTACAGTACAATTAGTTATTAGAATGGTCAAGAGTGAAATTATAGTTACAGTACAATCAGTTATTAGAATGGTCAAGAGTGAGTCCTATTGAAAATTGTAGTCCTTGCCACACAATTTATTACTTTTTGGAATTCTAAAATAAGCAAGTTGGAAATCACAGTTATCATCAACAGAAGAAAAACTTTTAATTACTCGATAACTGAATAATGGAAAAGTGCATTATTAATTTGGAAAACTCTAGTATGAGTGAGTATAAAGCAATTCTTCCTCTCTCCAACCATGTGAAAAGCCCAGGAAAATCCGAAAACATGCCCTATTAACAGTAGCAGTAATTCAGGGTGCTATTCTTACCAAGTAAACCACTTCTTGATGTGAAGATTTAAATGTCAATGTAAGGAAAATTTGGATAACTTTATAATATTCAAATAGACTTTTTGAAAATGCATTTATTGAAATAATTAGCGTATAAAATAAAATACATTTATTCAAATGATTGATTTATCAAATAAAACATAAGAAAATAATGTTTTTAAAGAATAATGTTTTTAAAGAATAATAATTATACTGATTTTAAGAACTTAAGAATATTGATTTAAAAATAAATGAAAAATATAATAATATGTGAGTTAAATCAAAGATGTATTTATATATACGTGAATACAGAATTGTAATGTTCCTATAGAAAAATTAAATTGAATATGTTTCTACTTAAATATAAATAGGGATTAGATATGCCTTTATAATACACAGATTAAAAATGGTTCTATGTAAAAATTAAATTGAATGAATGTGTTTCTACTTCAAATACACACCTGTATCAAAGATGAATTAAGTAAATGAATGATTTAAATCTACAAATCTGAATTAGAGAACTAATATTTTAATATAAATAAATGACATGAACCTACATATATACACCTAAATGAATTAAGTGAAAGAATAATTTAAATCTACAAATCTGAATTAGAGAATTAATATTTTAATATAAGTGAATGACATGAGCCTACATCTATACACCTGGATCAAAGATGAATTAAGCAAATGAATGTCTTAAATCTACAAATCTGGATTAGAGAATTAATATTTTAATATAAGTGAATGACTTGAATTTACACCCAGACACCTGGATCAAAGATGAATGACTTGAATTTATATCCACATACTTGGATCACAGATAAATGACTGAGATTTACATCCAGATACCAAAATCAAGGATGAAAATTTTGTACAGAACTTATAGTTGAAGGACTTATTGCACCAATTATCGATGATTATGAAAAGAATGATTAAATGTAAATCAAACTGGCCTAGGAACATATGCGCATATAGGAAAATGTCAATCCAAAGATGAACTGTCAATCCAAAGATGAACTGTCTATAACTTTTGTTGTTAAATAAATAAATCATTGTTATCTAAAACTAATCGATCTAGTCAATTTCATTTTACATCACACATAATTTATTGCATTTGTTCAGAAGAATCTCATGCCTCCTGAGTTATGTTTGGTCTAACCAGATCTGAATTAGTAAGTAAGGTTGTGGTAAGCTGGAACTCTAGTGATGCCATTTGAGAAACCAAACAAATTTTCTAGATGTTTCCAGTCTCTTTAATGCTACATCCTCAGATGAGCAGGAAATATTGTTTAAGGGTCGTAAGTTAAACATTGGGTAATGCCAATCTTTGTTTCCATCCTGCAATGTGCTCATCAGGAAATAGTTACAAATATTTTAGTACAAATGTAGACTAATGGCTTTGTTTCTATTCTGAATTATTTCATAACACCGTCATATCCAAATACACAAATTAGAAAGAATAATATAAAGAACAAAAATTGATAAATTAATGTTTATTAAAATGAAATTATAACTACTTAAATGATAATACTCAAGAGCATTATAGAGTTAACCTGAAATACTTGTATCTTTAAAGTCACATGGAATTTGTTGTAAAATTAATTTGAATTCATTCTTAAAATAAATTCATGATAGTATATGAGTTTATCAGAGAGATTGATATAGGAATACCTCAGATAGCTGACATTTTAAGTTAAGAGGAAATAAAAAACAATAGAAAGTAATTAATTAATCTACTGAAATTACTAAAATGGAAAAATTATTTTGATTAATGAATATAGTTTATGGTGATCGTAAAGTTGTTCATTTTTATAGTTAGTATTCTTAATTCATAATTATATTACTTATTGGAAAATATGATTATAAGCAATAATTGGGGATTTCTTCTAGTTGTTAAAAGATATGCTAGTTATAAAAAATGATCAAAATTGTATTGCAATGTTAGCTATGGTTATTATTAAGATAGTTGGATCTTAATAAAACCCCTCTTATTATTCAATTATCTCAAATGGAAGAATTATTATTTTATTGTATGGAAAAAATTAAGGACCTTGAGATATATATAAGGTAGTATTATTTATTATGAATGATGTTAGAATATCTTAAATTTTATTATTTTTTAAAATAATTGATTCGATATATTATTGGGTAGTATATTCTATGTGTTTTAATAATGTTAAAATCACTCTATACTATCTGTCTCTTAAATCTACCTTAGATATTATGTAATAGATGTTTATAGTCAAGTATTGAGTCTCATGAATTAATGTTTATATAATTCATTGTTTAAGTTTGAGTTAGGTTGAAGGATAGTTTCAAGTTGCATAGTGGTTATGTGGAGAGTTGGGGGTGGACAGGTTATTATATATATATATATATATATATATGTCCACAGATGGCGTCCTACCAAGATATATATATATATATATCCGGTATATATATATATATATTGTATCCTGCCAATAGGATGATTACCGCTAGAAAATATAACTCCCTAAATTAAGCAATATTGTTATCTTATCTAGGTACAATTTGATAGTTTTAATTATTTCTAAATTATATTTAATTAATATTAGCAATTATGACGCCCACTTATCCCACCAACAAGATTATATATCCTTTAACATTAAACAAATACTGAAGGATTTGCTCAATGGCATGAGAATACTAAGTCTCCTCCTTATTAAGTATCTCAATATTCCCATGACTAATAATAATACTTAAATAAATATATAATATAGGGTATATGAGCACAGACTTTCACATGACCCACCACTCTCCACTCTATCTAATAACACTGATACACTCAAGAACATATATGTTGAAAAGATAAATAATCACCAATATACATATTTCATGCTAAACCAGCAATCATCAGTTGGTCCAGATTATCATCTCCCACACATATGTACTATAAATGCTCAGATATATATTAAGATAGACAATCTTCATACTTTAATGGACTGGCTCCAATCTACTACACACTCCAACTCTTCAACCGTCCATCCAATTGAAAATCTGATGATGGAATGCTCGAAGGCCACCCTAAGGCCGAGATTCTAGTCACACCCATGTTGATCCAAGGTCAATCTGAACCCCACATGTACAAGACATAATCCATTAAATACATATGCAAGGATGGGCAGACATCTCTACAATGTAATAACTGAAACAGAGGCTTAATATACACCATGTTTCTATATATGTAATATAGAGTATATGAGCACAGACTTTCACATGACCCACCACTCTCCACTCTATCTAATAACACTGATACACTCAAGCACATATATGTTGAAAAGATAAATAATCACCAATATACGTATTTCATGCTAAACCAGCAATCATCAGTTGGTCCAGATTATCTCTCCCACACATATAAATAAATATAATAAAACATTTATAAGCATTAACTTGAAGTTAAATTAATTAATAAGTTTAAACTATCATTGTATTGTATATTTATTTTTTACCATTATTACTTTTAGAAGATTCTAATTAACAATAATAATACTATACTAAAAAAATCTCAGGATTATCATTGATTTTAAATTCGCTCTTTATTCTACCTATAAAACATCAAGAGGCATTTTACTTATCTCTATAAGTAGTGTATCAATTATGAAAAGACATAACTTTATAATTAAAATTATACTTCTATTTTATGTTTATGATCTCTGACATTTTAATAACAATTACATAATCTTATCTTAATTTACTCTATGATCTGTAACATTGTAATAATAAATAACTATTTTATTTCCGCTCCACTAATAACATATCATCTCATGATCACTACTTCTTATGCTTGCTCATAACCATTATTAAAACAGGCAAAACTCTCTATACATATTACCACTCAGTGCAAGCCAGAGTTATCAATAGATGCCAGAAGGCATGTGCATAAAATCCCCATCTAGTGCTTACTCATCCAATATATGCAGACTAGTTTCTGGCTTCATCAGTGAGGAATCTTAGATCTGAGAGCACTGCACTCAGATCTTAGGATCTAATGCAACCCTAATAGGATAGTGGTGGATGTGGTTATTAAAGAACCAAAGTCACCAAAATGTATAGGTACTGAACTGAGTACAGACCTATATGACTATATAAGTTAATGAGCTTGGATCATAGTTTTGTCATTAAGTAGAGATAAAAGGTGGCTGCTGGAGAGTTTCATTAGATCCAAAGATCTAGGTGCAGTGCTCTCCGATCCAAGGCTCCTCACTGACGAAGGCCACAAGCCAGAAACTAGTCTGGGGATATTGGATGAGTAGGCACTCGATGGGTATTTTATGCATAAGCCTTCTGGCATCCATTGATTACTCTGGCTTGCACTGAGTGGCAATATGTAAAGAGAGTTTTGCCTGTTTTATTTAACATATCTCAATAATAAAAATTAATAATTTGATTTACTATCAATAAACATACTTTAACATATTTACAATAAATATTTTATTAATGACTTAATTTTATTAATGATCAAGACCATTTGCAATAGTCTATGGTCTTTTTGGAATAAAGGTTCTCTTAAATAATTGTTATACATTATCTTCTACTGAATTAATTTTATATTCCAATTTTAAATTGCGTGCTTTAATTAATGTGTATACCTCAGTTATTGATCTTTAAAGGTGGTGTCATGATGATGACTCAGATGAAAGAAATGCAACACTCAATACGGAGTTTAACTTTTCAACATCAACTTTCATAACATCTTATTTACAAATTTTCAATAATTAATTTTAACTAAAAATGAATTAACATAAAACAATATAACAATTATATAACAATATAGCACAATAATACATGTAAACTGTTAAACATGTATATTTACCCAAATTACAATCACAGGTCATTAAAATTAATTGTTCCCTTATCATAAGAGATGGTATTATTGTCATATTAAAATTGATTTTTTACACAACAAGATTATGTGTATTTGCTAAATAATCGATCCTTTTTTAATGGATTTTACTTATATTTATTACTTTTATAGATTTTACTTCAAAATTATAAGAAGATTTAAATATATATTTATTATTACTTTCTTTAATAAAACAATATTATTGTAATTGAAAAACTATATATATTTATTTGTTTTAGATTCTATGATATTTAGCATTTGATCTTTTATGGAATCATGGGGTTTCTTCCCTGATATCCCAGTGGTCCTGTGGCCTTATTATCAAACTCTAGTTAATTAAAAATGAAAGTTTTAGACTATACACTCTCAAATATAACAATTTTCTTTTCTCCTGAAATAATTTCCATTTACAATTTAGGATGCTATATTAAATATACCACTGTTTGTTGCATATTAAGATAAAGAAATCCTTATCTTCATTTTATCTAAACTCAGTTATTACCTTCCTATTATCAATCTATACATATTTTATACATTTCTTATAAATAATTGCCTATAAATGATTACAAACTAGGATTAGTTATGACCCTATTACAATTATAAATCAAAATATATAAAATGCGCTAACACGCACAAGTACACAAAGCTAAAAACAAATAAAGAAAATTATATATTATTTTTATTTTAATATATATATATATATATTTAATCAAATGGCTAAGCACTTTCAAGGGTCAAAACCCTCATATTCATAGCCGTTTTGTAAAAATATAAGAAATTGATTAGGAGCGATGTAAATTTATGCAAATGAAATGATTATGCATTCCATTTCTTGGATATTTTGTAGCAAGTCTTCTATTTATGGCATCACCATCTCTAGAGATAAAGTAAGCCTCTTTTTTCTTCCTTTTAAGATCATGTCACTCTCTGCAAACCACTACTGGTTTTCAAGGTTTGCAATTAAACAGCTATGAATATGAGGGCTTTGATCCTTTGAAAGCACTTAGCCATTTGATTAAATAAATATATTAAAATAAAAATAATATATACTTTTCTTTATTTGTTTTTAGCTTTCTGTGCTTAGTGCATTTTATATATTTTGATTTATAACAATTAGCCACAAAGTGTAAACTATTTGCTTATTACAATTATAATAAATTATTAATAGTTAACATAAGATCAAACTTTGAATATCACCATTTATCATTTTCAATACTATATTCGAACACATACATGTTCCCTCTTTTTATAATACATATATGGTAACTTCTTTTATGTGTATATTTCACTAGCTCATTGCTTACACACATTTACTGTAATTATCTAACAAGATTTAATAAAATAAAAACTTTGAACAATTAATTACATAGATAAACACATCAAATTAATTATTAATTTCTTTATCTTCTGACTTGTCCCTTCATATTAATAATGATTATTTTGAAGTATAAAATTAAACTATATACAAATATTCTATTACAAGCTTTTCTTGTTTTTCTTTTATATACATGTTCACCTAAAAAACTAATTTAATGATACTCCATTTGTTCAAAGTGCTTCAGACTAGTTACGCTTTGACATTCTTCTCACTTCTGCTCTTTCTGTTCTCATATGAAAATTATAAACTTATACAATTCCAATGTAAACAGATTATTGACAATTTCTCATGATAAAGATTATCTTGAACTTGCATAATATATTTTATTCAGATACTTCTCACATTTATTATGATATTCATATTCACTGGTCTAATACTAGGTTTTAGTCTTTTCATTATTTCTTATATACTCATTGTCAAGGTTTGTCATTTCAGATAGAGCATTTTACATCTCTTTAAATATAAATGGACATGATCTTCATTATATATTTTATATTCTCCAATAAGCTAATGTTTATTCCATTAATTTATTTCACTTTTTTCTTCCCATACATATTTATTCTTTATTAGTTGTTTTCAGTAATGATTTATATTTTTACACTTATCTTGTTTTTTTTTGACAATTTTAATAAATAATTCTTTCATTTTCCAAGTTGATTACTGTAATTTATGAGTATAAATCTAATACTCAGAAATTTCCTTTTACATTTGCCTTGTATTACATCCCTATGTCCTTATAGCTTTTAATTTTTTATTTACCATATATATAACTTATCGTAAAATTTTATTCTTTATGAATGTTATACTAACACTGATAATGATCTGTTTACATTTTTCTCCTCTTAAAATATTCATTCAGATACACTTTTCTAAGTTACATTTTAATATTAAGTACACTTTAATACACAAATACTTCCATTATTATTCATTCCTAATTTAGTTTTAATTATCTTTAAAAATGTATATCATATAACCAAACTTTTGAAGACAAACCAAGTTACTTGTTCTCTTGATCTGTAATCCTTTTTCTCTCTCCATTTCTTACCTCAATTCTTTTTTCTTCTAAAAAATCCTCTGCATTTTGTTAATTTATTCCAAATTGCACTTTCCCATTGGTTAATTTTTCACTTCTTTAATTTTGAATATTTAATGAATTGCTTGTAGTTGAACTATTTTGAAAAATAAATATCTGTTTACAAGATTTACAAGAAAAAAATCTTTCATAGACTTAATAAAATTTACCATTTATTTTAAATCAATTCATATCATTTTAGTTTTATTTTTTCATCCAGATTAAATCCAAGATTTATTTTATGAACTTTTAATTACAAAATTCAAAATGATTACTTTCTAATATTAAATGTGCACAGACATCATTACCGATCTCTATCATGCATATTTTTATTTATGAGACCAGACTTGAACTTCCCTATAATTTTAAATATTAAACAATTAAATATTAACAGATATTATTAAATTATCCTTTAGTATTTTATCTTTGATGTATATTTTTAAAATAAATACTTTAACAAGATTTAGAATTTATACTACTTTAAATTAACTAATCTCATGTTCAAACCCTATGATCTAAAATGATTGTTATTTTTCAGGTTAATAAGTAAATATTTTTGACTTTATAAAATTTAAATAAAATTTATACCCAATTTGTTTTTATGATAAGGTGTACATGCTGCCATGCAGAAATTGAGTTAGAGATTGTTAAAATAATAAAAGAGGGTTACCAAAAGAGAATTATTTAACATTTGATATTTTATTTTACTATTTATTAATACCACCAGATGTACCTCCCTAATTGGAAAAGCCATCATTTTTTAATTGGTTGCTTTATCAAATGTTTCTTAAGATTTAATATAAGTTAAACAAAAGATTTTATTATTATATAAATAAAGATGTTTAGAACAACCTGGTTTGTTTGGTACACTTCAAAAATATAACTGGCAAGATAATAAAGCTAAGTTTAAATGTAAATTTTTTAATATATCATATTTGATATGTGAATTTGACAGCATTATGGACAACTCTAAAATTTACAGTTTATTAATGGTGGACCTACAAAAAAAATATGCTTCATAATAAAAATTATGGATTATTAAATATAAAGGGGTATTACTTCCTTTGCATAAAATGCTTCTAATATAAATTTGGTAGTTGTAACTTATGCCACATGTGGCTGCTGGGCGACTATCAACAAGCTGCAAGAAGCATACAAGTGATAAATTTCTATTCAAAAATGGCTGAAATTGTTGATGGAAAAAAATAAATTAAAAAATCGCTGAAATCATCGATGGAAAAAAAACCCTAAAATCATAAAAAATGCCTGAGGCAATCAAACAAATACATCGAAAGTACAAATTATAAAAAAATACCCAAGGCAATAAAACAAATACATGGGAAGTAAAAATTATAAATAAAAAAAATTAAAAAATTGCTGAAATCATCGATGGCAAAAGAACACCAAAATCATAAAAAAAAAATGCATGAGGCAATCAAACAAACACATTGAAAGTACAAATTATAAAAAAAAAAATTAAAAAATCACCGAAAAACAAAGAAAGTACTATAAAATTCAAATTAAAAAAAAACAGATATCGGTGAAAATATGACCCCCCCCAAATCAACAATTCATCACTTCTGAGGCAATGTATATCAAACAAATACATCGAAAATAAAAAACCCAACAAAATGGTATACAATTCAAATTAAAAATAATGAAATGGTTAAAAGTAAATAGCAAACAAACAACAAATCAACAAATTGAAATGACTAAATCAAACGAACAACAATTGGAGGAACGTGGGAAAATCAAAATGTCTAAATCACACAAATCATCGATGAAACCAAAAATAAATAAATAAATCTTCTCAAATCATCAATGGAACAATAAATTTAAAAATCTCGAATCATTGATGGAACAATAAAAAAGCCCTGAAATAAGGCAAACGTATAAATGATACCCCCCCCAATGAAAAATTTCTAACCAAAAGTAGTTGAAATGGACAAATTGAAATGACTAAATCACACAAATCCTTCTAATATAAAAATTAAAAAAAAAATCAAGAAAAGGCTATGAAATTTGAATTAGAGCAAAAATAGTAAAACTATAATGTAAATGTCTAAAAAAAGTAATGAATCTCACTTACTGATAATGGAGGATGGGGTAGTTTTCAAAAAAATATACTAAATTTTATCAGTTTAAATAAAGAATAAAAGACTTTCTAAAAAGCAATAAGAACATTACACCAATGAGGTTTTAATTGTCTCCCAAAACTTTATCAAATTAATTTTTTCTCTGCTTTCAAATTATGTAAAAGAATAAAAAATAAGTACTTTTCAAAAAGATTCTAAAGCATTAATATATATTAAAAGGCAATAGTAAATGTACATGGGATCTTATATTTATCAAATTAATTATATTCTGCTTTCAAATTATGAAAAAGCATTTAAATACTTTAAAAATAGATTTAAAGAAATCTTCAAGAAAAATTCTTATGCAATTTTTTTCAAGACTGACTTGTAGCAGGTTTTTTCAGTCTTCTTGCAGCCCATAAGTAATAACGTTCAAATTTTCCCACCTCATGGAGCAGATTTCATTCAGCACACTTAAGTAATAACAACGGATTTAGTAATGATCCTTATTTTGTTTAAAAAAATAAGACAAAGATAGTACAAATTAACAGCAGGCTTTTTTACAGAATTAAATCCGTATACATTTATCAATTAAAGAATTAAAAAGAGATTCTACTTGCAATTCCATACATGTCACATCACAGTTTAGTTCCGCAAACAAAATAGACAAAAAGAAAGTTGAATTTTTTAGACTTCGATGCAAAATCATTGGTAGTAACAAATTAATTAAACAAAAAATAAAAATAATCTCAACAACTTCTATTTGTAGCAGTACAAATTCTTAAATATGTCATAATAACAGTAAACAGTTATTTTAAGGCTCGCTAAAATAATTTTATGTATTTGCATTATATATATTAAGGCTTGCTAAAATAATTTTACATATTTGCATTATATATATTGTAACGGTTTATTCCAGCATAAACACATATATATGTGGTATACATTTATTACATATTTCAAACCTAAGTTTTTGCTCTTTTATTTAATAAAAATTATAATATGAACACATATATATGTAGTTGGTTTTGCAATGTAATCTAATTACTCACCCAGCATATTTATGAGCATCAATAATGACCTCAAGCACCAATCTTACCTACAAATAAGAATTATGCTGGGAGAGGATGAGTATCTATTTCTGGTGATTAGAGCTTGTACCTCTGGCTAACTCACTCAGGGGTAGTAGTTGTTGATTGTGGGAAAGAGGAGGAGGGAACATATAAAATGCACATGTAGCGCATGAACGATTCGTTTGCTTTCCTACTTTTTGCTTTTTAATACTATTCTAAGAAATTAACATGGACACACACAATTAAATTTATAACACTACTTAATATTTATTAATACAAAACAAATAATAAAACCTCATAGAACCCCATAATTGGATATTGGTTTGTGCCCGAATAATTAAATAACTCGCATGTAAATACACTCACATAAGTTCATAAATGCAATACACAAAAATACAGATCATATCTTGAAAACACTTTCAATCAGGCATTGTCTATTAAGGCGTATCTTTATAAGGGTATTATTTCAACTTTCTCATTTACTTTTAACCCTTTTACGCATTATTTAATAGGATGTGCTTTCATTCAAAATAGTTACTATCATTTACAGAAATGTTTGGTTTACCTTGTTTATCTCACCTGGGTGTAGATTATTAGCAATTTTCCACTGGCTTCATGCTGCACTGTATGATTAAAGGATTTCTTTCTTTTGTAAGAGTCCATAAGGCAATCAATGGCGTCTGGTGAATACTGTTCTTTTCATAGCTTTAGGAAGGGCTTCGCTCCTACATCGACAGTGACAGTAATATCTCTGCAGGATGAATGGCATAGCCCAGCCCGTTCTGTTCTTTTACACCAGCCTGTTCATGATTTTTCGATTATAAACTCTTTTCTTTTTACTAACTTCTTCCTACGATCCTGCTCGTGGCAGTCCCAGCTCTAGAAGTCCTCTAAGTTCAGGTTTCTTGACTCTAATTAATTATACTATTGTTCTTTCTTCTTTCATTAAACCACGTGCTTTGCAAAATGAAAATCTTTTCAATAACTTTTCTTTTCTTTGTTTCTTTTATCTATGCTTAGGAAGTTTCAATTTACCTTGCGATCTACACTCGACCATTCATTGTCTCTTATTTTTAACATTTTATTTTATTAATTAAAATGTCTTTGTCCCAAGATAGCGATCTGCAACTTTTTGGGTCCTTTCTTTGCAATTAATTTAATTTTTTTATAATTTGTAACATTCTTCCTTTAGTCGACCATCATAAAATATTTCTTTTTAAATTAAAATAACTTTATTCCTTTTTACAAAATAATTACATTTACTCACTCATGCAGCAATATAAACACGCATATAAATAAATATCAGAGCACAAATCATTTAATCCCTCATCCCTCTTATATTTCAATCTGTTTTTTATTTACTTACTTAAATAAATAAATATATATATATATATGCGCTCGCATACAAGATCACAACGAAAAAGAAAAATAACAATTTACTTAATCTTTCACTTGATTTAATTAGATATGTATGCTCAGTAGTATTACCCTCTGACTCAGAACAGGGTTTGAACTCAGCCCTGTTATAATATGTATAGCCTTAATATTAACTAAACAAAAAATAAAAATAATCTCAACAATTTCTATTTGTAACAGTACAAATTATTAAATAGGTCATAATAAAAATAAACATATTTTAAGGCTATACATATATATAATGCAAATACATAAAATTATTTTAGTGAGCCTTAAATATCTGTTTATTTTTATTATGACATATTTAATACTTTGTACTGCTACAAATAGAAATTGTTGAGATTATTTTTATTTTTTGTTTAGTTAATTTGTTACTACCAATGATTTTGCATCAAAGTCTAAAAATTTCAACTGTCTTTTTGTCTATTTTTTTTGCGGAAGTAAATTGTGACATGTAATGTATAGAATTGCAAGTAGATTCTCTTTTTAAATCTTTAATTGATAAATGTGTACGGATTTAACTCTGTAAAAAAGCCTGCTGTTAATTTGTACTATCTTTGTTTTATTTTTTAAAACCAAATAAGGACCATTACTAAATCTGTTGTTACTACTTAAGTGTACTGAATGAAATCTGTTTGAAAAAAGCTTCTCCATGAAATGGGAAAATTTGAACATTATTACTTACGGCTGCAAGAAGACTGAAAAAACCTGCTACAAGTCAGCCTTGAAAAAAATTGGGTAAGAATTTTTCTTGAAGATTTCTTTAAATCTATTTTTAAAATATTTAAATGCTTTCCCATAATTTGAAAGCAGAATATAATTAATTTGATAAATATAAGTTCCCATGTACATTTATTATTACCTTTTAATATATATTAATTAATGCTTCAGAATTTTTTTGAAAAGTACTTATTTTTGATGCTTTTACATAATTTGAAAGCAGAGAAAAAATTAATTTGATAAAGTTTTGGGAGACAATTAGAACCTCTCTGGTGTAATGTTCTTATTGCTTTTTAGAAAGACTTTTATTTTTTTATTTAAACTGATGAAATTTAGTATATTTTTTTGAAAACTACCCCATCCTCCATTATCAGTAAGTGAGATTCATTACTTTTTTAGACATTTACATTATAGTTTTACTATTTTTGATCTAATTTGAATTTCATAGCATTTTCTTGATTTTTTTTAAATTTTTATATTAGAATGATTTGTGTGAATTAGTCATTTCAATTTGTCCATTTCAACTACTTTTGGTTAGTAATTCTTCATTGGGGGTGTGTCAATTATACACTTGCCTTATTTCAGGGCTTTTTTTATTGTTCCATCGATGATTTGAGATTTTTTTATTTATTGTTCCATCGATGATTTGAGGGGATTTATTTATTTATTTTTGTTTCCATCAATGATTTGTGTGATTTAGTCATTTTGATTTTCCTGCGTTACTCCATTGTTGTACATTTGATTTAGTCATTTCAATTTGTCGATTTGTTGTTTGTTTGCTAATTACTTTCAATCATTTTGGTTTTTTTAATTTGAATTTTATACCAAATTGTTGGGTTTTTTTTATTTTTGATGTATTTTTTGATATACATTGCCTCAGAAGTGACAAATTGTTGATTTGGGGGGGGGTCATATTTTCACCGATATCTCTTTTTTTAATTTGAATTTTATAGTATTTTCTTTGTTTTTCAGCAATTTTTTTAATTTTTTTTATTTATAATTTGTACTTTCGATGTATTTGTTTGATTGCCTTGGGCATTTTTTAAATGATTTAAGTGTTTTTTTCTATTGACAATTTCAGCCATTTTTGAATAGAAATTTATCACTTGCATGCTTCTAGTTGCTTGTTGAGGGTACTGCAGCATCACCCACTGGCTACCTGTGGCATAAGTTACAACTACCATAAATTTTCATTAGATAGATATAGTTATTTATTTATAACAACAAATTAAAAAAAATTTTTTTCAATTGTGAATTTGTCAGCATCACAAACATAATAGCTTTTTAAATTGGTTGTGAATTTGACACATGACAGCCTTAATGATAAACATTAACATGTGTTTTGTATATAATGATTTTTTTCCCACACAGAAAATGTAAAAGTGTAATTTAAAGCAAAGATTAAATCTCTACCTAATTATATTTAATATGAAACTAAAAAATCTTATCTAGAAAGAGAACTGTTAATTAAAGATAATCAATAAGACTATTAGATTATAAAAAAGTACTTAAAGTGTGATTTTAATCATGGTAGAAAAAAATATAAATAACTTTCTTTTGTGAGCTGGAGCTGGATATATAATGAATCCACAGAATAGTGGAAGAGATATACAAAAAAATGAGTTAAAACTAATAAATATTGTTAAGCTGCTTGTAGTAAATTTATGCTTCAGTTGCTGCATTAATTGAAAACAAGCATGGTTAATAATATGAAAGCAATCACATATATCAGAAAAATGCTATACTTGTGTGGCTAAAACACAGTCCATCTGTTGATGCTATTCTCCATTGCCAGTATAAATCTATAAACCAACTCATCTCTATATCTAGCACAGTTTTCCAAAATATGACAAAATAATAAATTCCCAGAATGCAATGATTGCATATTCAAGAAACAAAGTGCAAACAAAATAAAAATAAAGTTGTAACTAAAACATATAGACAGCTACATTATGAATTAAATCTGTGGTAAGATTGATGAATAATTATTTATAAATGCCTTATTGTGAGGTGTTTACTGTTTTAAAACCATATTAGCTTAAAATGAACTTAAATCTTGGAATTTGCTTATGAAAATTAATTTAAGCATATTTTTATACATTCAACATTAATTATAAAACGTAATGTAAATGTGTTATTACTACTTTATAATATGTATGTTCTAATATGTTAATATTATATGAAATGGATATAGAATGGAATAGATTATAGAATGTATTTCATTGTTTTTTTATTAAATAGTTTTTTTAATATCACTCTAAATAATCTTCACAATTCTTTTTTTGCTTATAACAGTGCATGTTAATACATTTAATTATTCTTTTACATGTTCAAATGCAGGCAGCAATATATTACTTGAGGAGATTCGCAACAGAATAAAATAAAAAGGGGAGATATCATTTAACAAATACTGAAACGGTGTATTAGCAAAAATAATTTTTAATACCGGTGCCTTAAAAAAATAAAACCTGTTTTAGATACAATAGTTTTATATTAAACTATTCAGCAATAAATTTGTTGTAAGATGTAATGTTAATATATGGAGTTCTGGATAATTAGGAAATTTATTTGTGGTGGCTTCTGACTGTTATTTGTATGAGGCTATGATTTGGTTATCACAAATAAAGCAAATAAATTTATATGCATGTATATTGTACCCTCACTTCTCGATATATGATATAATTTAAAAATATGATTAGCTCAATCAAATTATTATGCTCGGCTAAAATATGTACAACTATCTTTAATATATTTTTATAATATTATAACTTATCAGAGTTATTACAAACTTATCAAAAATTAATATAGTTCAATATAATGTATTAATCAAATAAGTATTTAATTAAAATCATGAGACTGTGAAGTGAAGTTACAATTGGTAATCAGATTTACATTGAGTCAATGTCTTTCCAAGACACTGTTTCAATGGCATAAGAATACTATTACTTCTTTATTATCTCATTCCTAACTCTACAGCACTCTTATGACTTTTACAATTGAATTATCTTTTATAATAATAGATAAATAAATCTCAATCTATTGTTAAGGAAATATAATTAAAATGATCTCAGGTTTTTTCTAATTATCTTAAAGTAATAATAATTCATGTAAATAGGAATGATAAGGGATTTAATATCAAACCTAAATACACCTAACTTATTCTAATAATAATCACTAACAATAATAATCTTTAAGGTATATCTTAATCTTATCTATTGGGTTATACTTTTAATTATTAAGAAAATAAATAAATCATACGCATGTCTTTCATTTCCATATAGTATCTTAATTTTAAAATATACTAAAATCTTATAATTCAACAATTTGTGGCAATAAATAATCTTATACTTTTATATTGTGCATTATAATTATTCTATGACCATTGTAATATCATATGTTAATGTCAATCAATTTCTATAAATTATATTAAGAAAATATTGTGTTTCTTACTCAAATAATAAATAGTAAATTCATATTGTGCAAATATTATGTTTATTCAAATTATCTGTTGTCAAATGCTGTGGTGTAAAATAATGAATTCAACACATCTTTTAAACAACTTAACAAATTTATTTACATTAACTTTAACAAATAATTTATTTACACTATTTACATTTAAATGGAACTAAAGAAAATAAAAAATAAGAAAAATAATAATACAAGATTTTTACACTGTTATTATTTCCATAACTATAAGTAGATAATTTATACATTTCAGAGAATGTTTTATTAATAAAATTCAATTAAGTTTATGACTTTAATTTACATAAACATTACTTATTATCAATTAATATAAGAAAAGATTTTATGTAAGATATCATTCATGTAGCATGTATGTAAATAAACCAGCTTTAATAATTTAAATGATATTTCACTTAAGTCCTACTGTTATTTATATTATAATGTATAATGCTATATTACATTTATTATCAGTATGACTCAAATATTAATTAATGTATCAACTGATATAACTTTGTAGTATAATAACACTTATTGACTATCACTGTTTATTTCATTCCGATATAATGTCATACTACATGTTTTATTAAAATATGCAATACGTATATGTATCTTTTAAAAATAATATTTTAAAATTATTCAATAATTTCAACTTTTATAAAGTATAATGTTAAACAAAATTCTATGATTCTTTGCTATTTTAAATCATTACTTTATTTTACTTATTATTCATATTCCTTTATAAAACTACTACCTACAAAAGTCATTTTAACCCTATTTAATTTCAGTAAAAACAAATGACCAATTTTAAAACAAACATAATAACGATCCAAACTCTCCTATACCTCATCATCTATTTACAATAAGCCTTCAATCAAAAATATAAATTTCTATGTAAAATTAACGTAACTCATCTAATAAAAATAAAATAAAATATAGACCTTATATACTTCTTACTAACTTTAAAAGAAAAAAAATAAATAACTTACACTAGTATAATAAATCTGATTTCTAATATTGGAACAGAAACATTGAAATTCATTCACGGAAGAATCATATAATTATTTCTAGGGTATCATATTACGTTATATTAAATTTATATCATTAATTTAAAATATGCATATTAAAATAAAACTGCTATTATTAGTGTTATGCGTGTATATTATTTAAACATTAATACATTCATACAATAATCATATAACATTTGGTTGATCTAAAGAAAACATAGTAAATACATCAAATTATTATTATTATTACACAATTTTACCATAAATAACACTTCAATGTACAGTCCGTCATGATGTCCTCCAGGATTCCAGTTTTACAAAATAATTTCACATTCACACTCAACAATTATTCTTTAAAATATTACGTGTTGTATAATTATAAAATAAACTTTATGCAATAAAAAGTTATATTAGTATTTAGTTATTATTTTTTAAAAAAAAAATGTAAATGTACCTTTCCTATCTTTAATAAATCAATAATTAATGAAATATTTATGTTAGTTAATAAATAAGACATATTACATCACATCCAACGGTGTCTTCTTTCCAGCTATAATGTTCTTTTTCCTAGGCACAAATTTTCACCAAACACTACTTCCTTTTCCGGTACATCACGTGTTCTTTAAAAGTTTTTATGACAAAAATGAAAAAACGTTCTTTTTTTTAAAATAAATAAAAAAATAAAGTCAGTTCCATCAGAAAACAAAAAATAAAATTAAAATAGTTTATGGATCCAGGTTCACTTCTTTTAAAGAAAAATTATTTAAAAGTTATTATTTTTAGAATTAGTCTATAATTTATCAAGTTCTTGTTTAATTATTTTAATTGATTTGGATATCCATGTAGATTTGATTTGTGCATTCCGTAATAGATATTGAGGTAAGCTTACTTTTAAAGTCTTCTATACGACCAGCGTTTAGACTTTAATAAAACAATAATTTTTACTTATAAGTATTTCTTGGCCTATTAAATTTTCAATTTATTTGCCTTATAAAACTATCAAAATTTAGTCTTTTAAACTATAAAGACTTAACAAGGCAAATATTTATACAATTACTGTTACATATTATATCTTTACCAAGATATATTTAAATTTAGAATTTACAAATACTTGCTTCATAAAGAAGTATTTCTCATTTTTTAAAATATTTGTTTTATAAAAATTAATTACGATCAGCTTTTAAATTTATACCAGGTCCAACGTATTATTTTTAAGCATCTAATAACTCTGCTAGTCAATCCAGCGTTTGTTAAATTTTCAGTATAAAGTCTCCAATACATTTTATCCTTACACGATGTCCTCATGATTATTTGATAGTAAATTGAGCATTAATAGGAAACGATCAATAGGGAACTATAACAAATTAACACTGCATATTCATCGGTAACTTTTATAAATTATTTTTAAAACTACTCTCTTATAATTTTAAAACGATTTTTAAGAGCGTCTATAATCACTTAGCTATTTTAATAGCATACTATACTTTAAGAATTTCAATCACAAGTCACCCTCTAACAATTGAACCTTGGTTTTATACCGGAAGAAAACTCCCACTTGATTGGTGAATTAAACAATTGACTTGCTAGCTTATTTACATATTTCACCAACAAGACAGAATTAAAAATAAATAATGACTTATTTAATATTTATTATTTATCACATTATTAAATTCTTAAATTAATCTTTATCATTTATTTAAATCCATTAAACATTTTTAAAATATACTTTCTTACTTTATTTCACTTTTAACTTTTATAAGATTATTTTTATAAACAAACTAAGTTTATTTTTATTCGTTATGTTTTTAAACAGTACTTTAAAAATCAAATTTAATATTTCACATTAATCATCTTTATTTTTATTTCATGATAGCCAAAATAATATTTATAAATTTTATAACAAAATTTTTAAAATAGCTTTGCAACTTTACTAAAATACTCCCAAGCATGTGTGTACGTATTTTAATTAACATCTGTTTTTTTTACAACAAAGCTACAAACGCTTGTAATAATCTAAAAATAAACTAACAATACATTTTTTAAAAATAAATATTTTTAAAAATAAATAATATCTTATAACAACTTTTAAAATAATAATTCGATATTATTAAAATCCAACATTAATTCTTCTATTATGTATTACTAATAATTAAAATATTTATATTCATTTATTAAATATTAAACTTTATCAACAAATAAATATATGCATTTAATTTTAACTTGTCTTTTAAAACTTTAACTTTAAACATTTATTTATTAAATTTATTAATGCAGTATTGCTTATGGCCAGTTTTCCCAACCATATACTATTATCATTCCCATTGAAATGTCTCTCTCAAACATCAGCACAATTTTCACATATCAAATACTCATGAATTACTTTAATTACACTTTTTAAAAGATTGTTATAAACAAAAATAAAATCATATATCTAAATATATCTTAAATTTAAAATTTTTTAATTAGATGGATACAACAATTTATGGAGACCCATACAAAAGGGCACAATATATATATATATTACAAGCATAAAGCTAAACTAGTCAATATATAATTAAAATTACCCCAAATCCAAAATTCAACTAGACCAGCATAAAAATAATATTAAAACACAACCAAAGGTTTCACTGCTACAAGCAGACTTCTCAAGTGTAAAGAACTACAAAAACTATACAATATATATAATATTAATCACTACCCATAAATCCATTCACTTACCATCCACCCTTAATATTAAAAGAACTCTTAAATAAGTTAATTGCTTCAGAATAATAAATTTTCAATAATAAAGATTCTTTAATTCTTCTTTTGATTTCATTTCTCTCAAAAAAGACAACCTTAGCTTCATCAAAATTAATAGTGTGGCCTGTATCTTTTTCATGGACATGCAAAGCAGAATTAAGATATCTATTTTTAACTCTACTTTTATGAACCTTTATTCTTTCATTTAAACTCAAACTACTCTGATCTTTATTATTGAAAATTTATTATTCTGAAGCAATTAACTTATTTAAGAGTTCTTTTAATATTAAGGGTGGATGGGAAGTGAATGGATTTGTGGGTAGTGGTTAATATTATATATATTGTATAGTTTTTGTAGTTCTTTACACTTGAGAAGTCTGCTTGTAGCAGTGAAACCTTTGGTTGTGTTTTAATATTATTTTTATGCTGGTCTAGTTGAATCTTGGATTTGGGGTAATTTTAATTATATATTGACTAGTTTAGCTTTATGCTTGTAATGTTTATATTTTAATGAGTTTCTTTGCATTTAAGAGTAGTTTTGTTGATGTAGTGTAAAGATTATTTTTTTTGATATATTTGAATTTTATTTATATATATTAAGTTTGTTGTTGAGTTTGGTTGAAAGAGTATATGTTTGTGTTTATTTAGTTATATATTATAACAAAACCCACTACCTCTCACTAGACAGGTGTACACTACCGAATATGTATATATGATGTATCAATATACATGCCTATGTATTTTTATTTAATTAAGTGGATTTGACCTAAAATATTATTATTCAAAACTTATGGATTTATTCTCGCAACTGTAATATATCCCCATGTATATTTATGGTCGTCCGAAGGACACCAAGTGCCAATCTTATACGAATATAAGAATTACATGAAGTGGATATATTACCAACAAGAATATTATTTATGTAATGTGAGAGAGATTTTGGCCATCAGCTAATTCAGTCTCACAGTCAGGTGGCATCACAGCCGGGAGTAGCTATGAATGGTGTTAAGATTTCTTTCTTTTTTTTCTTTTTTTTAAACATAAAAACATAAATAACAACTAGATAAATGGATCTATAAACAAATAACTAGTTCCACTCTACTTCTTTGTATATTTATTTAATATTATAAAAAATGTATTTATTACTCTGTCATTCTAAATCGCACACATACATCATCCCTTCCATAATAAATCTCTCATACGCAACTCAAGTAGTGAAAGTCGATACTACGAAAAAGTTTGTATTACATGACTTCCGACACTGATTACTTTATTATGTCCTCAGTGGAATGAGGCTTTAAGAAAACCCTATTAATTAGTTCATATGTCATCTCCACTTATTATAGTAAGTAAAAACACAAGAATTTCCTTTTCATAAAGAAAAATAAAATCATTAATTAAAGTTCTCTACCTGACTCTTCCTGGGAAGTAGTAAAAGCAGATTTATCTATCTATTACAGAGTTCCATTCCACAGGTAAATTAGGCAATTCAAGGTAACGATTTGATATCTTCACGTCCATTGGCCAATGAGGTTCATTTGATTCCATGCTGGAATTATGTGTTGTTTCAAGGCATCATGGTTTTATTATTTGAGGCAGCTGCAGCAGGTTGGGATTAGGGGTTTGAATCCAATGTGGCTTCTCTTACCCCGACATTTCTTTTGAAATTGCCATTATATAAGTTAAATATGAAAACCATTTAGATGTTCACTGTTGTAGCTCTACTGAAAAAGATCTCATGCATTCTCGGTGGCTCACTTTTAAAGCCCCCTCCATTTGTTCTAGAAGCTTCTTTTTTATCTCACTTCCGATTTTCAATGTGGACTAACCAGATCTATTAGACATGTGAAATCTCATGTCATAGCTTCTATTGTAATATAACAGAAAATAGAATCTCATTCTTCTGGAAACCTCTAGTTTTTAAAGCGTGAAACAAAATCTTGTTTCTCTCTTTTCACTACTTAATTCATTCATACACGCATTTGTCACACACACATATATATCATTTAAAAATGACAGAGTCCCTCCCCCTGCGTTTATGTAATTGCAACCACCACCACCACGTAATAAACAAATTTAAATATATGTATATCTATGTCTACATATGTTTACTGATTAAATAATTTTATTTGTGACTGGGTTCGAACCCATTCTGTCACAATATATTGAAGTGTGTGAATGTTTTATTTTGTTTTAATTTATAAGTGTATTTGTAATTGGGTTTTTTTAATATGGATTTGGTGAGTTTAGTTTTTAATAATTTTCCATTGAATGATATTAGAGGGATTAAAATTTGTCTAGATTGAGTGATAGGATAGAGTCTTTAAGATGGCAGATTTATTTTTTTTAAAAATGTAGAGAATTTAGTATTTTTTCCTAGGTGTTGTGTTATTAATTTTAGTAGAAATAAATAGTTGCTTCAAAATAGGAATTTGGTTTTTAAATTACAAACATTTATTTTGAATAGTTTTTTAAAAAAAACTTTTGTAAAGTTTTACAAATTTATTTATGTATATAAAAGAAATAGATATTATTTAGACAGGAGGCAATATTTTAATTATTTAATTTTGAATTTTTTTATGAGACAATTTAGACAGAATAGGTCAAATTTCTGTTGTAAAAAATATGAAAGAAAATTAAAGTAGTTGTTTGGGAAAGTTAATAAAATTTATTGTAGTGATAAAGGGTATGAGAATAATGTTTCTGAGGATAGAGTTGTTAATCTTTCTGATTTGAAGTTAAATGGTAGAGAATTAGATATTCTTGGTAAAGGCCCTAATTTTGTTCCATTTTATTAAAAAAATATAGTTTTTGATACAATTTCATCTATTGAGTCTAGTAATTTCAGTGATGAACAGAAAGTTGGTATTCAATTGATTTTGAATAAAAGTTTAAAAAGGAAAGAAAAATTTGTGGTTAATCCTGCTGAGGTTAGACATCTTAAGAATAGGTTAATTGCTAATGATGTAATCATTTCTCATGAAGACAAAGCTGGTAGGTTTGTCATTATGAAAAGAGATGAACTCAAATAGAAAATGGATAGGGAATTAAATAATGGTAAATATATGTTTTTAGATAAAGATCCAGGTAATTTGATTAAAAGAAAATTGATAGATATTATGAAGAAAATAGTTAATTTGAAAATTTTAATAGAGTAGATTATTTAAAATGCTATCCAAATGATTTCATTTCAGCTAAGATGTTTGTGAATATTAAAACTCATAAAGATGGTTTTCCTTTAAGATTTATTTTTGATTTTACAGGTAGTGTTGTAGAGGGCATTTCTAGATTCTTGAATAATTTTTTAAAACAATTTTTTGATTTTGGTCAGTACACAGTTTCTTCTTCTTTTGATAAGATTAATAATTTTAAAATGGAAAGTAATTGGGTATTTGGAAGTTTAGATATTGAAAATATGTATCAGTCTGTTAATAGGTTAAGCAGTATTGGTGTTCTTATGTCTGTTTTGATTAAGAAAAGTTCTTTATCAAAAAATAAAATTAAGGTAATTAAAGATTTGCTTTTGTTATTGGAAGATTCTATGTATTTTACTTATAAAGGTAATTTTTATAAGATTAAGGAAGAGTGGATAATAGGTTATATTATTTCTCCTTTAGTATGTTCAGTTTGTATTAATTATATAGAAGAGGAAATTATTATTAAAAAGAATTGTTTATATGTAAAGTTATTTGTTAGATATGTTGATGATTGTTTATTTGTAGGTGAGAATGATAAATTGAAGGAATTTGTAAATGAGTTTAATTGTTTTGATTCTTCTATAAAATTTGTGTTAGAAAGAGGGGGAGTTAGATTTTGGTAAGTTAAAATTTTTAGATCTTTTGGTGATTAGAAATTTAGAAACTAATTGTTTACTATGCAGTCATTTAGTTAAAAGTAGAGAGATAAGATCTATAATTAAACCTGATAGCTATCAGTCTGTATCTCATAAAGTAGCTGCTTTAAGAAATTATTGTCATAGGAATAATAAATTAAATAGTTCTAGTAGGGTAGCTTTGTTTCAGAAATGTCAATTTTATAAAGATTACCTGAGGATTAGTTACTCTGATAAATTTATTAAAAATATTTTATTTCTTTGCCATTTAAATTGTCTTCTTATAAAATTGTATGTAGAAATAGTAAATTGTTCAGAAATAAGAAAATTGCTTGGAAAAGGAGTGTTACATTAAATAATTTATTAAATAATACAAAAGAAATTTTTGATAGAAAGACTATTCCTGGTGTAGTATATTTTATCCCTTGTTTATTTTGTAAGAAGGTCTACATAGGTCAGAGTAATTTGAATTTAAATGAAAGGATAAAGGTTCATAAAAGTAAAGTTAAAATAGATATCTTATTTCTTCTTTGTATGTCCATGAAAAAGATACAGGTCACACTATTAATTTTGATGAAGCTAAGGTTGTCTTCTTTGGGAGAAATGAAATCAAAAAAAGAATGAAAGAATCTTTATTATTGAAAATTTATTATTCTGAAGCAATTAACTTACTTAAGAGTTCTTTTAATATTAAGGGTGGATGGGAAGTGAATGGATTTGTGGATAGTGGTTAATATTATATATTGTATAGTTTTTGTAGTTCTTTACACTTGAGAAGTCTGCTTGTAGCAGTGAAACCTTTGGTTGTGTTTTAATATTATTTTTATGCTGGTCTAGTTGAATTTTGGATTTGGGGTAATTTTAATTATATATATATTGAACCAACCTCCTCTTCTGAACTACCCTCTAATCGAGAAACATAAAGTATATCTTCTGAATAAATAAACTACCACTTAAAATTTACTAATGAAATACGGGAAACAACAACAACCATCGACAAAAAAAAAATTAATTAATATTTATTATATTTTGTCCTCCTAAACTTCTCTTCCAGAAAGTGGTTGGTTTTCAGGTAAAATGTCAACTATCATCAGTAGCGAACTATCAATAACAACCAACACTTGACTACCAAATATACACCTACTAAATAAACACTTTATTTTTATTTTTTAAGGAAGGAAGAAAAATCCCTTAGGCACCTGCTAATTATGTTAGAATTACCATGTATCTGATCAGCATAATTTGGTACCTGAATCTTTCCCGCTAGCTCAATCGGTTTCCAACCAGCACTAATAGACAAACAAAAGGTATTTTAAATGCCCCTTTAAAGTACTACTACTTTTTTAAAAAATAAACTAAAATAATTTCCCAAACATTCAAAATACTACTTCAAACTTTTAAAACTATAATAATAATATTATACTTACTGCTGAAACATTTATATCTTTAACTTAGCGAATCTTTTCTGAAATACTATTATTACTGATTAGATTTTTTTCCCCTCCTACTTTTATTAAAAAAAATAAATGTTTATACTTACCCGCATGTATCAAAATAAACATAAATATTTTAAGAAAAATTATTTAAGTGTTTTTTTTATTTTAAATAAATTAATCGTTTTATCTTATAATGAAACACACACACTTCTTTTTAAAAGATTAAAATAAAGCATTTTCATATATTACTTTAGCAAATAAATTATACATGTTACATTATATTTTATTTATCTTTTTTTTTTTAAAAAAATCAAATCACACATATTGAAACAGTGAGATTCGTATTCGAATCTCAAGTTTCACCTTTTTCTGTCGTCTCTCACTGACCGGTCTATCCCACCCAAATTTAAACTTTTTGGTATCGAGTTGTGTGTGTAACAATATTAAAAATGTATAAATATATGTAGAATTCAACATAAACACGCACACATTTCGATCTCAAATTAAGCGCAATAAATACGGATAAAATAATATAATCTAGATTCCTTTTAGTTAAATAAAATTTGTGTAATAATAATCATTTATTTTGAATTTTATAAAGTTCATATTTGTTGTTTAGTTTAAATTTCGTTAAATAATTCTAACAAAATCTGATGCAATAATTAATTAAAGTTAAAATAATTTTATTCCCTTCTGTCTTTGAAAATTTAAAAGCATCGGTCAATGATAGATAATAAATTAATTATAGCAAAATTCCAAAAGAATGTAATTAACGAATGTAAAGAAAAACAAACAATAGCACAGCAAATTTCTTTCTAATTAAAACCAGCAGAGAATTGATTAACCTGAGGGCAAGATAAATAAAACCTAAAAATATCTCAACAGAAAAATTAAAAGATCAAGATAAGAAAAAGGAGGCCATCTTAGACTTGCTGGAGACTTGCACTTGAATTTTAGCTTTGCTCTCGAGTGGAGCATCTAAAATATCTTACATAAATTAATACTGCAAGGTATGACCGAGTAAGCACCGAAATTATTCTCCACCGGGAGATGGCCCACTATATGTCGAGCTTCACCTTGCCCATCGTAAAAACACCAAAATGATCTGCTGCCTGAAATAAACAAGAAAGCCGCTGCTGTTAAAAAAAAAAAAATCAATAAAACAACATGCCCAGGACAAGAAAGAAAACTTCTAATTACGAACAATCTGCTATTAAACCAATGGACGAAAACATCTTATAAAACAGGTACCTGTGTGTGTGTATTCCAAATTATAGAGTACTTTAGTAATAATAAGCTATAGCTCATCTCCTATTATTTGTATAACTTCTAAATGTTAAAAATTGTAATTTTGAGAAACTAAAATTTGAGAATTCATGTAATCTGTAAATTTCTTGCATAATCTAGCTTACCCTCCCTCTATCACTTCTTAGGTGTGTATTTCTTAAATCTACATTTCATTTATAATTATCATTGAAATATTACCTTCTCATAATTATCTTAGTTTTAAAGCTAAATCCATAATCGCTTGAACAGTGAATGCGTGTCGAATTATCATTAATATTTGCTTTTATAAATAACTTAAATTTCATATAAATTGACACGCATTCAAAGAATCAGTTATTGTAATGCAGGGTCTACTCCTCCGTAATAGCTGGCATACTCGCTCTAATAATTCCCTTTTTAGATATTTTTTATTATTAAATGTTAATGAATAATTATGTAAATTTCATTTCTTTGAGAGTCACCAATTTTCTTTCAGTCAACGGTGATAATGTTGGGCCGAGTTTGAAATCTAGTTAAATATTACCACAATCTTTTAGATATTATACATGTGTTACGTTTTGAAGCCCCGATGGCTCATTCCATGCCGTGAATACTCCGGATTCTCTAGGGTTGAATTAACCCCAGTCGTCCTACACAAGCGGACATGATAATGTTCCCGTAGGGCTTGACGACCGTCATGCAGCCAGCTGGCAAAATGCGACACAGACCGCTTGTCCCTGGTTATGCTCATGTGACACCTTACCTCTTCGGGTTGCGGCAGAGACCAACCCGAAACCCTTATAACTTATTCACGGCATTGCAGTTTCAGCGCTGCCATTTTACATCGCCCTTCTAAAGCGTACCACATGTTCTTTTATTTAGTTTATTATTCTCTCTATCACTCCGCCTCGGCATTCTCTTCATCATATACTCTCAAATAAATGTTTGCCCTTAGTCGTAAAATAAATATTTTTATTAAATAAATGTATGTCCGCCGTTACTGATGACTCTTGCAGTGCAAAGTATAAATTCCTTACAGCATGCATTAGAAATACTCACTCGAGAACCCTAGGTAGCTAGATTACGCCTTCATATAAATAAATGCTCCTAATAAATCAATGTATTTTGATGTATAATAATATTGCCAATTAGATATTGAACTCTGAATTTAAAATGTGATTAATAACCTTAATAATGTTTTATTAAATACGTAAATAAATAATTTTAACTATACATCTGTAGTTAAGTTTTCATTTATTCGATGCCCATTATATATATTCCCTCGATTATATGTGTTAATTAATATTCGTTTGATTGTTGGCCAACTCGGAAATAAAACCCATGAATCTTGTGCATCTCCCTGACCACCGTGCCTAAAGAAGTGTTTACTTATGTCGCATCAGAGGCGTTATTCTGTAGATTGTATTGTGGAACCGATAAACTATGTTCGAACTCAGTATTACCGGTGGCTTCGCTACTCGATGGTGCTGCTGTTCTGTGTGGTGGTCGAATTCTGCAATATGTTAACGAGATATACGTGTTTTGACTGTTACAATATGTGCATGCGATTGTTTCAAAAACATTATTTAATAATAGAAGCTGATTTTACTTATGTTTATTATTGCAAATATTATCTTTTGAAGTTTAACGTCTATTTTTTTTAAAAATTTAATTAATAAAGTTCAAAGTTCTTTTAATAAAGTCTATCTTTTATTTTAAGAAGAAATCGGGAATGTTAAGATATCAAAGTCAAATAATTACCTAGGATTTTTTAATATGATGGAAACAGCATAATGGAATTATTTTTTAACTCATTGATGACCGGTAAATGATTCCTCGGTAGATCCTGTAACATGGTATGATTTTTGTGGCTGGTTTGGCACCCCCGCACTCTGTTGTTTATTTAGTCTATTTTAACATGATCACTCTCTGAACTAATTGCAGGACTTAAATGCGAAGAGCAGCTTTGGTCAACTGCGCACTACGTTGGTTTTAACAATGCAACATTTTTTGGAAATATTACTTTAAGAAATATTTTATTAAAATGAGAAAGTCAGACCATGAATGATCAAAAGTTGAGGTATTTATACTGTTTTAAACAATGGAAAATTTTATTTGCAGCAGCGTCTTTAGTCTCGTGAAATAAAATCAGCTTTTGCTTTTATTTTTTATTAAAAATTACATACACACATGCACATATATTTAATTATTTTATTATAAGATAAAACAAAATTTCTTTATTATTTTATTATAAATTCATTTAAAGAATATTAAATCATTTTTTATTATAAGACTTTTTTTCTTCTTTTAAACAAAAAAAATTATTTTAAATAGTGTTTACAGTTTATTTTATTTAATAACAAATTCCCCCCCCCCTGCTCTTTAGGTTTTACATTTTATTCTCTTAATTTTAAATTTTTATATTTTAAACATGGGACTCATACAATTAATTAAATATCAATGTACTTCGGTACTATATATATATTATAATGATCGAAAAGAAAGTGAAGATCGAATCTAACCGCAATCTACACTACAATGGTACCATCCAGGCATTTGAACCTAGAAAAATTTATAAAGTAGGCAGATATGCGCTGTTAAGATTCCACTTTATTTAAATATTTAGATCATTAGCCCATTGTCACTAGCTCATGGAGACGCAGAGATAAGAAATAACTTGTTTAGTTTGTATATATATATATATATAAATAAAAGCCACTGCCAGTAATTAACACAGAAACAATATTTATTAACCCATGTATAAATAACTTTGAGGAATACATTTAACATTTTATATTTTTATATTAACCTTTAATTTTAAATAGATTGCAATAATGAGTTTAATATGTATTTAGAGGGTCGAGTATGAATAGACTACATAGATCTGCATTCAAAAAGAAAATATTCTTTCCCTTATTTAACCTTAGGCCAAAAGTTCGCAGTCAAACCATACATTAATGTATTCAATGTAGCATGAAAATACAACAGCACTAAATATACTATACTGTCAGGAATGTACATCTGAACAGTATAGTTAGAGAAGACATTGTCTCTCAACCAAATAGGAATGCTACATCTGTTGGCAAGAAGCACAATAAACAAAAAACTCCATAAAAATGGACCACGTCTTCCATCTTACTATCCAACTCCATTAGGCTAACAGGGGGTGTGCAGCATATATATGCAATTCTGCCCATAGCGAATCTCTCACTACATTTACTAATTACATCAATACATCTAATCCATTGACCCAATTTAACTATGAAACAAATAACCTAAGAATACCCTCCCTTAAACTATATATATAACTTTACAAATCTATATAGCCATTCACGCCTGACTTAAATTTAACCTTTAGATACATTCGCACAGATGAATTTTATACAATTTGTTTTATAATGTTGAGTATAGATCGGCTGCACAGATTCCACAGTCAAAAACATTTCAAAATAAACACAACCGATCAAAATACAAAATCATTGATAACATTAATTGCATAGGGAATACAGAAAAACCCAATAGCATTCATCGTAAGATGCTGCAGTGACATTGATGACTTATATATTTCAATCAACTATGAAACAGCAACATAATTAACTGCTAACGAATCTATGCAATGTCTATACCCAACTTAATTTTTTTCATTTAAAATTTAAACAATAAATATTAATACAAATAAAATAATAAATGGAAATGATTTTTATCAAATGCAAAATATATAAAATTAAACATTATTAATTGATTTGAAACTTACAAAAATCAGATAAGAGTCCACTTTAACATTTAAGTTGGTATTTTTATTAAATTTGTCAAACCCTGACGAAAGTTCTTTAATTTTTTTTTTATGATTTTAAAAATTGTTTAGTTTATATAGCTTATGGTAGAAGAGTCCAGGTTCCTGTTGGCAATTCCCCTGAAGACTTTCATGGAAGACCATTCTGATATTCTGGAGGTAGCCTTAGCTGGTTCATTCTGGAATCACAGTCTTTTCCTTTTTAAAATAAGTGAGAGAGAATGATATGTGTGTCCCATCGTTCATCTCACCAAATCAAGTTGGAACCGACTGGAACTCAATATTTTTCTTTTTATAGTCCTCCTATGGATTCCACAAACAAAAACATCACTGTTCCATTTTTTCGTTATGGACCGGGCCTTTATTTGCTTCCATTGGTCAAGCTAAAATCTCTTTATTCTTTTATCTATTTTTCATCTGACTTTTTAATTACACAGCTTTTGGATAATTAATAAACAATCATTTCCATCTACAAACATATTTTATCTTTAAATCTTGTACTTTTTTTATAAAAAAGTACCTTCAAATACTTATTTATTTGTTTTTTAAAAAAATATTTTTAAAGTTTTGAATCTGTGCGAATATATACGTTTAACAAACATTTTAATGTTTAGTTTTTTTTTAATAGATTTTATTTTTATTTGCGAACTTTAAGATTTAATTTTAAATTAATGTAATGGCATATTTATATACCGTTACAATATATATATATATATATAAACCCTTGTATAATTAGGCAATATTAGTAGTATTATATATTACAGAAAAGGGATAAACTGGATTCATTATATATATACATTTAACTCTCAATTGTAATAACCACTGATAGAGCTTAGTTAAATATAACTCAGTTAAACTAATTAATTAATATACATTAGCAAAATAATAATTAATTACAAACTAATCTTATATATATATATATATATTGGTACAAACCATAATAAATTAAATTAAAAGTAAATTTTATGTAAATAATTTTAAATTTTATAAATATTTACATTTGATTGTAAAGTTAAAAGAGTTTGGTCATTTTGGAGTTTAAACTTAAGATAATTTAAATTGGATTATTATAAAGTCTTAGTTAAATTATATATTTTAAAGGCATATAATTAGGTAAAGATAATAAAAATAAAATTTAATATTAGTTATTAATAGCTAGTATTTTAAAATAATATTTAAAATGAAGTGTGTTTTAAATATATCTATAAATAAAAATATGTGCTGTAGATATAGGTGATATTACTTGTGTGCATATTATGCATATTATTTGATAAAGAAGTAACAATTTTCAGTGAAATATTGATTTATTTAAAAAAACAACTTAAATAATATTTATTTTATTATTTTTAAGTAATAAAAGGTTTATAAAATCAATTTAGGATTTATTCTGTAAAAGATAAAATTTAAATTGTTTAAATTAGTTTTAATTTAATTTCTTTTAATTAAGTTTATTATATATATATATGTATATTGTAACGGGCACAGATGTCATTGCATTATTTTTTTATTAGTAAACATAAAAAAAAACCCAAAAGTTCGCAAATAAAACTTCTCTTTTTAAGAATTAAAAATTGAAAATTAAAATTGTATACTAAACTCATATCTATATAAAATCACACAGATGAAAAAAATTATTAAAATAAAACTTTATTAAAAATAGAAAAGGTATTGTAAAAGCAAAAACTTAAAAAAGATTTAGAGATAAAAATATATCTTTAAGTTTGAAAACAAATTAATTAATGTTATTGAAAAAATGGAAATGATTAATTTAATTAGTCAAATGTAAACTAGCCTTGGGCATTTAAAATGTATAAGCAACAGTCAGATAGGAAAACAATAGAAACTAATGGCCAATGAAAGAAAAACAATGGAATTGGACCTCAGCAAAAAGACCATCACATTGTCGTGACATAATGTCGACTGGATCTGAAAGGCTACTATAAAAAGTGAGTCAAGAAAATTTGGTTGAATTAATTAGATGAGATGTGACTATATGTGTTAGTGTGAAGGAGAAGGGATTGAAAAGATGCACTCTTCAATCTTTTCAGTTGTTATAAAAAAAAAGAAATGAAACATTGCTTTTCTTATACTGAGGACAACAGGATCATCGGGGGATTTAATGTGGATTCTAAATGGTATGCAATGGATAAAAAGGAACGTTTTAAAAATCGTAAGAACTTTAAAAACATTTTGAAACACTAAGAACTTTAAAATAGTAAATAATACAAATAGAATCCTATCTGACCAACATAAATTAATATTAATAATGTAATTTGATGTATTTTTTTTTATTTAAAATCATTTCTATTTTTTTTTCTTTTAAGTTTTTATAATGATTTTTGTTTTTCTATAAATTAAATTATATAAATGTTAAACTTAAGTCGGGCATGAATGGCTGTATAGATTTGTAAAGTTATATTAGGGGAGGGTAATCTTAGGTTATTTGTGTCATTGTTGAATTGGGTCAATGGATTGGATATATTTGTGTAATTAGTAGATGTAGTATGAGTTTCACTATGTGTAGAATCACTGTATACATTGTACCAACCCTTTGCCTCTGGATGGGATTGTAAGTCAGCAAAAAGGATCATGTCCCTTCCTATGGAGTTTTTATTTTATTGTTCTTCTTGCTATACAGATGTCATATTCCTGTATTGGACAAGAGTCAATGTCTTCTCTAACTATACTGTTCAGTTGTCCATTCCTGACAGTATAGTATATTTGTGCTGTTGTATTTTCATGCTACATTGAATACATAAATGTATCAGATGGATTGACACCAGATTGACTGCAAACTTTTAGCCTAAGGTTAAATAGGAATAGAATATTTTCTTTTCAAATGTGAATCTATGTAGTCTATTCATACTTGACACTCTAAATAAAATTGCATTAAATTTAAGTTGGGTATATATGTTTGCATGGATTCATTATCGGTTAATTATGTTTTGGTTTTCATATTTGATCAAAATATATAAACATTCAGTAAATAATGATACCTTACGGTGAGTATCTAAAATATATTCGGATGTTTTTTAAGTTATTGGTGTCAATGCAGGCATCTTACAATGAATGCTATTGGACTTCTTGTGAATTCCTTCATGCAATTCCACCAATGATTTTATATTTTGATTGTTTATGTTTATTTTGAAATTTTGTTAACCGTGTAATCTATGTAACTGATCTATACTCAACATTATAAAACAAGCTTTTATAATCCCATCTGTGCGAACTTATAAAAAAATTAAAAAGGTACATTTATAAAAATTAAATGTAAATTAAAATGAAAGTTAAAAATGTAAGTTAAATTTTAAAATGTAAAACTAATACTAAACCAATTTTAAATTTTATATATATGTGCATAAATAAATGTTTGTGTGTTAATTACTGGCAGTGGCTTATTTTATTCTTTTTTTATATATTCTTAGATAAGAATTTATGAAATATAAATCTCTGCTGTTCCACTGAGCTAGTGACAATGGGCTAACGACCGGATATCAAAATATATAAAATAAAAAAATTTTTTTTGACTTACGTATCTGCCTACTTTATAAATTTTTCTAGGTTCAAATGCCTAGATGGTGCCATGTAGTGAGATTATGTTGAGTCCTTCATCCCGTATTGTTATAATATATATATATTGTACCTAACTGAAGTGTCACTTAGTTCCAAAAAGTAATCAAGGTTATCTTAGCTTAACATTTTGTTTAAAATTTCGGATTTAAAAAAAATAATGATTATAAAAATGGAAAGTAACTTAGTTAATTATTAGAATAGGATAATCTAAATATTTTTAATAGTGTCAGTTGGTTGATAGGGATGTTAGGTAATAATTTACCATAAGCAAATGTTAAATAAATAATTGTGAATTGATAAATAGTATTAAATGTATTCTAAAATAACTACTGTATAATCCATTCTAATGTCTAAAGAATAATAATAAAATATTATAAATAAGTTTGAATAATTAAGTAATAAATTTTAAAAAAGAAATATGCAAGTTTTTATTAAAAGGAAATAAGAATATTTGTTATTAGTTTTGTAGTTTAGCATTTCAGTTATAAAAGTTAAATAGATTAAATAATCGTTAACATTTTATTGTTGTAATTCTAAAAATAATTTTAAACAATTAATGTAAGACCAGACTATGTGAGAATATGTGCATGCATAGACATGGAAACATAAGAATAAAAAAAATAATTTAACTGCCATATTGCTTAAAATAAGTAAATAAAGCAAATGTGTGGATAAAATTATTTTTAATGTAATATTTAAGGGTTCAATAAAGGGTATAACTTTAAAGTTTATATTTCTTACTATTGTGTTGTATAAAATATCATAAATAAAAAAAAATTGTTGCATAATATTTGTAATACTAAAATTTTGACTTTTCAGCTGAAGGTCACATGGTATGAAAAAATTATATTGATTATGTCAGTAGATTGATTCCATAGCTGGTTTGTCATAATATTAAAATTTAATAAAAAATAATTTTTATTGGTTTTTAAATGAATTGTAGGTGGATGAAAAATTGTGAGATAAAATGGAGATCGAGGAATCATTCAGGGGCTGATCTTGTTTTGATTCAACTGGTGCTGCATCTTAAAATTTTGTTAATAAAAGTAATTTTTTAAAAAAAAATTGATATTTTTAAAAAATACAAGTATGTTTAAAAATATTTAAAATCATCCTGTAGTGATGGAGGGCTAAAAAGAAAAGGTAATTTATTTTTCTGACAATTTGAATTTCAGTAGAGGCATAGAAATTAAAGTAAAAAAATGTCTAAAGTAAATGAAGCGCCTCACATATTATATGATATTAACTTGTTTAATATTCTTTACTTGGAAATAAGATTAAGGAACAGATTATTAATCATTTCCATACATAAGCATTCGGTTGTATTAAACTATTTTGAAAATAAAATGCTAATTATTTTTCCTGTTAGATTAAAAGTATATGTAAAAAAAAAAGAGAATTTTTTTTTGAAAGTTTAAAAAGAACATTATAAAGAAGCTGATATGTTCGATTACAGTGAAACTATAAAGAATGATTTTTTTAAAAAAAAAAGTTATTACTTATATCTTGACATATATGAAAATGATTTGTTTAGCTAAATGCAAACAGATAATATATACATTTTAAAGGATAATTCTTATTTATAGAGTAAGAAAGGACACGTATTTGGAAATAAAACTTTAAAGCAATTTGTAAGGATTAATAATGAATTTATAGTTATTGGGTACATTATAAATCGTCATACTTGCCAGTTTTTAAAAATAACTTTATGGCATTAATTATAGCATATAAACAGTGAAATGGCTTGAACAGTAAAAAAATTTCTACTCATATTTAAAAGTAAGCAAAGGAAATTAATTTTAAAAATAAATACATATTGGAATATTATTAGAAAACTATTTAAAAAAAGCTATATTTTAAAAGAAACGTTTTCCTAAAGGAGGATAAAAAACTTGAGATAAATAAATATATATTATTATTATATGCATTTTGAAGTCAGGATCATATAAATAAATTAAAGTGTGTTCAACTGAAGAATTTATTTTTATTTCATGCCGGCTTAATCTTATTATTTAAGTTTAATTTTTTTTTAAAATTGTTTTAAAAAAATATTATTAATGAACTATTGAACATTTTCATTTAAAAATGATTGCCATATTAGTTGAAGCTTCGAATTCAAATTGATATCTTAACCTGGATAAATTGTCTACATGTTATGAAATGGAAAAATCGTCATGGAGCAGAAATATGAACTTAAATTGATGTATTTTTTTATGGTCTGCTTTATTGGTTTGAAAAAAAAAAACCATAAAAATATTTATGCTATTAAATTTTTTGTAACACTTTTTGCATAAATATACAGGTAAACTAGGGTTATGATTTTAAAATGAAATAGGTTTATTTAATGAGCAAACTTTCTTTGCCATTCTTAAGTAGATTTAGTTGTTTTATTAAGCATTACATTAGCTAGTTTCTATTTAATAATTTTATTATAGAGATTTAAATATCACTGTCTTATTTTTATATAAATGGAATGTTTTACTTAATTTTTATTTTAAATTTACTAAAGACGTTTATCAGAGAATATCCATTCATTTGTTTTATGAATGTTATATTAATAATAACTACAAACATTTTATATTCATCGAGAAGTAAATATTCTTGCATTTAATTTAAAATTTTAAAAGTCCACTAGTTATTATATTTTAGCATTTAATATTTTGTTATGTGTGCATTGTGCCTTGCCTAGAATTTTATATGCATCTAATTTCAAAGTATTTTCTACAGTAGTCAGTTGACACATAGTTTACTTTGTTGGTTCGAACATTGGGTATACCTTTTGTATTTTTATAAATTTCTTAGAAATAACTTTGTTAGTTCAGGTGAAGTATATATGTTGCTATTAGTTAGTATTTGTTAGCCTCATAGAGTTAGGCTTAGTTAATAATTTTTGAATATGCTTATGGAGTAGATAAAATCCTCCATCCTTATTGTATTGTACTTCCATGATTTGATAGTGATTGTCCCTAAAAAGAGGGTATTGTATTTTTCAGTGATGATGATCACATTCATAAGCATTGGAAATCCTATGCAAGGATTGTGCTTTTCTGGTGTGTTCCTGTTCCCAGATGTACTGAAGATGAATTCCATACATCTTAATTTTGCCTAAAAAGTTAGGTATTTTGGAAACCACCACATTCTTTTTCAGCTCTGAGGAGCCTAGTATTTTTATATTTTTTTGCCTATCATTCACGATGACTTAATGCTAATTCCACCACAGTAGGTGATGTTGCTTTTGTTTTAGATTTGTGATGACAAGATATGCTTGTTTGAGGAAATGTATTTCTTCAGGTAGTTGTAGCTAATTTAAGGCTCATAGGTATATAAATGTTTGAATTGTGTTGCTATGATAGTTTTATCATGCACAAACTAACCAACAATAAGTTATATTTATTTTAAAGTATGTTAAATATGCTAATGGTATAAGTGGCACTTCACACATACTAATTTAATATTTTCATTCAGAATTTTGCCGCTGGATTTGTAAGTCTGTTACATCATTATCTTTAAAACATTGAGGGAATAATTTTATGTGGACTAAAGTTATTTTAAAAAAGTATAACTGATCTTTGATGAATGATTGTCTTATACACTTAATTTAGTTTAATTTTAATATTAACTTAATCTGATTTAAACATGTATCTAGCTATGATATTAGTTATATCTGTGAAACTAGTGATGATATTTTTCAAAAGTATTGCTGAATATGTTTCTTCCAACTTAGCATTTGTTAAGTTAAGGAGTATAAAATTAAGCTTAGGGATTTCAATATAAACCTCGTTCTGTGTGTCATTCTGATTATTAGATGACACAGTAATGGTATAAATTACTCTAATAAAGAAGAATAGTAGTGTGCTTATTAAGTACATATGATAATTAAAGTTTAAGGTATTGTTGATAAAAATCTAATTATTAAAAGAAAGTAATAGTGAATAACCTTTGTAGGTTATTAAGTGTATTAGTGTAATTTAAATAAAACTTTTAAAAGTCCAAATAATTATATTAAATCTTAGTGCGGTATTGGCATTGTTTGTATTCTACTACATTTGTAAACATTTCTTCTCATTATTAATAAATCAAATTATTATTATTTCAAAAGTTTTGTTTTGTTTGTTTTACTTTTATATGAGAATATATTATTTTCTTGGGTTCCAAGTTCACAAAATCTTAAAATGTAAAAGTTATTGAATCTTCAATTCAGAAATTTACAAGTATATTCTAAGTTAATTAAATATAGTTAATATTGTCTTGAAAATTAAAAAAAAAGCTATGTTAAAGTGAATGATTCTCATATTGAATCATAAATACAGATAATTGCATTATAGCAGATACCTAATTAAATACTTAGTTAAAAGTTAATTTTTTCTAAAAATTATCAGCATATCTTTCAGACTAAAGATTATGCAATATCCAATTAACAATGTTAGTATTTCAGAAGAATATTTTAATTAATATTACTTTAAGAGCTGCACCTTGTCTTATATTCACTGCACATCATCTATCATCATTTTAAATCTGATATATTTAAAGAATTCTAATTCATTTACATTTGAGGTCTTTAGTGGTTGTCTGTGAGTATGGAAAGGCATTAAAAGTACCCTTGCTCTTTTCTCTGCTCAAGTAATATCTTAGATAATAGGCCATTATTAGTTAAATTTAAATTGATTCATTAAATTTTGTGAGTTAATATTTGTTTTGTTTATTATTTTAAGATTGAGCATATTATAATTATTTTATGGTCATCTAAGATGTCACTTATTTATTTACTAATCACTTAGGCAACTTAACATAAACTTTAATTTTACACAAAGTGTTACCTTTAAAATCCCTGAGGTTATTTACTCTTGTTGTTTAGTAAATATAATTCTGTAAGATAATATTTTAAAGCAAAGCATCATAGGTCTTATTCAGAGAGTGTATAAACTATTAGTAGGACTAATATGGTAAGCATTACTTAGTGATTTTAGGTAATCTTTTGTATGGTCTATTAAAATATTAATATGCTGTAGTAGTTATAATTCATCAGTATTGGATTTGACCTTTATTTGATTATACATCTCTAGATCATCATCTCTTTCCTTTAAATTTATTGTAACCCCACTGAGCTGAGTCATTTAGAGTTTCTCATTTATATTTTATTTCATTTCATTTCAATTTTATTCCATTTCTTTTCATGTCATTTCTCATAGCTTCCTATCATCTCAGCTATTTAAAACGTTAAGTGCTTCTTCTATCAACTCATTTCATTTCTCTTTCCTTTATTCTATCTTCTTCTTATATCCCTCTTTCATATCTTTCCATCATCTCATTTTTTCTCTCTCCATTACATATATCATTTCTATTACTTTTCCCCATTTCATTTTCTTTTCAATTCTTTTCTTTCCATCATTTATCCTTACCATTATCATTATCTCCATTTCATTATTAGCATTCTATTCTGTAGCTCCATTTCATTATTAGTATTTTCTTTCTTTCTTTTTTTCTCACACCCTATCTCCATTTCATTATTAGCATTTTCTTCTTTTCTTTCTTTCTCTTTTCTCTTTCTCATACCTCCATCTTATTCTAGAAGATTACAATTTGTGCCCAACATGGAGCCTCAATTGAGCATGTATGTTTCGATTTATGTTGTAAAATCCTGTAATAGATGTTGATAGATTTTTGTAGTTTTTATTGACTTCATTTAGAATCATTATTTTGTTAATGCCCAACTGTACAGGTCTTAATTGAATGGCTTAGGCCTGTGTTAAAGGTTGCAAGGTATTGGTTAGATTTAGCTGACTTGGTTTGGAGTCATTTTCGAATTAAATAAGCTACTTACTTAGTCTAATTAAAGCTAGTTAGAATTAACATGTCTAAATTAAAAGACAAGTTTTGAAGATATCAATATATTATCATTGATAAGTGCAGTTTATAAATTATCCTCATACAAGTAAATAATTGACTCTGTATTGCATTTACTGATACTATATTATTAGGGTATCTGAGTTATCTGTTATTTTATACTTGTTTTGTAATCAAGTGTATTAACAAATCATTATTTTTATTTATTAATATTTGTTGAACAATGGTGAACCAAGACTCATATAAAAGTGAACAAAACATATAATGATGGGAGTCATAAGAATAAAATATTCTTTATTGTAGCATTGTTGCTGTGGTTTTAATTGTCTTGATTGTTAGGAGATGTCAGGAAATGGATACATTATTATTATTATTATTATTATTATTATAATTATTATTATTATTATTATTATTATTATTATTATTATTATTATTATTATTATTATTTCAATTTAAAAGAGTATCATTACAGTCTTAAAGAAATAAAATATTATGGATAGCTACATAGAAACCATTGAAATTTGATAGTTTAGGGGAGTTCCCAGACTATCCCACACCAGACCCTTTAGCCCTTAATTTAGAGGATGAGTCATTAAATGCAAATATAAATACAAGTGTTACTAGGTTCAAGAATTATTGGAGTTGATAGTAATCTGATACAAATCATAATGACAAATTTTGAGAGAATGTTTCATGGTTTTAGAAAAGAAGATAAAGAGGAATGTCAGAAAACAAGTGAAAAGCAGAGAGAGGAATTTATGAGAATTAGAAAAGAAGATAAAGAGGAATCTCAGAAAGCAAGTGAAAAATTGTATTTAAAACTAGATCAGCAGAGAGAAGAATTAATTAACTTTTAAATTTGATCAGCAGAGAGAAGAATTTATGAGAATTAGGGAAGAAGATAAAAAAGAATCTCTGAAATTTAGAATTGAATTTCAAAAGCATTTTGAGAGAATAGATGAAAATTTCAAAATTGCTGACAAAAAATATCAGGATTTAAGAACAGATTTTCAGGAGATAATCAAGAAAGAAAAAGAGAAAATGAACTCTAGTGTCAGTAGTAATCATAGAGAACTTAAAGTAATTAAAATAAAAAAGGAAGAACTTAAACCTGTAGAATTAGTTAATAAGATTAGTAATTTATTTAATGAAAATGAAGAAACAAGTTCAGAATTTGATAAAATAAGTAGTGATAATATAAGTGAAGAAAAATAAGATATTAAGTTGATAGATGTTCAGGAGAAAAGTAAAATATTGATAGATGCTCCCAATAAGAATCCTCAGTTATTTACTGAACAAGCTAATAAAGAAAATGAATTGGTTTATGGAGAAAATGAAGATCAACAAGAAAGTAATAAGATAGTTAATCAAGATGTTGAAGTAATTGTTATTAAGTTAAAAAAGACAGAAATTACCCAGTTTGTAGAGAAGGTTAATGTAAAATTAAATATTTCTAACCATTCCAAAGAAATTGGTTTGAGGCAATCTAGAAAAATTAACCAATCTGTAGAAATAGTTAGTACAGATAAAAAAGTAACTAAAGGACTTGTGAAATTAATTGATGTTGGGATGGAAAACCAAGAAGTTACACAGTTTGTAGAAGAAGTTAGGAGAGATGTAGAAATAGTTAAAGAACACATGGTATTGAGTAATAAGGAAGGAAGTAAAATTAATGTAAAATTTAAAGATAAATTAAGAGAGATATTTCATGAAAATATTCTTAAGGAAAAAACTGATCCTAAGAGAGATTTAGGAAAAGCTAGTGTAAAACTTAAGAGAGCAAAAGAAATGTTGACCAATGTTGTTTATTTAAAAAAGATTAAAGAACATGTCGAATTAGTAAATAAAGAAGTGGGTGAAATTAACATAAAATTTAAAAACAAGTTTAGAGACATATTTAATTTGAATATTCATAAGAAAGAGATAAACCCAAAATGATATTTGGAAAAAGGCAAAAGCAAATTCAAAAAAGAAAACAGAAAGTTGATCAGTGATATTGATTTTAAGAGATCCAGTAAGAAAATACCAGAGAAGATAAAAGCCAAAGTTAGACTAAAGAAGGGTGAAATAAAGTCTTTTAAAGAAAGGTTAGTTAGGAGAAAATAAGTGAAAAATGCAAAGGCCAAATTTAAATGTGATAGTATGCCAAATTGTAAAGAAATTTTTAGTGAGGAGTATTGCTTTAATGCAATAAAAAGTAGGAATAAAGAGTTGAAGTTGAGAGGTACCTACAATGCCAGAAGTTTAATACCTTATCCCAAGAAAATTTAAATTTTGTAAAGCTAGTATATTAGTTAATAATGCAAGTTAGAGACAATGTTTGTCAAACGTAGCTATTAATTATTAGTTGGTAATAAAAAGAGAATATATGTTTAAATTATAATTAGTGTTATTTTTATAATATTATTTTTTTTCTCTAATGGGGTGAAAATTATACCTAACTGAAGTGTCACTTAGTTCCAAGAGGTAATCAAGGTTATCTTAGATTAACCTTTTGTTTAAAATTTTGGATTTAAAAAAATAATGATTATAAAAATGGAAATTAACTTAGTTAATTATTAAAATAAGATAATCTAAATATTTTTAATAGTGTCAGTTGGTTGATAGGGATGTTAGGTAATAATTTAACATAAGCAGATGTTAAATAAATAATTGTGAATTGATAAATAGTATTAAATGTATTCTAAAATAACTACTGTATAATCCATTCTAATGTCTAAAGAATAATAATAAAATATTATAAATAAGTTGGAATAATTAAGTAATAAATTTAAAAAAAAAATGATATGTAAGATTTTATTAAAAGGAAATAAGAATATTTGTTATTAGTTTTGTAGTTTAGCATTCCAGTTATAAAAGTTAGATTAAATAATCGTTAACATTTTATTGTTGTAATTCTAAAAATAATTTTAAACAATTAATGTAAGACCAGATGTATGTGAGAATACGTGCATGCATAGACATGGAAACAAGAATAAAAAAAATAATTTAACTCCCATATTGTTTAAAATAAGTAAATAAAGCAAATGTGTGGATAAATTTATTTTTAATGTAATATTTAAGGGTTTAATAAAGGGTATAACTTTAAATTTTATATTTCTTACTATTGTGTTGTATAAAATATCATAAATAAAAAAAACAATTGTTGCATAATATTTGTAATACTAAAATTTTGACTTTGCAGCTGAAGGTCACGTGGTATGGGAAAATTATATTGATTACATCAGTAGATTGCTTCCACAACTGGTTTGTCAGAATATTAAAATTTAATAAAAAATCATTTTTATTGGTTTTTAAATGAATTGTAGGTGGATTAAAAATTGTGAGATAAAATGGAGATCGAGGAATCATTCAGGGGCTGATCTTGTTTTGATTCAACTGGTGCTGGATCTTAAAATTTTGTTAATAAAAGTAATTTTTAAAAAAAACTTGATATTTTTAAAAAATACAAGTATGTTTAAAAATATTTAAAATCATCCTGTAGTGATGGAGAGCTAAAAAGAAAAGATAATCCATTTTTCTGACAATTTGAATTTGTCGAGGCATAAAAATTATAGTAAAAAATGTCTAAAGTAAATGAAGCATCTCACATATTATATGACATTAACTTGTTTAATTTTCTTTACTTGGAAATAAGGTTAAGGAACAGACTATTAATCATTTCCATAGATAAGCGTTTGGTTGTATTAAACTATTTTGAAAATAAAATGCTAATTATTTTTCCTGTTAGATTAAAAGTATATGTAAAAAAAAAAGAAAAGAGAAATTTTTTTTAAAAGTTTAAAAAGAACATTATAAAGAAGCTGCTATGTTCGATTACAGTGAAACTATAAAGAATGATTTTTTTTAAAAAAAAGAAAGTTATTAGTCATATCTTGACATATATAAAAATGATTTCTTTAGCTAAATGCAAACAGATAATATATATATTTTAAAGCATAATTCTTATTTACACAGTAAGAAAGGACATGTATTTGGAAATAAAACTTTAAAGCAATTTGTAAGGATTAATAATGAATTTATAGTTATTGGGTACATTATAAGTGGTCATACTTGCCAGTATTTAAAAATAACTTTATGGCATTAATTATAGCATATAAATGGAGAAATGTCTTGAACAGTAAAAAATTTTTACTCTCATATTTAAAAGTAAGCAAAGGAAATTAATCTTAAATATAAATACGTCTAGGAATATTATTAGGAAACTATTTAAAAGAAAGCTATATTTTAAAAGAAACGTTTTTCTAAAGGAGGATAAAGAACTTCAGATAAAGAAATTATTATTATTATTATTATTATTATTATTATTATTATTATTATTATTATTATTATTATTATTATTATTATTATTATTATTATTATTATTATTATTATTATTATTATTATTATTATTATTATTATTATTATTATTATTATTATTATTATTATTATTATTATTATTATTATTATTATTATTATTATTATTATTATTATTATTATTATTATTATTATTATTATTAATTTAAATAGAGTTGAAGAAAATTTTAGGAATAATCCACAAATGTTTTGGAATTATATAAAAGATCTTAATATTGTTGAAAGTAAAAGTTGTAGATATAATGTAATTAGGCCTTCTATGGATGATCTAGTCAATCATTTTACTAATATGTACTTAGATACTTCAAGTAATGATAATATGGTTGATATTAAATTTAATAAAGAAAGTTTTTGGAATATAGATGTTAATAAAATTGCAATTCCTGAAGGGTTTACTGCAATTTCTAAACTTAAATCGAAATCTTCTATGGGATATGATAATATTCCTAATTTTATTATCAAGGGTTGTGCTGAATGTTTGGTAGCACCATTGCATTATATTATTAATTTATCAATTGAGAAAACTATTATTCCTGATATATTTAAGATAGCTAAAATTATACCAATTTTTAAAAAAGGGGATAGATCTGATTCGGGTAATTATAGACCTATTTCAATTCTGTCACCTTTTGCTAGAATTTATGAAAGGTGTATTTATAGTAATATTATTGTAGATATGATTAAGGTATTACCTAGTTATCAGCATGGTTTTTTACCTGGTAGATCTGCTGAAACTAATTTAATGGTGATATCTGATCATATTGCTCATGCCTTATCTGATCAGAAGCAATTAGATGTTGTATATTTTGATATGACTCAGGCATTTGACAAAGTTTCATATATTAGACTTTTGTATAAACTTAAAATGTTGGGTGTTAGTCCTCATTTAGTTGAGTGGTTTTCCAATTATTTGAGGGGTCGAAAATCTTATGTACATATGGATAAAACTAATTCTCTTTTTTTGATAATATGATAGGTGTTCCTCAGGGTGGAATATTAGCACCATTGCTTTTTAATGTTTATATGTGTGATCTTGATCATAGCATAAAAAATAGTATGATACTTACGTATGCTGATAATTGTAAATTATTTAAAAGAATTATTACTTATAGTGATCATATTGAGGTTCAAAAGGATATAGATAGTTTTATTATATGGTGTAGGTATAACAACATGGAGATTAACATTAATAAAACATGCATTGTTTCCTATACTAATAAAACTGAAAAATCTGTTTATCAATATAAAATTGAGAATGGTGTTATTAAATATAAAGAGACTGTATCTGATTTAGGAATTATATTTTGTAGCAATTTTACTTTTAATGCACATATTAAATGTATTATTAATAAAGCATACAGAAAGATGGGCTGTATTTTGAGATATGGGAGAGATTTATCTATTTCCATAAAATATAGGTTACTTTTTTCTCTTGTTGTTACAGTTTTAGAATATAATTCTTGTATATGGAACTTCAATCTGATTAATATTCAGTCTAAAATATATAATATTGAAAAAAGATTTAATAAATTAATAATGGGTGAATGTCAAACTGTCAAAACAGTATTGAAAGAAAGGAGAATGTTGAAGGATATGATATTACTGAAAAAGTTGATTGATGGGAAAATTGATGTCAGTAACTGTATATCAAAAATAGAATTGAAAGTACCTTGTCGCTTATTAAGAGAAATGCAAACTTTCAAGATTAGTATATGTAAAAATACTTTCTTTGGTAAATCAGTTATTAATAGATTGCAAATGGTATATAATCTAACTTTTAATAATATTGATATTTTTTGCGATCAATTTGTGATGAATGTTAAAAAACAACTAAATGTATAGTTATGAACATATATGTATATATAATTTTATGTATTTAGCTTGTATTTGATTATAATTGTTTTTTTTTTTTAAATTTTAATTATTATCATTGTTATTATTATTATTTTTTTTTTTTATTGTGTATTTCTGTTAAAGTGTAAATGTTGAAATGCACATAATAAATGGATATTGAATTGAATTGAATTATTATTATTATTATTATTATTATTATTATGATTATTATTATTATTATTATTATTATTATTATTATAATATACATTTTGAACTTGGGATCCTATAAATAAATTAAAGTGTGTTCAGCCGAAGAATTTATTTTTGTTTCATGCCGGCTTAATCTTATTATTTAAGTTTAATTTTTTTTTAAAATTGTTTAAAAAAAAATTAATAATGAACTATTGAACATTTTCGTTTGGAAATGATTGCCATGTATATAAATGTATTAGTTGAAGCTTTGAATTCAAATTGATATCATAACCTGGATAAATTGTCTACATGTTATGAAGTGGACAAATCGTCATGGAGTGGAAATATAAACTTAAATTAATGTATTATTTTTTTTATGGTCTGCTTTATTGATTTTTTAAAAAAAGTAATCATAAAAATATTTATGCTATTAAATTTTTTGTAACACTTTTTGCATAAATATACAGGTAAACTAGGGTTATAATTTTAAAATTAAATGGGTTTATTTAATGAGCAAACTTTCTTTGCCATTCTTAAGTAGATTTAGTTGAATTATTAAGCATTACATTAGCTAGTTTCTATTTAATAATTTTATTATAGAGATTTAAATATCACAGTCTTATTTTCATATAAATGGGATGTTTTACTTAATTTTTATTTTAAATTTACTAAAGAAGTTTATCAGAGAATATCCATTCATTTGTTTTATGAATGTCATATTAATAATAACTACAAACATTTTTTATTCATCGAGATGTAAATATTCTTGCATTTAATTTACAATTTTAAAAATCCACTAGTTATTATATTTTAGCATTTAATATTTTGTTATGTGTGCATTGAGCCTTGCCTAGAATTTTATATGCATCTAATTTCAAAGTATTTTCTACAGTAGTCAGTTGACACATAGTTTACTTTGTTGGTTCAAACATTGGGTATACCTTTTGTATTTTTATAAATTTCTTAGAAATAACTTTGTTAGTTCAGGTGAAGTATATATGTTGCTATTAGTTAGTATTTGTTAGCCTCATAGAGTTAGGCTTAGTTAATAATTTTTGAATATGCCTATGGAGTAGATACAATTTTCCATCCTTATTGTATTATACTTCCATGATTTAATAGTGCTTGTCCTTTAGAAGAGTGTATTGTATTTTTCAGTGATGATGATCACATTTATAAGCATTGGAAATCCCATGAGAGGATTGTGCTTTTCTGGTGTGTTTCTGTTCCCAGATGTACTGAAGATGAATTCCATACATCTTAATTTTGCCTTGTAGTTAGGTATTTTGGAAACCACCACATTCTTTTCCAGCTCTGAGGAGCCTAGTATTTTTATATATTTTTTGCCTATCATTCATGATGACTTAATGCTAATTTCACCACAGTAGGTGGTGTTGCATTTGTTTTAGATTTGTGATGACAAGATATGCTTGTTTGAGGAAATGTATTTCTTCAGGTAGTTGTAGCTAATTTAAGGCTCATAAGTATATCAATGTTTGAATTGTGTTGCTATGATAGTTTTATCACGCACAAGCTATCCAACAATAAGTTATATTTATTTTAAAGTATGTTAAATATGCATATGGTATAAGTGGCAATTCACACATACTAATTTAATATTTTCATCCAGAATTTCGCCGTTGGATTTGTAAGTCTGTTACATCATTATCTTTAATACATTGAGGGAATAATTTTATGTGGGCTAAAGTTATTTTAAAAAAGTATAACTGAACTCTGATGAATGATTGTCCCATACACTTAATTTAGTTTATTTTTAATATTAACTTAATCTGATTTAAACATGTATCTAGCTATGATATTAGTTATATCTGTGAAACTAGTGATGATATTTTTCAAAAGTATTGTTGAATATGCTTATTCCAACTTAGCGTTTGTTAAGTTGAGGAGTATAAAATTAAGCTTAGGGTTTTCAATATAAACCTAGTTCTGTGTGTCATTCTGATTATTAGGTGACACAATAATGGTATAAATTAGTCTAATAAAGAAGAATAGTAGTGTGCTTATTAAGTACATATGATAATTAAAGTTTAAGGTATTTTTGATAAAAATCTAATTATTAAAAGAAAGTAATAGTGAATAACCTTTGTAGGTTATTAAGTGTATTAGTGTAATTTAAATAAAACTGTTAAGAGTCCAAATAATTATATTAAATCTTAGTGCGGTATTGACATTGTTTGTATTATACTACATTTGTAAACATTTCTTCTCATTATTAATAAATCAAATTATTATTATTTCAAAAGTTTTGTTTTGTTTGTTTTACTTTTATATGAGAATATATTATTGTCTTGGGTTCCAAGTTCACAAAATCTTAAAATGTAAAAGTTATTGAATATTCAATTCAGAAATTTACAAGTATATTCTAAGTTAATTAAATATAGTTAATATTGTCTTGAAAATTAAAAAAAAAAGCTATGTTAAAGTGAATGATTCTCATATTGAATCATAAATACAGATAATTGCATTATAGCAGATACCTAATTAAGTACTTAGTTAAAACTTTATTTATTTTTTTAAATTATCAGTATATCTTTCAGACTAAAGATTATGCAATATCAGATTAACAATATTAGTATTTCAGAAGAATATTTTAATTAATATTACCTTAGGAGCTGTACCTTATCTTATATTCACTGCACATCATCTATCATCATCTTAAATCTGATATATTAAAAAATTATAATTCATTTACATTTGAGAGCTTTAGTGGTTGTCTGTGAGTATGGAAAGGCATTAAAAGTACCCTTGCTCTTTTCTCTGCTCAAGTAATATCTTAGATAATAGGTCATTATTAGTTAAATTTAAATTGATTCATTAAATTTTGTGAGTTAATATTTGTTTTGTTTATTATTTTAAGATTGAGCATATTATAATTATTTTATGGTCAGCTAAGATGTCATTTATTTATTAATCACAGTAATTCTTTATTAGGCAACTTAACATAAACTTTAATTTTACACAAGAGTGTTAGTTTTAAAATCCCTGAGGTTATTTACTCTTGTTGTTTAGTAAATATAATTCTGTAAGATAATATTTTATATCAAAGCATCATAGGTCTTATTCAGAGAATGTATAATCTATTAGTAGGACTAATATGGTAAGCATTAATTAGTGATTTTAGATAATCTTTTGTATGGTCTATTAAAATATTAATATGCTGTAGTAGTTATAGTTCATCAGTATTGGATTTGACCATTATTTGATTATCCACCTCTGGATCATCATCTCTTTCCTTAAATTTACTGTAATCCACTGAGCTGAGTCGTTTAGAGTCTCTCATTTATATTTTATTTCATTTCAATTTTATTCCATTTCTTTTCATGTCATTTCTCATATCTTTCTATCATCTCAGCTATTTAAAATGTTCATTAAGAGTTTCTTCTATCATCTTATTTTATTTCTCTCTCCTTTCTTCTATCTTCTTATATTTCTCTTTCATATTTTTCCATCATCTCATTTCTTTTCTCTCTCCATTACATATATCATTTCTATTACTTTTCCCCATTTCTTTTCCTCCTCAATTCTTTTCTTTCCATCATTTATCCTTACCATTATCATTATCTCCATTTCATTACTAGCATTATATTCTCTGGCTCCATTTCATTATTAGTATTATATTTCTCTTTCTTTTCTTTCTTTCTCACACCCCTCTCCCATTTCATTATTAGCATTTTCTTCTTTTCTCTTTCTCATACCCTCATTTTATTGTAGTAGGTTACAATATATATATATATATTGTTAATAAATATTTGTAATAATAATACTGGTTTAAAAATTATTTAAACTGTTTTGCAACTAATTAAGTATTTATTATAAAATGTTTTTGAGAATCAACCAATGAGTGATTGTGGTCTGAAGTGTTTGAAATTTAAGCACACAATTTTTGGGGGATTAATTGAAGAAATCATAGAATGAAAAGAAGCCTTTTATTTTATCCATAAAATTTAGTTATAAAATTATTAAAATATTTTTTTTAGTTTAAAAAGTAAGAATAACTAATAATTGATTAGTTGCCTAAAATTATTTATAAAGTTTTTTGAAAGTTATGGAGTAAAAGGAACCTAAAATCTCTGCTAGTTGCACAAAATATTCAGGTCTGTGAATAATACAATTGGAATCATTATATTACTTAGAGCACTAAGATAATGAAGAAAAAGCTGTAAGTCTATCCAAAACAGGCAAACTCACTATACATATTGCCACTCACTGCAAGCTAGAGTAATCAATGGATGCAAGAAGGTTTATGCATAAAATCCCCATCTAGTGCCTACTCATCCTAAATCCCCAGACTAGTTTCTGGCTTGTGGCCTTTGTCAGTGACAAGCCTTGGATATGAGAGCACTGCACCTAGATCTTTTTTCTCCACTTAACTACAAAACTATGAGTCTTAAATTTAATAACAATAATAAGCAAGCATAAAAAATGGTGATCATGTGATATTTAAAGTCTATCAAAGTATATAATCATATGCAAAAAAGTAGATTTGAGAGTAGTGACTATTTTACCAACATGTAATAAATTGATGACAGAACAAGCTTATTTAATTCGCTTCATTTTGTTGTCATAATGGTAATATTTTAAATGCATTAAAAAACAGAAAGGAAATATTCTTGTTAGATTTAATAATGAAAACTTAAGTAACAAAATGCAACTTAGTAAATAATTTAAATTAAAATATTTACTTTAAAAAATCGGAAATGAATGCTATAGAAAAGAAAGAATAATTTGATTTAATTAATAATTTAGAACAGTCAAAGTTTATTGGAATATTGTTATAATGATGATCATGTATGATTGATGTTATGGATGGAATTAATATAATGAATAAATGATGTAAAAATATAAGGATATAATTGCGCAAAACGGACTAAAAGAAAAACATTAGCAAATGACTATTTTATTTAATTTTTGATATAAGATTTTGTTTATATATTATAAAGTTTAAATTGTTTGTTAATTAATGAGATCTGATGGAAAATATTATAAATGAAGGAAAAACAAAGGAAGCACCGATGATGAATGATATAGTAAATAAATATCAAATTCATTTGGAATGATTTAGTAAATATGTGAAATAAATATATTGTAGTTTAGGATGTATAAGAATAATTATATCCAAAATAATACCAATGTGCATAGCAGATAGAACATTTATATAAAATATTGGCTGATAAAAGGATAATACTTGAAAGGGAAGCCAATGAGATGAAGGAGATTATAAAAATGTGATTAATAAAGTTATGAAGAAGAAATACTATGATGAAAAATTAATACCTCAGTAAAATATAGGTTAATAATATAAGAAGGAAATTTATTTGTAATTTAAAAAGACGAATATTAAATAAGATAATAATTTACTGTATTAGAAGTTCTGCAGTTAATTATCGTGCAAAGAGAATTGTGTGTCAATGAAGGGGGATACCAACTGTAAATTGTTTAAAACTTTTGAAATGATTTTGCCCCAAAATAAAATGTTATAAAATTGTTTTCTGTTTAACAAGAAAAAAAAAAGAATATTATAAAAATATAATATTAGTGTCTAAGTAATTATGATATCTATATTTTATATGGATATTATAAAGGCATTTAGAAATTTAAATGTTTAAATATTAATAACATATTTTGTTTATTTACTTATTTTTTATTATTTGTTTTATTATTATTAATAGCTTATAATAAATAAAAAATGATATTAATATAGATAAATAGAAGTATAAATTAATAATATATCAATTTAAATGGGATAAAATTATGCATGTGTGTAAAATAACGTCAAAGTATTATTTATATTTGTTTTGATCTCACTTGTAATATAATATAATTGTAGTATATTTATATTTAATAATGCTCAGTTGTGCTATTTGTTTGTGATTATTGGAAAAATATATAAATTAGGGATTAAAGCAGTGAAATTTAGATATTTAAACTAGAAGTATAGATAGTCATTTTATAAGTTTATGGTAAATAAATAAAATGTAGAAACTTCATGGCTTTAATGATATTCAAAGATGTTTTATATTTGTATTCAAAATAATATAGTGAAATTAAAAATTGAATTTATCTTAAGAAATGATAAGTTTTAGGGATTTGAAAGTGTAATATATAAAGTTTGAATTTCTGAAGAGAGTTAAGTAATAAAATTATTATTAAAGATTAAGAGTAATTTCAAAAACAAGTCGTTCAATAATTAACATTTTTTGTATAAAGTAACAGTGATCAAAAGGAATAAATGTCACAAAATATAAAAAGTAATATTAATATTGAGCTGATATTTTCTACCATCTTCATATATATATATTATTAATATATATATATTATTTTATAATATTTATTTTTATACTAAAAAAAATAAATAATAACACTTATTTTAAAATGGTGTTTTTTTGAGATAAATTAAATCAAGATAAAAAAAAAAAGATATTGCAATTTTTTTAAAATAAAAATTTGTTTTTTAATTTGTTTCTAATTATTAGGAATTTTTTAAGATAGGAGGGAGGAGAAAATATAGAATTTTTCTGCAATTAGCTCTATTGTTGAGACTTTAAAAAGTGGAGGTATTTATATATTATCTATCATGCTGATCAATTGGAATGTATTCATGGGATTACAAACAAAATATGAAAAAAGGGAAGGACATGAAATATATGAAATCAGACTTTGAAAACAACTATAAATTATGGATTTGCCTTTTGTTGGATTATTAATTAGAATTTTGCCAAATTCGGTTCGGACACTTCAATAAAAAAAAAATCTCTGCAAATTAAATAAAGAGAGAAAAAATGTTGAGTGGCTAGAGGCAACAGAACTTTCCCCTTTTGGGAATCTCTCAATTACCATCTGGACTTGCCACTGGAAATGCCAATGTCGCATAGGACATTGAGAGCTAGCTGAAGAAAACGAACTAAAATGGAAATTCCGGATAAACCACAAGCATAAAATGAAATACTTTACCCACAGGACCAATACACTAATCGATCAGAGTAGTTTGACATTTCTTTTTATTATAAGAAACATTTACATGATAATATATGTATAATGGTGTATTTTTGAATATCCTTTGCTTCAAGCATATATAAGATTCAACAATAGAAAAGTGGGGTTTTGATAGATTCGTTAATTATATTTATTCCACAAATTTAAATTAATCCACATCATATTGTATTTTATTTATTTTATATTTTATTAATTAAACTGACCTTTATTTCCTATTATTGTTATTCTGAGAATGTATATATGAATATAAAGGGAAAAAAAATTGTATACTCAATCTAAGGGAATATATATAAATATATATATATATATATATATATGTATATATAGGATTTAACATTAGAATAAGGAGGTTTGAATGTTGCTTACAAGCATGCTCTTATAGTAAGTCACCTTGAATGCACTCATATTATGTATTTATCATAATTATTGATAAAATTTTATAAATTTAATAAAGTGCTAGTGCATGTTCCTTCAAGAATGATGTGTTAAATCTGAATTAGTAAGGAATAAATTGAGATGGCTTGAATTAATAATTGCAAGGGAAGGGAATTAGAAGAAAATAGAAAAAGGTATAATAAATGTTTCAATATTAGTCAAGTGTTGTGCTAAATTTTTTTGTTATAACTAGTTAAATGAGGCATTTATTTATATAATGCTTTGTTTATAAATTGTAATAAACTAAAAATTAGCCTTTCAAGCTAACATACATGCACTTTTTATGAATGTTAATAATAATAAATGAATACTTTCATTTCCAACACAAGATAAAGTCTTTGCGAATGAATAAATGAATCACTTATTCATTCAACCCAAATGCTTATATATGGGCAAATCTTATGTACTGGATATGAAAGCATGAGGATAAATCAATCACTTTAAATTACTGTTTACTATGTCTGAATGAATGATGTCAACAAAATTATCTAGAATTTATGAAACATCACTCTTAAATGAAACTAAACATATGTAAAATTTTAGTCTGATAAAATAAAATTATTTTAGAGATTACCTTTGGTGATTGCCATTCAAAAACAAATAATTAATTGTGATTGTAGAAACCATTATAATACAGTCCAGGCTGAAATGCTTGGTGGCCTCCTCAAATGGCCATCATATTTTGTAATCATTGAAAAATTTTCGATCATGACAAAATGTTTTGGCACAGGGAGTAGGGGAAAGCAAAAAAGAAAATGGTGTCTCAATGTGTAGGGCTTGTTAACTAAATAAACAGCCTGAGATCAGGGTAAAAGTGGGGTAAGGCAGGTTTGGGTAGTTAAAGTGGGGAGTTGTTGTCCCAGAAGAGGAGGATTGAGTTTTGAAAGTAAATTTAAAACATTTTAGACAAAATGCAAGTTAGAATTAAGATAAAAATGTTCAAAGGAGATAAAAAAGAAACTCTTTGAACACTTGGAAAGTTTAGAAGAGTGTTTTTGTATGTACAGAGTAAAGGAAAAAAAGAAAATAATTATAGCAAGTAATTATTTGGTGGGGGTGGCAAGAGATTGGTGGAAAATAATACAAAAAAGACTGGACAATTTTAAATGTATAAAAATAAATTAATGTATATGTTTTGGAATGGAAAAAGACAAGAAAAAATATGAAGAGTGGTAAAATCAGAAAGGTATAAAAAAGAAAAAGGGATAGGATATAGACAGTTTTTTAAAGCAAATGTTGAAATTGAGAAGGATGATAAAATATCCTATTTCTGAATGGCAGATTATAAGTATTACAAAAAAAAATATGCTGAAAAATGTACAAGAGAGATTAGCTGTCCATGTGTGCAAAGGAGTGGAAGACATATTGGAAGTTCTTAGAGCAGAAGAAAACATATAGGAAGAAGAGAAACAAAAACAACTTCCTTAGCTGTTAAATGTAGTCATTGAGGAAGAAGAAAAAATACAAATGATGGTGAAACAAACTTGTCTTATGATAACAATAAAAATACAGGGAATAGAGATCCTGGCTCTACTAGACACAGGGAGTCAAGTCTCGATAATCTCAAACAAAATATTAGATCAAATCAGAGTTCAAGAGAGGAAAATACAGTTGTTACCTTTAAGAAAGTCTAAAATAACTATGGCTAATGGAAAAAGAGTTAAGTTGGATACAAATATATGGGGAAGTACAAGTGGGGAAAATATACAGTATACATTATTATCAATTCCAGCATTAGTAGATCTTATATTGGTGTCAAGATTTTATGTACCAAACTGGGATGAAAATTAATTATAAATAAAAGAATATAGTGATAGGAAATGAAAAGGTTCCATTTAGTGGGTATAGCAGACAGAGTGATAACAGGGTAGCTTATATGATAACTGATGACATATATCAAAAAATAGAACATAAAATAACTGAATTAGGGAGTAATAATAGGGTCTGAAAAAGTCAACTTATAGAGGCACTTGTGCAAAATGAACAAGTATTTGCCATAAAACCTGGAATTATAAAGATATATGTTCATCAGATAAAGGTAAAAGAAAAAACTCATTTCCAGGGTAGGTCGTATCCAGTTCCTGTCAAATATATTAATGAAGTTGATAAACAAATACAATAAATGGAACAATGGGCCATCATAAAAAAACAAGAGTCACTGTATATAAACCCTTTAATAATTTGTGAAAAATGATGGCTCTATAAGAGTGTTTAGATGCACATCAGTTAAATACTATTACTATACCTGATTGGGATGTGCTGCCTCAAATTACAGATTTGCTGTTGGAATTTAAGGAAATATTTTTCATCATTCAATTTGACATCAAGTTTCTGGCAGATGGCACTCTACACTGAGGACCAAAAATACATGAAGTTTTGCTATGAAGGCTTTACTTGTCTTTCAATAAGTTCTATTTGGACTCGTTAACAGTGAATCAGGTCTATTGTGATGTTTAGACCAGGTACTTTTTCAGAGGGTAAAAGAATTTATGCTGTTATATGGACAATATCATGATAGCATCACAATCTCCTCAGGAACATTTAGAAATCTTAGTTGTCTTCGAGAGTGTCATGAAAAAATAGTACTATAAACCTTAAGAAAAGTAGTATACTACAGAAAAAAATTATATTTCTTGGTCATCTCATATGTGCTAAAGGGGTGAGACCTCATCCTGACAAGATAGAAATGATCATTAAATTCTCTTGGCCAAAGAATAGAAAACAGGTTAGATCGTTCCTTGATATATGTATTTTTTACCAAAGGTTCTACAAAGACTTCTATAGATATGAAAGTGCTTGTGTGCCTTCTCAGAAAAGAGAGCAAGTGGGAGTGGATGTAAAAACAAAAGCTGACCTTTAATCAAATCAAAGAAAATTTTGTAGGTACGGTAACACTCGCCTATCCTGATTTTGCCAAACCTTTTATGTCACAAACTGACAGTAGTAGTGTAGGATTAGGAGTGGTATTATTCCAGGAAAATGAAAAGAAGATACCTCAAGTTTTATATTTTTTAAGTGGGACATTAAACCCGGCAGAAAGAAATTATACCACTATGGGAACATAAGCATTGGCAATTGTGTGAGCTTTAAATAAATTTAAATATTTACTTCTAGGGTCTGAGGTTATTACCAATCATAAAAGTTTAGAGTTTATAAATAGGTGTTACTTAACCAATGATAGGCTTATAAGATAGGCATTGTACTTACAGAAATGTAATTACAGGATAGTTCATTGCTCCAGGAAAGAAAATAGTGCCAAATATATTAAAGCAGAAATCCAATGTTGAATCACAGTCAAAAGTTAACAGTAAAGGGAGCTTGATTAATTTTCCTTAAGACTGTCCCTGAGGTATTGATAGAGAAAGATATGAAGAGACTCCCATTTTTACAAAACTTGGATACTATGTGTAAGAAGCTGATGCAAGGTTGTAATAAAGCAAAGGTTTGTCAACAAAAATAGCACACCCACAAAAAACAAATTATATAGGTATAAATAATAAATGGGTTATTGATGTTTCAAGTTAAAAAGGGGTTAGATTGTTGGAGAGTCTTTATGCTGTGAAGTCTAAGAGAAAGACTAATAAATTATGTGCATGGGATATATAGGCATTATGGGTTACTTAAAACAACTAAACTTCTACACAGATGGTATTATTGGTCAAGTTTGTATAGGTCGGTGGTCATTATATTGCGGAAGTGTCATGAATGTCAGAAAAATAAACCAGCTAATAAAAATTATGCCATTGTCAATAATTGCTAGCCATAGATTTTTACAGTCCACTACTGTCCTTCCAATGATATAAATATATATTAGTAACCTATGATATTTTTCCAAAATTGGTACAGGTCTATTTTTTATGAAAGGCTGATACAAAGTCTTCCATAGCTGTACTAAAAGAAAAAGCATTTATTCTAGTTGGAAAACCATGGACGATTTTGAGTGATCATGGAACATCTTTCATATCAAACAAATGGAAAAATTGGCTTCAACAATAACCAATACATCAACCAATACATCACACTCTCACATCTATCCATAATCCCCAATCTAACCTGCATGAATGGGTTATGAAAGAATTGGGAAACTTGTTTCATGTACATCTGAAAGGTAACCATTAGCAGTAGTTTAAAGTATTGGCCACAAATGGTAAAAATAATTAATTAAACATATCACAAATCTACAGGATTAACTACTGAATGCTTGCACTACAGTCGGCTTGAGCCTTCTCTATTTAAGTGTCCCATGCCTATCAGGAATAAAATGATAAATGTAGTGGAGGATTGAAGTTGTACTAGAGACAGATTAAAGAAGAAAGCTGCATAGAGAATAAAGAAAGGGAATGCTCACTCAGTACAATTTATGGTAGAAAACTGGGTTTATATTAAATCTCAGCCAATTAGCAAATTAAGTGATAAACAATATCAAAATTTTTTTTCATTATTTGAAAGGCCCTTATAGGATCATCCAAAATTGCAGACCCAATGCATTTATAGTACAAGAAAAAAATAAAAAAGGGGACTTACAATGCACAAAGCTTAACACCTTTTAGAGATAGAATGGGAAAAGACCCCATGGTGTGATTAAAAGTTATTTATTATTATTATTATTTTTGTTTCGGGAAAGGGTGGAATGAGCGGATATTTTCTACTAGCTCATATATATATATAGTAACAAAACATTTTGTTACACTCTTAAATTTCATGAGATTGCAACATACGGTGGCCATTCGAGGGCACCACCAAGCATTTCTGCCTAAACCGTATTATAAAATTTCTATAATAATGGTTAATTTATTTACAAACGGCAATCACCAAATGTAAATCTCAAAATAATTTTCTTTTAATGGACCAAAAGATTATAAAATTAATTATAAGAATTAATTATAATAAACAAAAAAAAACAAATTGACACTTCACTATTGTTGAAATATTTATTATACCTTTATTCTACTTGTTGGTTATTTTCTTCCCTCGTATTTGTCAAATGAAACCCTCCCGATCTTTTTTCTTTCTAATCAAGAATTAACATGTATATTCTTGAAGGAACATGTGCCATCACTTTACCAATTATACAATATTTCATCAAATATCATGGTATATAACTATGAGTGAACTCAAGGGTGACTTACTATAAGAGTGTGTTTGTTAAAAACAAACGCACTCAAACCTCCTTTTCTTAATGTTAAATCTTTTTATCTTAAATTTTTACTTGTCCTTAGATCGAGTATACAATTTTTCTTATTCCTATCTATACATTATAAAAACAACAATCATAGAAACTAAAGGTAAGTTTAATTAATAGAACATAACCAAAAAAAAATTAAATAATAAAAAAAAACAATATAATGTGGATTAATTTGAATTAGTAAATTCATCGGTACTTGTGTATAATTCAACCGATGACGTTTTTGACTTACCGATTTCCCTTCTGGTAGACATCGACGTTTTTTGCATGACAATGTTGTCATGGTAACCAAGTGACTGGCATGATTAATCCATCAGAGAGTCAATTTTTTTTTTCACCCGCGAGATTTAAAATTCATAGAGAGGTTTGGGAAATTTTTTGATTTTTCTGTCTATTGTGATTTTGCTATCCACGGCCTCACAGTTACTTTTTTGAGCTGTAAATTCGGGTAAAGTGTTTTATTTATCTGTTTATTTTAAATTTACAAAAAGTTTTTGTTAATATTTCTACAATTCTGAAACTTACATTGAATTATGTTTAATGTGTAAATAATTTATTCTCCGGTAAAGTGTTTTTTATTTATCTGTTTATTTTAAATTTACAAAAATTTTTAGTTAATATTTCTACAATTCTGAAACTTACATTGAATTACATTTAATGTGTAAATAATTTTCAATAATTTTTTAAAACAAATTTGGAATATACATTACCAAATGCATGTGATAACAAGAATGCCATTAATGCCAGATTTGCATTAATTCGGGTAAAGTGTTTTATTTGTTTATTTTAAATTTACAAAAACTTTTTGTTTTTAATGTGTAAATAATTTGAAATAATTTTTAAAATCAATTTTGCAATATGCAGTACGTTTTTAAAATTACCAAATGCATGTAAAAGTGCGGCATTTTCTGGACGCCATTAATACCAGATTTGCATTAGATCACGTCTTTTTTATTTAGATGTTTATTTAAAATTTACAAAAAGTTTTTGTTAATATTTCTACAATTCTCAAACTTATTTACAAAAAATATTTGTTAATATTTCTACAATTCTCAAACTTACATTGAATTACATTTTAATTTTATTTTTAATTTCTGAATTATATCATACAGCTATAAGAGTAATACAATGTCCGGAGGCCCCCCCACCAATTCCAGCACTATGCACTGCTGTATTTTAAAATTGAGAATAATATTTTGACGCATGCATGTACATTTTTTTTTATTTTTTTTTTGTATTTTTTTTTAGTATTTGCCTGACCTGCATCAGATATTTTTCATTTTTGAATATTTTTTAGCATGTGACCTGGATAATTCAACTGATGACGTATTACCCTGAAGGCATATCAGTCTAATCTTGCGATTTTTAATGTACCGTGTTCACGTGATCTGCGGACACATTTTAGCGATTACATGTGTCCGCAAATCACTTGGAGACGTTATCTTAAAAATCGCAAGATTAGACTGATATGCCTTCAGGGTAATACGTCATCGGTTGAATTATACACAAGTACCAATACATCTACTTAAAGACGACATATCCCACTCTTTCTTTTGCTGAAACTTTGAGATATTTGAAGTGAAGGCTTTTCTTTCTTTTTTTTAAACTTCTATTACGTAAATGTCTCTTGAAATTATAACAAAAAAAAAGTCTATTTACCCTGATCAATGAGTGTAGATCCTGTGTGGGTGGAATATTTCGCCTTATATTCTTTGTGGTTTGTCCGTGTCTTCTTCCAGTCTGTTCTCCTTGGCTAGCTTTCTATGTCTGGCATTTACAAGGCAGTTCCAGGTGCTATTAGGAAAAGGTTCCCAGAAGGGAAAGTTCTGTTAGATCTAGCCACTCAACATTTTCTTCTTGCACTTTGCAGATTTTTAATATTGAAAAGTCTGAGCTGAATTGAAACTTATAGATTAGATATTGACCTCGGCAGAAATCCAATTAATTAGAACAAAAGGAAAGTCTGTAATTTATAGTTTTTTTTTTAAAGTCTCAATTCACACCTTTAATATTTTCTTCTTTTATTTCATATTTTATTTTAAAATCCCAAAGAAACATTCCAATTGATCAGCATAACATATAGCATAAAAATACCTTCACTATCAATGTCCCAACAATAAAACTAATTGCTTTCTTTTTCTTCCTATTTTTAAGAATTTTTTAAAAAAACTAAACAAAAGACAAACTTTTATCAAAAATCTTGATCTAATTTATTTTAACTTCTTAAAACTCCATTTTAAAATTAAGTGTTAATTTATTTTTTTAAAATTATGTATTATTAAACGATATTTATATTTTAACAAAATATATATGTGTGTATATATATGTGAGCTGATAGAAAAGTACGTGTTTATTTATTTCTAATAAAATAAGTTTATTACAATGTATATATTTTATCTTTACAAAATATGTGTGTATATATATGTATGTTTATGAGCTGGCAGAAAAAATACCAGTTCAATATATATTTATTGTGAATATTCAGATTAATGATTTAATGATCAAAGTATTTAAAAAAAAAAATAAAGAAGCTTGTTGATCTTTCTTTTGCTTGATAAATGGATAATGGAAGATCTTGAAAATATAGATTTAAATTGATCACCATAGCAACCTAAAGCTTTTAAATAGTATTGTTTACTGTTGTTTCTTGCTTTAAAATACTAAATTCACTATAATCAAACTCAGGAAAAACATATAGGTAAATAAATAAATTTTGAAAACAATTTAGTATGATATAAAAGTTTACTTAAATAGGATCGATATTATTTTACATATTTTATTTATACTAATGCAGTCACCATAGTAACATTATTATATATAATTCAATATTTTTATGTCATGTATATTTGCTTACAAATTAATTTTAAAAAATTATTAATATTGTTAAAAAATATCCATGTAAATTATTTATATTTATAAAGTGAATAAAGGTTGTAATATCAATTTTGTATTTTGGCTTACAAATAATAGAAAAAACTCATATCAAACTTAGATTTTATTTCCATGTATCCATTTTTCTCCCAACTTACATCATACTTGAATACCAAGCGAGAAAATTTGTTCTGTTTTATCGTATGCTTTGAGCTTTATTTGAGTAATTTTCAATGGTTGTTATGACAGCAGAACATCAGAAAGAGAACATATAAATAGCCACAAAAGGCTATAAGAGAAGGAGCTATCATCTTTTCGTCATCGCCAGGAAAGGGCATGTTTCCATATTCTTTTAAATAAAAATTTTTAATGTTAAACCATAAAAAAATGGAAAAATAAACTTAAATTATCTGCCCATTCATTGATTTGAATGACAGTTGTGAAGAATTCCAAAGAAAACGGCAACAAAATGTAAAAAAGGAAACCTATGAAAAAAAATGCTTTGTATGAAATTGGCTATTTTTATTTTAAAACAAAAATATTTCTGATTTAAAGTTTGGAGTATAACTACCATTGAATTTGGATAAATATCGTTTCACAAGCTAAGAAACACTTAGGATCAACTGGATTAATTTGCATCATAAAAAAAAGCTAATTAAATCGCACTCTCCTCTTTGGAAAGGAAAAGAATTGTTAGTGAAGCATTATAAAGTTCGACTTATTATTTCTGAGAAATAAACTTCTCTTTCCGTCATAGAAACTGGGGATAAGTAAAGTGCAATGGACAAATAAATAGCGAAAATGGACAGACTCTTATATAGGGTATGATTTTTTTTTAATATATAAAAATGTAGGCATATTAATATTTTTTACATGTATTTAAACAGGATGATTTGTATTTTATTTAAATTATCTTTAGGAGTAATAGAATTTATGAAATAAAAAATGATTGGAGATATTTTTTTATTAATTATTTGAACTCTTGTCTAAGTATATATTAACACGATCCGATTTTTTTTTAAATATATGATTTGGTGGTTGCATGTATAAAATTTAGTTTAAAACATCAAACAGACAAGAGATTCAAATATATCGTATTATTTCATATTCATTTATCAGTTATTATTTTGATAAACAAATAGGCTTCAATCTCATCCTATTTCTTATCTTTGGTATCTGTTATATATAAATTTTTCAGTAAGATATCGAAAAGTCTCTCCATTCATTCATTCATTCATTTTTTTATATACATGTTATTGTTTTCGCAACACATTTTAGAGATACACACAGTAATTTTATCATTTTTATTTATTCAATCAATCTGAAATATAAATTAATTTCCTATGTATTTTGTTGTTAATCTTACCAATTTTCTTTTATATAATCAAATAAATTGAGTGATTCAAATGACAAGACTCCATTAATTTTTTTTATCATTATTTGGATTGCATAAGATGACTTAGCTATTTAAATGACTTGGTTCAAACTCAGCTTGGTAATTGTACTAGAATATAAGATATGATATGTTTTGCATATTAGCATTTTATTTTATTCCCATATGAATTTTATATTTATATTCGCATTCAAATATTATAAATAATAATTTATCTTAGTTAATATTTAGACCGTATTTTATCATTGATTCAGGATGACTTGTCTTAAATTTTTTTTAAAAAAGAAAACATCTCTAAAATGTACAACTTCATTGAATAGTTTAATTGAATATTATCTTTAAATTGGTATGAATGTAAATTATAATCATATATTTTAATTATTGCCAACCAACTTTATATGCAATTGTTTAAAGATTCAAATAAATAATACTAATACTCATAGGTGAATAAACACCCAATAGAAACTTAATATATCTTTTATGTAATGTGGTTGGGCAATACAGAGTTAGAAATGAGCTAATAGAGTGTTGATAATAAATTCTAGTGAAGTATTCTATTTTCATTTCAATAAAATTTTTATTAACAATAAATAGTGATTACATACTAATAAAGGATAAATAAATGAATAAATTGTACAATAATATGATTATATAATGTTCTATTTGTCATCTGGCTAGATGTTATACTGTTATGTGGTTAGGTATAGTGAAGAGATTCTAAGAACTTGTTTAATGGTGTTAGCATTTTTAATATAAACATGAATATTTTCTTTTATAATTGACTATTCTATAATGCTGGGTAGGTGGGAATTGATAATCAGGAAAAGGAAAGAGCAATTAAAGAGCAGGTGTCAGCAAAGACTTTACTGGAGGCAAGGAGCTGGTCACGTTTCTTGATTTTTTTGAGCGTTTGATAAAACAATGGTATGATTTGTGGCGGGGGTAATTCCATGAGACTTTTGCATCTCACTATCCATATGGAATAAAGAACAAAGGTAGAAAGCCTTATTATTGAAAAAAATCCATTATGAATGGCATTTTCAAGTGAGAAAATCATATCAGGTCTTATGTTGGAATTGATTATAATTATATCTTTCAGAGTTTTAAGTCTTGGGCACCGGTGTATAATATGGTCTATGGTTTCATCGAGCACACAGACCACATATAGGGTCAATGCTGGTAAAACTTCTTCGGTGATAAAGAAAGCAATTCGTGGGTAGCGCATTAAGATTTATTTTAATGATGAAGTCAAGGAATTTGGGTTCCAGACTCCATCTTTTGAAGTGTGTAATGAGTCTTTGGTTGGTTACTTTTAGGCTGGTTTTAATGGGTTGTTGATTATAGTTGATTATATTGTATGCTTCCCATAAGGTGATTTTTTGGTTAAGGTTAAAGGGTATTATCGGGTTATAAAGTTGTAGGTATTGTATTAGGGATGAAGTATTCTATTTTAACACATAATCGAAGCAATAATTAAGTATCGCTTTATTGGAAGATATAAATAAATTATTTATGCATTACTTTATAGCTTCTTAGTAAACTAGACGTAGATTAATTTGTTTAAACATTTAAGTGAGTGCATAAGTTTTCAAAGTGTCTTATAAAATGATATAAAAACTAGTTGATTTCAATATAAAATTATTAATTAAATATTAAAGTAGAAAGAATTGTGTATCGCTTATTGAAAGATACAAACGAATGTTTATACTTTCTATTTAGCATTTATTAAACTAGATATACATGCGAGTCAAATATTATTTTGTTTTAATATTTAAATAGTGTATATATTTTAAGATGTTTTGTAAAATACAATTATAGGTATTTAGAAGCTTATCCGTTAAGATAAAATGCATCATCATTAAATAATGAAGTAGATTTAAATTAATAAAGTATATTGGAATCTGTTTTAGTTAGTGATTGGATTTGATTTTCATTAAATTGTTAAGCCAATAGTTAGCCTAATCACATATTATTGTCTAAGGCAATAGTAGATGGTTTCACTGCTCATTGCAGTTTGCTTTGTAATTGTGATAGATTTGTCGATGCCTGGAGCAGACGATCTCATTATTCTTTTGTTTACATATGGCTTAAACCAATTAGACTTTAAGAGACGTTATTTGTGCTTTGTGATGGTTTATTACATAATGGGGACCCGATTGAGCTAGACTAGATTAAATTAAATTAGATTTTAGATTTTTCATCAGATCAGATTGATCATCCTAACCATCACCAGCATGATCAAAGTCCATCGGTTACAAAATGGTACGCCAACTCGGGCCGAAATAACCAATTAAAAACCCAAGTTTGAGTCTCATATAGATGCTAAAATGTGGTATTGTATTTTTATACATTGGTGAAGTTATATAGCTGATTATGTTATATCATAGGTTTAAGTAAGATATTAGGAATTTTGTTGTTGTTGTCATTCTTTGTGGATTTTATTCGCACCTGTACGATTGAATGGGTGGATATGTTTTATGTAAGAATAAATAAAAGTAAAGTATTTTGCAATTTATTTCAGAAAAGGATAGAGTTATTATATTCGATATAAATAGTAAATAAGAATGGAAAGCAATAAGATGAAGAATTATCAATACCTGAAGGAGATTTGTATCCAATTCTGAGAAAATTAATGGAAAAGATGCGTGATCTGAATAGAGAAATAATAAATTTGGTGAAATGAATAATAAATTTGAAGATATAAATAGTGATATGAATAATAAATTTGAAGATATAAGTAGTGATATGAATAATAAATTTGAAGATATAAGTAGTGATATGAATAATAAATTTGAAGATATAAATAATAGATTTACTGATATGAGTAGTGATAATCAAATGCTAAGAAAAGACATGAATAATAAACTGGGTGATATAATTAAAGAAAATAAAGAACTCAGAGAAGAGGTAAATAGCAAAACTGACTTATGTAAAATCGAGCTGAATGCCACTAATGCCAAGTTTGATGAATTTAGGTATAACGTAGATACTCGGTTGAAAGAATCTAATGAATAATATAATTGTAGGTTTGATGAATTGAGTGACCATATAGACAAGTCACAATAACGCCTAGAAGTCAGGCTTAACATTTTAAATGCTGAAGTTAAAAGTTGTAAAATTGAATACCAAAATTTGGAGGAAAGATGTTTTAAAATCTAACAAACTTATGTAGATACCCAAAAAGCAAATGCATTGGAGATAAGTGATATCAGAAAAGAGTTAAGAGATATTCAGACTCATACGAATGTAGAAGGTAATGAAGCAAAAGTAATAAATTACAAAATATTAGAACAGGTACCTTTAGAAACAGTAATGACGATTGAAGGGTTTGAAAGGACAAAAATAGATTGTTCTAATGATTCAGTAAAAATAAAATATATTGTTGAACAGAATCATTTAGATAAGAAGCTTTCCAATCTTGAGCTATTACAACCAAGTAGAAACATAAAGAATGAGGATAGTCAGAAAATTATAGATGAAATATGCTTGATAAGTAAATTTAAATCCAAAGGAGTTGAAAATGTGAAGGGTAACTTTGGAAATTATATAGAGTGCAAACAAGTAACACGAAGATTTAAAAACATGTATCATAATGCAAAGGAAAGGTGTAAAATAAGTATGAAAGAATTTATGTCCATGAGAATGCAGGAAGATACTATTTATTATAGGAAACATGTTAAGCAGTTATTTCAAGAAGAATTTTGGGATATTACAGTAAATGGGAAAGAAGATAAAACCTTTGAAAAATGGAGTGAGAGTTCGTTTCTTCAGAAAACTTATAGTAAGTATAACTATACCATAGATGATAATGTTAATAGTAACTTTTCTCTGTTATTTTGTTCAGAAATATTGAGAGTAGTTGTGAAGTACATGAAGAGAGGAAAAGACTAATACCGATTTGATAAATCTAGATGGCATGATTTTCTCACGGACCTATGATTTGACTAATGGATTAATGAATTTGTGTATGACTGGAAAATAAAGGATTTATATAAGAATATATTTATTTGAAGTAGAGACAAATCAGTGACCCACAGAATTATAAGCTCAAAAAGTTTTTGAATGTGTATGAGAGACCATTCCAAATAAAAAGAAAAGTGGGAGAGAATGCATTTCTCATAGAAACCCCTCAAGGTGAAAAAGGTACTTTAATGCGCAAAGCTTAAAGCCAGTAGCACCACCCAATTAAATAAAAAGACATTCACTAAAGTAACTTTATTATTATGTCTCATGATATTTATAATTATGACCTAAAGTAATTCGTAATAGTTAGTGTAAATACACATATGAAAGACTAAAAAAAAAAAAAAAAATCAGAGTGAGAAATATTTTAAGATGTGATATGTTGGACTATTTCCATCATTAATGAGTGAATGTTGAATGTATAGAAAATTTTAAACTTTATTTAAACTTTTCAAATACAAACAACTTGTTAGTAATAACACACAAATAGACAATACAGGTTAGTAATTACACAACATTTCGAGTAGTATTATTCTCCACTCTTCTTCAGGTGTTGCTGGCCTATATGCACAGTGACAATATTCGCTTAGAAGTTGAACTCGCACCTTTAGATTCTTGTATATTGAATTTAAGGCAAACGCTCTATCAACTGAGCTGTTCTGTCAAAGAAATATTTATCGTCAAAGTACTTTTGAAGATTTTCATTATATAGGATACAAATGCTATTTGATATTAGACCTTGTAAAATTGACTAATGGTGATGAGTGGATGATTTAATGCATTGAAAATATAGTGTAGGATTTTAATGTCTGTGCTAATTGTAAATTGTAAAAATTTGTATGATTAAGTCTTTTCTTTGAGGAAGTTGGCAGACTATAAATGTGGGTTGTGGCTCATAATTCTATATGAAGTTATAGTGAAGTCTGAAGTTGACAGATGTCCCAGATTTATTATTGTTCATTGGCAGGTAGGAAGAAATCCTTGATGACAGGATTTATACTTAGATATGAATTGTAATTTTTTTAAAAAAAATGTGTTCAGTAGTTTCTTTAACCTGCATAAAATAAAAGCTATTCAAACATGAAGGTCCTTGATTAGCATCAATGATAGTTCACAAGGTAGTTGCCAGATCCTTCAGAAATTAAAATTAGATTTGATTAACATTTAATCAGTTCATTTTAGTATTAGAAGTGATTTAAAAATGATATATCTCTGTTGTTTTGAATTTCCAGCTCATTGTAGAAGTTAATTTTCATTTGTTTAGTTTATGTTATAAGAAAAGTAACTTTAAAGCTAGTATTTTCAATGTCCAAGACAGGACTTGAATAAATATAAGATATTCATTAATTAAAGTTATATTCTCATTTCATGACAATATTGAATGTTTAAAGTTTAGGCCCATAGTAGTGTCACTGAAATAAACTACAGATATGTCTAAAAAATATATTAAGTTTAAAAAAAATAAAACATATGAATATATATATATATTTTTAACAATGCAATAAAGATATATGGTTATTAGAGAGTAACTAATAATATTTGGCGTATAAATGAATTTTGTTCTGTAATATATATTAGCTTGCATGAAACAAATACTAAATGATTTTCTTGTTTGACTCTAACTTTAGAGCATTGTTGTCAAGAAAGTTGCAGAGAAAAATGTAAAGATGTAAAAATTTAATTGTGAAATCCAATATAAATTTTTGTTGAAAAAAAAAACAACAAAACCTAGAGATGTGATTATACTACATAAATGGTAGATATAAAAAAATGCATGTAAGTATACTAAGAAGATAAGAATAAAAGGAATAAACAAATTCCATATTGCTTTGATGAGGATAAGATATTTGAAATTTTTGGCTAACATATTAAATGATAGGTAAATCAAGACAGATAGAAAGAATATATGTTTCTTTGTATTGAAGTTAAAATGTTTAATGATTTAGGAGACAGGAAAAGGTCCTTTATTTTTTTCTCTGTAGATGGGAAATATTGTGAATATTCAGATTAATGATCAAAGTATTTAAAAAAAAATAAAAAAGTTTGTTGATCTTGTTTGATTTTTCTTTTGCTTGATAAATGGATAATGGAAGATCTTGGAAATATAGATTTAAATTGATCACCATGGCAACCTAAAGCTTTTAAATAGTATTGTTTACTGTTGTTTCTTGCTTTAAAATATTAAATTCACTAAAATCAAACTCAGGAAAAACATATAGGTAAATAAATAAATTTTGAAAACAATTTAGTACAATATAAAAGTTTACTTAAATAGGATCGATATTATCTTACATATTTTATTTATGTTAATGAAGTCACCATAGTAACATTATTACATATAATTCAATGTTTTTATGTCATGTATATTTGCTTACAAATTAATTTAAAAAAATTATTAATATTGTTAAAAAATATCCATGTAAATTATTTATATTTATAAAGAGAATAAAGGTTGTAATATCAATTTTGTATTTTGGTTTACAAATAATAGAAAAAATCATATCGAACTTAGATTGCATTTCCATGTATCCATTTTTCTCCCAACTTACATCGTACTAGAATACCAAGCGGGAAAATTTGTTCTGTTTTATCGTTTGCTTTGAGCTTTATTTGAGTAATTTTCAATGGTTGTTGAGAACGTCAGAAGGAGAACATATAAAAAGCCACAAAACACTATAAGAGGAGCTATAATCTTTTCATCATCAACAGGAAAGGACGTATTTTCCATATTCTTTTAAATAAAAATTCTTCAATATTTATTTTTACTGTTAAACCAAAAAAAAAATGGAAGAATAAACTTAAATTATCGGCCCATTTATTCATTTCTATGGCAGTTGTGAAGAATTCCAAAGAAAACGGCAACAAAATGTAAAAAAGGAAAACTATGAAAAAAAAATGCTTTGTATGAAATTAGCTATTTTTATTTTAAAACAAAGATATTTCTGATTTAAAGTTTGGAGTATAACTATCATTGAATTTGGATAAATATCGTGTCACAAGCTAAGAAACACTTAGGATCAACTGGATTAATTTGCATCATAAAAAAGGCTAATTAAATCACACTCTCCTCTTTGGAAAGGAAAAGGATTGTTAGTGAAGCATTATAAAGTTCAACTTATTATTTCTGAGAAATAAACTTCTCTTTGCATCATAGAAACTGGGGATAAGTAAAGTGCAATGGACAAATAAATAGCGAAAATGGACAGACTCTTATATAGGGTATGATTTTTTTAATATATAAAAATATACGCATATTAATTTTTTTTTACATGTATTTAAAAGGGATGATTTGTATTTTATTTAAATTATCTTTAGGAGTAATAGAATTTATGAAATAAAAAATGATCAGAGAGATTTTTTTATTAATTATTTGAACTCTTGTCTAAGTATATATTAACAGATGTTTTTTTTAAATATATGATTTGGTGGTTGCATGTATAAAATTTAGTTTAAAACATTGAACAGACAAGAGATTCAAATATATCGTAATATTTCATATCCATTTATCAGTTATTATTTTGATAAACAAATAGGCTTCAATCTCATCCTATTTCATATCTTTGGTATCTGTTATATATAAATTTTTCAGTAAGATATCCAAAAGTCTCTCCATTCATTCATTCATTTTTTTTATATACATGTTATTGTATTCGCAGCACATTTTAGAGATGCACACAGTAATTTTATCCTTTTTATTTATTTAAACAATCTGAAATATAAATTAATTTCCTATGTATTTTGTTGTTAATCTTACCAATTTTCTTTTATATAATCAAATAAATTGAGTGATTCAATTTGACAAGACTCCGTTATTTTTTTTTATTATTATTTCGATTGCATAAGATGACTTAGCTATTTAAATGATAAGGTTTAAACTCAGCTGGGTAAGTGTACTAGAATATAAGATAATGTATGTTTTGCATATTAGCATTTTATTTTATTCAGATATGAATTTTATATTTATATTTGCATTCAAATATTATATATAATAATTTATCTTAGTTAATATTATTAAAGTCAATCATTTCTAAGTTTGTCTGATTCCGTCAGAAAAATAAATAGACCGTATTTTATCATTGATTCAGGATGACTTGTCTTAAATTTTTTTTAAAAGAGAAAACATCTCTACAATAAAGAGTACAACTTCATTGAATAGTTTAATTGAATATTATTTTTAAATTGGTATGAATCTAAATTATAATCATATATTTTAATTATTGCCAACCAATTTTATATGCAATTGTTTAAAGATTCAAATAAATAATATTAGTACTCATAGGTAATGTCGTTGGGCATTGTAGAGTTAGAAATGAGCTAATAGGGTGTTGATAATAAATTCTAGTGAAGTATTTTATTTTAACACATAAACGAAGCAATAATTAAGTATAGCTTTATTGGAAGATATGAATAAATTATTTATACATTACTTTATAGCTTCTTAGTAAATTAGACGTAGATTAATTTGTTTAAACATTTAAGTGAGTGCATAAGTTTTCAAAGTGTGTTATAAAATGATATAAAAACTAGTTGATTTCAATATAAAATTATTAATTAAATATTAAAGTAGAAAGAATTATGTATCACTTATTGAAAGATACAAACGAATGTTTATACTTTCTATTTAGCATTTATTAAACTAGATATACATTTGAGTCAAATATTATTTTGTTTTGATATTTAAATAGTATATATATTTTAAGATGTTTTGTAAAATACAATTATAGGTATTTATAAGCTTATCTGTTAAGATAAAATGCAGCATCATTAAATAATGAAGTAGATTTAAATTACTACAATAATAACAGGTTAATAAAGTATATTGGAATCTGTTTTAGTTATTGATTGGATTTGATTTTCATTAAATTGTTAAGCCAATAGTTAGCCTAATCACATATTATTGTCTAAGACAATAGTAGACGGTTTCACTGCTCATTGCAGTTTGCTTTGTAATTGTGATATATTTGTCGATGCCTGGAGTAGATAATCTCATTATTCTTTTGTTTCCATATAGCTTAAACCAATTAGACTTTAAGAGAGATTATTTGTGCTTTGTGATGGTTTATTACATAATGGCGACCCGATTGAGCTAGACTAGATTAAATTAAATTAGATTTTATATTTTTCATCAGATTAGATTGATCATCCTAACCATCACCAGCATGATCAAATTCCATTGGTTACTATATATATATATATATATATATATATATATATATATATATATATATATATATATATATATATATATATATATATATATATATATATATATATATATATATATATATATATATATAAACATTACAAGCATAAAGCTAAACTAGTCAATATATAATTAAAATAACCCCAAATCCAAAATTCAACCAGACCAGCATTAAAATAATATTAAAACACTGCTACAAGCAGACTTCTCAAGTGTAAAGAAATACAAAAACTACACAATATATATAATATTAAACATTATCCACAAATCCATTTAATTCCCTTCCACCCTTAATATTAAAAGAACTCTTAAATAAGTTAATTGCTTCAGAATAATTAATTTTCATTAATAAAGATTCTTTAATTCTTTTGATTTCATTTCTCACAAAGAAGACAACCTTAGCTTCATCATAATCAACAGTGTGGCCTGTATCTTTTTTGTGGTCATACAAAGCAGAACTAAGATATCTATTTGTAACTCTACTTTTATGAACCTTTATTCTTTCATTTAAACTGAAACTACTCTGACCTATGTAAACCTTCTTGCAAATAAACAAGGGATAAAATATTCTACACCAGGAATAGTCTTTCTGTTAAAAATTTCTTTTGCATTATTTAATAAATTATTCAATGTAACATGCCTTTTTCAAGCTATTTTCTTATTTCCAAACAATTTACTATTTCTACATACAATTTTATAAGAAAACAATTTAAATGGCAAAGAAATAAAATCATATTTTTCTTTAACCTTTACATCCTTACACATATTACTATTACATAAAATACTTTTAACAAATTTATCAGAGTAACCAACCCTCAAGTAATCTTTATAAAATTGATATTTCTGAAACAAAGCCACCTCACTACAAGTATTTAATTTATTAGTCCTATGACAATAATTCCTTAAAGCAGCTACTTTATGAGATACAGACTGATAGCTATCAGGTTTAATTATAGATCTTAATCCTTTACTTTTAACTAAATGACTGCACAGTAAACAATTAGTCTCTACATTTCTAATCACCAAAAGATCTAAAAAAATTTAACTTACCAAAATCTAACCCCCTCCTTCTAACAGAAATTTTATAGAAGGATCAAAACAATTAAACTCATTTACAAATTCGTTCAATTTATCATTCTCAACTAGAAATAAACAATCATCAACATATCTGACAAATAACTTTACATATAAACAATTCTTTTTAATAATAATTTCCTCTTCCATATAATTAATATAAACTGAACATACTAAAGGAGAAATAATATAACCTATCATCCACCCTTCCTTAATCTTATAAAAATTACCTTTATAAGTAAAATACATAGAATCTTCCAATAACAAAAGCAAATCTTTAATTAGCTTAATTTTATTTTTTGATAAAGAACTTTTATTAATCAATACATACATAAGAACATCAAAACTGCTTAACCTATTAACAGACTGGTACATATTTTCAATATCTAAACTGCCAAATACCCAATTACTTTCTATTTTAATATTATTTTAACTTAATATTACAGGTAGATGGGAAGTGAATGGATTTGTGGGTAATGTTTATTATTATATATATTGTGTAGTTTTTGTAGTTCTTTACACTTGAGAAGTCTTCTTGTAGCAGTGAAACATTTGGTAGTGTTTTAATATTTTTATGCTGGTCTGGTTGAATTTTGCATTTTGGATAATTTTAATTATATATATATATATAGGACATATATTTTATTAAAATATTATTTATTTAAAATGGAGTTTTTTGAGATAGATTAAATCAAGATAAGAAAAAAAAGATATTGCAAGTTTTTTTTAAATAAAAGTTTGTTTTTAATTTGTTTTCAATTATTAGGAATTCTTTAAGATAGAAAGGAAGAGAAAGTATAGAATTTTTTGCAATTAGCTCTATTGTCGAGACTTTAAAAAGCAGAGGTATTTTTTTATTATCTATCATGCTGATCAATTGGAATGTTTTCATGGGATTACAAACAAAATATAAAAGAAGGTGAAGGACATGAAAGGTGTGAACTCAGACTTTGAAAAAAACTATAAATTACAGATTTGCCTTTTGTTGGATTATTTTTCTGAAGTCCGTAACTGATATATTGGTTTTAATTCGGTTATAGCTCTTCAATAAAAAAAATTCTCTCCAAATTAAATAAAGAGAGATAAAATATTAAGTGGCTAGAGACAACAGAACTTTCCTCTTTGGGAATCTCTCCATTACCACCTGGAACTGCCACTGTCACATAGGACATTGAGAGCTAGCTGAGGAAAATGGACTAAAATGGAAATTCTGGATAAACCACAAGCATAAAATAAAATACTTCATCCACAGGACCAATACATTGATCGATCAGTGTAATTTGACTTTTCTTTTTATTATAAGAAACATTTACATGATAATATATATTTATTGGTGTAATTTTGGAAATCCTCTGCTTCAAGCATATATAAGTTTCAACAATAGAAAAGTGGGGTTATTATAGATTCATTAATATATCCACATTACATTGTTTTTTATTTATTTTATATTTTATTATTTAAACTTACCTTTATTTCATATCATTGTTATTCTGAGAATGTATATATAAATATATCAAGGGAGAAAAAAAATTGTATACTCGATCTAAGGGAATATATATATATATTCTGATCTATTGTGTGTAGTCTCACTTCCGGGCAATATAATATTAAGTAAAATGGGTCTAGCTCCATTAACATTTATGTTCGGTTAAATGTAAATAATTGATAAATAAAATATTCTGCATTAATATTAAATATTCTACTAGCTCACATTAATAAAAATAATAATAAGATTCAGTTTGTAAAATAAATAAATGAATATTTATTAAATCATGAGACTTGGAAGTGAGATACAGATGACAAGAAAGATTACATTGAGCCAATATCCCACAGGATATTACCTCAATGGCATAAGAACACTATCCCCTCTATTATTATCTCATAAATAAATTTATAGCATTCTTACGACTTTAATAATAACTAATCATTAAGATTAATCTAATCATTAAATCTTAATACTTTATCTACAATAATTTAGCTAAATAAAATCTCAAGTTCATAAAACTACTTTTGTTAGTCAAAATCACTGTAGTAAAGCATGATAAGGGATTTAATGTTATACTTTACCACACCTAACTAATAATAATAATAAATAATAATATTCTTCATTGTATGATCTAAGTTTATATATCGTTTCTACACTATAATTCTTATTTACTATAATAATAATAAAAAATTATATAATATAATCTTTTATCTTTCATATAATAATGTAATAAATATATGGTAAAATTTTATAATCTGAAAAATACATGTGTGACAATGGATAGCATTTATAATTCGATGTACTATTATAATAATCCACTTATGACCATAAAGATAATGTAAAATGTAATTTCTTAAATAAATAAATTCCAAGAAAATTTTAGAATTCTTAAAAATAATACTTTATTTATTTCTGTGCAAATGTTATGTTTGATTCAAATATTCTGTGTTTATTATGCATTGTAATGGGAAATAAAACAATCTGAATACACAAATTTTGAAAAAAAAAAACAAATTGAACAGAGTTTTATTATAACAGATAAATATAAAACAATATTTACACTATTTACAATTGGTATTTGAAACTTGCACCATTAACATCTATTATTCATTGTAACTTCTAATACAATAGAAAATCAATTTAAGTCTTTACTCTGATTTAAAAAAAAATAATAATACAATTTGTTATATCTCTTTGTTATCATATTTTATGATAAAATTATATCTCTTTATATTTATTCTAAAATATTTTCTCTTTAAATATTATTACAATATGCTTCCTTAAAATATACATTGAAGCATATAATGGACAACACAAAAATAACAATATCAAATATGGATCTTTTTACTACATAAATTTTCATTTTGCAATGTTATGAATATTACACATAAAATATCTACTATTGATTTATTAATACAATATGTGGACATCATTGTTAACCATACTATAATTATTATACCTAATATCTCCTACTTATATTACTTTTATATGGAATAGTTACAATTATTGATGTACTTTTATTATTTAAATACATACAAAATTGTTCCTATGCATATCTTGTACTGTTTTATGTTACTACATTATATATCTTAAAAAATATGCAATACTTATAAAATAAAATACTTGAAATTATTTAATATTTCAGAGCAGCTTTGCTTCACTTATTTTATTCATTAAATATATTTTATTTCCAAAATAAATATAGAACATATTCTATGATTCTTCACCATCTATTCCATTGGATTCTTAATTCCACATTGCATTAACTCTATTCCTCCTTTTAAGTAAATGAACTTATCCTATTTATTCAATAACAATTCTTAAATTGTAAATTATTTATTATTTCTTATCAAAAAATATAATACTGTTCGATGTAATTGCTTTGGAAATTTGTGATAGCGAATACATGTATAGGCATTGGGAAGAAAACTAGAGTCTTACTCATAGTACAATTTAGATAAAACATCATGGCACAGTATATCTATAAAAATAGAGGCATGACCTATTTGTCTAATGCCCTCCACTACCAACAATGATGTCAAAGCTATTACTTCAGCTTTATTGAAACATCAGTATTCAAAATAAAATAGACACTGCCTACAAACAAAATATACCAGCTACAGACCTTTGTTAACTGTACTGTATACTTAATAAGATTACAAAATGTTATTCCTATTCCCATAATAAATCCTACATTAATACCATCTTGTTGGTTTCATGTTCTCAAGATTACTGTCAAGTCACTATCTTATCAAAATTTCCCTATAGATTTATCAAATCTACACCGACAAATAACACTAACTAACAGAGTTAAAATAATAAATAAAATTCAATTGCAATTATAATGATCTCACTAATCTACAACAAAAGTTTACTTTACTTTCCTATCTAATATTCTTGAATAAAATACATAATAATCATTATCCATACTTTAAATATCCAAAATATTAAAGTCCTTTGTAAAAGAATCATATAATTATTTATTATATTGTGTTATATTAATAATATGAAATTAAAGTATGCATATTCCTAGAATAAATAAATCCTAATCGTATAATTTAAATGTGTTGTATAAGTGCATTCACATACAACCTAATACTCATACTTCAATATAATATAATTCATTGATAATCTGCAAAAAAAACAAAAAAATACGTAATAAAATATCAATATCCACAACTATTACCTAAGTGATATCAACTTGTTAACCACTTATGACATCTTCGTGTCCATCAATCAAAATAAACATTGCATAATATAATATACATCCATACTTCCACATTTAGAAAATATTAACTTATTTAAATTATCAAATTATTTACTATAAAACTATAATATCATTAGTACTAAATTAATATTCATGTACCTATTCTACTAATTAAATAATATTACAGTTAAAAACTAAAGTTAATAAAATAAATCAAGATATAATTATGTATATCTTCTATATTGATGAATGTTTCTTACAAAATTTAAATGTTTGTTTATTTTCCTGGAGAGTTTTCTTTTTTAAAAATTTTCTCTTAAAGAGCAATTAAAAAACCCGACCGTTGCTAAGTTCTCATGTTTTAGTGCTTGATGACAAAAACTTTTCCAAACTTGGCACATGTGCTGTAAACTCCTTTCTGCATGCCAAATGAAGTTTTAAAAAAAATGAATGGTAAAAAAAATTAAAGTACAATGTCTAAAAATCTAGGAAAATTAATAAAAATAATCATTGATCTGTTCTGGAAAAGTTCACAGAATAATAGTTTATAGTTTCTATTCTCCAGAACAATGATTATTAAAATAATAATAAAATTATAATGTTGAAAATAATATTTTGAAGCTTCTTTTCCATTGGATCCTGTATCGGCTCGGTGATGCATCTTATCCTGGCAACTTGACTACGGGCAATCTGGATATGACTTTTTGTGCAATTTGAAAAATATTGTTTCCATAAATTCAGTAATTACTTATTATAATTCCTCGTATTTCATGTTTATTTGTCAGGATAATTTATTATTTACTATCCAATTATAGTTATTTTCCATTATGATACAATTATCAGGTTTTTTAAAATAAATTCTAGCAAATGTGTATAACCTTATATAACTTAGGTTTTATTACATATGCTTTAAAATGCTTTAATTCAGATATTATTTTGTGACAGTTTTTTTTAAACTATTCATAATATTTTTCTTCAAAAGAATAAAAACATTTATTACTTCCATGGATTTATTTTTCTATAAAATTTATAAGTTTGTCGTATTACTTATGTTTTAAATATGACTATCTTGCTACTAAAAATAATTCATTGTTAACTTTAATTTACAAATAGCATTTCTGTTAAGCTTTCTGCATAATGTCCTAGATAAATCCTTATTTAATAAGATAGTTCTCCTCATTAAAATCACTAACATTACATTAATAATTATTATTCTAACTTTTAAAATTTTTTTAATTAAGAATGTATTACTTGTTGGCATTTCCATATTTTTTACCGTGAAGTCATATTAAGTTTTGACAAAAATTCTGGTAAAGGGAACTTTTAATTTAGCACTGGATTCTTTTAATAAAACTTATTATAATTTATTTACAGTATGCTCTCTTTGCAAATACTTAAAAATTAATATTTTATCAGTTTGCAAATAAATTATATGAGAGCACTAAAATTGACTAAAATAAATTTTTTTAAAGAAGTATAAATTTAGAAAATTACTAGCACACACCTAGAATTAATCACGCAGCAATATTTACACCCTACAAAATACCTCATCTTATTGGTGGATTTTGCTTTTCATCTGATACTTAATTTGCATATTACCACAGTATCACACAATTAAATTTAAAAAGAAAATATGACTCATAATAATTTTAAAATATTACTGAAAATATTAATCTTAAATCAATTTCTATACTTTATTAAAATTAATTAAACATTTTTAAATGACTTTTAAAAGCAATATTTATCAATTTATTCCACTCTTTATTTAATTTATCTATTTTATTTTAAAACAAAATTTTAATTTTATTAGCTGTATTCGTTTTATAATACTATTTAAAACATTTAATGACTGATTTAATATTTTGCTTTTGGGATAGGTAAATAAATATATATCTAATTTTATAATGTAATTTTTAAAATATTTTGAACTTTTTTAACACAAATACTAGCAAGCATGTGTGCATGACTGTATTATACAGGTCACATGACTTACAGCTGAGAGAGATTGTATCAAATTCTGCCTGAAAAATATAAATGTTAATTGCAACAATTATTATATTAAATAAATAATATAATAATATAAAACTTGGAATAATAATTTTGAAAACATACAATTAAATATAACTTTTCCTACCACAGAGATTACTTTTAAAATATATAGTATTAAATATAATTATTAGATATAATTTATACTTTAAAATATAGCATTTATTTAATTACGAGTTTTAACTATTAAAATTCAACTTTTAAAACATATTTTAAACATTTATTGCTGCATTATTTATTATGGCCAGCTTTTCCAACCATATGAAATTAATATTTTTAGCTTCATTTAACTGTTTTAAGGTTATATATGATAATTTTAGGCATTACATATTTTTATTTAGCTTTAAATTGTATTTTTAGAATATTATCAATATAATATAATTGTTACACAAAAAGAATATATCCTAAATTTAAATTTTTTTTAATAAATTACTATGGTGAACTAATTCTGATCTATAGAAAAGGGCACAATATCTATCTATCTGTCTATCTATCTATCTATCTATCTATCTATCTATCTATCTATCTATCTATCTATCTATCTATCTATCTATCTATCTATCTATCTATCTATCTATCTATCTATCTATCTATCTATCTATCTATCTATCTATCTATCTATCTATCTATCTATCTATCTATCTATCTATCTATCTATCTATCTATCTATCTATCTATCTATCTATCTATCTATCTATCTATCTATCTATCTATCTATCTATCTATCTATCTATCTATCTATCTATCTATCTATCTATCTATCTATCTATCTATCTATCTATCTATCTATCTATCTATCTATCTATCTATCTATCTATCTATCTATCTATCTATCTATCTATCTATCTATCTATCTATCTATCTATCTATCTATCTATCTATCTATCTATCTATCTATCTATCTATCTATCTATCTATCTATCTATCTATCTATCTATCTATCTATCTATCTATCTATCTATCTATCTATCTATCTATCTATCTATCTATCTATCTATCTATCTATCTATCTATCTATCTATCTATCTATCTATCTATCTATCTCTCTATCTCTCTCTCTCTCTCTCTCTCTATATATATATATATATATATATATATATATATATATATTGTAACCCTATTAAAATGAGAGGTAGAGAAAAAGAGAAAAGAAAAGAAGGAAAAGAGTGCTAATAATAAGATGAAGGTAGGGTGTGAGAAAGAAAAAGAGGAAAAGAAAGAGAGGTAAAATAAGAGAAAATGCTACTTGTAACATACTAGAATAAGGGTGGTGTGTGAAAAAAAGAAAAGAGAGAGAAAGAGATAATGCTAATAAAAAATGAGAGAGGGGGAAGAAAAGAAATAATGATAATGGTAAAGATAAATAAATGATGGGAAAAAAAAGAAATAAGAGGGAAAAGAAATGGGAAAAATAATAAAAATGATATATATAATGGAATGTTTTAAATGGCTGAGATGATAGAAAGATATAGAAGAGAGATATAAGAAGAAGATGGAATAAAGGAGAAAGAGAAATGAAATGAAATGATAGAAAGATATGAGAAAGAAGTATAAGAAGAAGATAGAATAAAGAAGACAGAAATGAAATGAGATGATGGAAAAGATATTCTTATCGAATGTTTTAAAGGGCTGAGATGATACAAAGATATGAAAAATGACATGAAAAGGAATAGAATAAAATTGAAATGAAATGAAATAAAATATAAATTAGAGACTCTTAACGACTCAGCTCAGTGGGGTTACAATAAATTTAAAGAAAAGAGATGATGATCCAGAGATGTATAATCAAATAAAGGTCAAATCCAAGACTGATAAACTATAACTACTACAGCTTATTGATATTTTAATAAAACATACAAAAGATTATCTAAATCACTACTCAATGCTTACCCTACCAATAAATCATACACTCTCTGAATAAGACCTATGATGCTTTACTTTATAAGATTATCTTACAGAATTATATTTACTAAAACAACAAGAGTAAATAACCTCAAGGATTTTAAAACTAAAACTCTTGTGTAAAATTCAAGTTTAAGTTAAGTTGCCTAACAAAGAATTACTGTGATTAATAAATAAATAAGTAACATCTTAGCTGACCATAAAATAATTATAAGATGTTCAATCTTAAAATAATAAGCAAAACATATATTAATTCACCAAAATTTAATGAATCAATTTAAATTTAAACTAATAATGGCCTATTATCTAAGATATTACTTGAGCAAAGAAAAGAGCAAGGGTACTTTTAATGCCTTTCCATACTCACAGACAACCACTAAAGACCTCAAATGCAAATGGATTAGAATTCTTTAAATATATAAGATTTAAGATGACGATAGATGATGTGCAATAAATATAAGATAAGGTGCAGCTTATAAAATAACATTAATTAAAATATTCTTCTAAAGTACTAATATTGTTAATCTGATATTGCATAATCTTTAGTCTGAAAGATATACTGATAATTTTTTTTTTTTTTTAAATAAACTTTTAATTAAGTATTTAATTATGTATCTGCTATAATGCAATTATCTGTATTTATGATTCAATGTGAGAATCATTTACTTTAACATAGTTTTTTAATTTTCAAGACAATATCAACTTTTAATTAAGTATTTAATTATGTATCTGCTATAATGCAATTATCTGTATTTATGAATCAATGTGAGAATCATTTACTTTAACATAGTTTTTAATTTTCAAGACAATATCAACTATATTTAATTAACTTAGAATATACTTGTAAATTTCTGAATTAAAGATTCATTAACTTTAAAATTTAAGACTTTGTGAACTTGGAACCCAAGACAAGAATATATTTTCATATAAAAGTATAACAAACAAACAAAACTTTTGAAATAATAATAATTTGATTTATTAATAATGAGAAGAAATGTTTATAAATGTGGTAGAATACAAACAGTGCCAATACCGCACTAAGATTTTATATAATCATTTGGACTAATTAATAACATTATTGTGTCATATAATAATCAGAATAACACACAGAACTATGTTTATATTGATAACCCTAAGCTTAATTTTATACTCCTCAACTTAACAAACGCTATGTTGGAGTAAGAATATTCAACAATACTTTTATAAATATCATCACTAGTTTCACGGATATAACTAATATCACAGCTAGATATAGATTTAAATCAGATTAAGCCAATATTAAAATTAAACTAACTTAAGTGTATGGGACAATCATTCATCAGAGATCAGTTATATTTTTTTAAATAACTTTAGTCCACATAAAATTATTCCCTCAATGATTTAAAGATAATGATATAACAGATTTACAAATCCAGCGGCGAAATTCTGGATGAAAATATTAAATTATTATGTGTGAATTGCCACTTATACGATATGCATATTTAATATACTTTAAAATAAATATAACTTATTGTTGGTTAGCTTGTGTGTGATAAAACTATCATAGCAACACAATTCAAACATTGATATACCTATGAGCCATAAATAAGCTACAACTACCTGAAGAAATACATTTCCTCAAACAAGCATATCTTGTCATCACAAATCTAAAACAAATGCAACATCACCTACTGTGGTGGAATTAGCATTAAGTCATCATGAATGATAGGCAAAAAATATAAAGATACTAGGCTCCTCAGAGCTGGAAAAGAATATGGTGGCTTCCAAAAATACCTAACTATGAGGCAAAATGACGATGTCTGGAATTCATCTTCAGTACATCTGGGAACAGAAACACCCACCAGAAAAGGACAATCCTCTCATGGGATTTCCAATGCTTATAAATGTGATCATCATCACTGAAAAATACAATACCCTCTTTTGGGGACAAGCACTATCAAATCATGGAAATACATTACAATAAGGGTGGAGGATTTTCTCTATTCTATAAGGCATATTCAAAAATTATAAGTTAAGCCTAACTCTTGAGGCTAACAAATTCTAACTAATAGCAAGATATATACTTCACTTAAACTAAGTTATTTCCAAGAAATTTATAAAATACAAAACGTATATCGAATGTTCGAACCAACAAAGCAAACTACGTGTCAACTGACTACTGTAGAAAATACTTTAAACGTAAATGCATATAAAATTCTAGGCAAGGCACAATGCACACATAAGAAAATATTAAATGCTAAAAATATAGTAACTAGTGGACTTTTACAACTGTAAATTAAATGCAAGAATATTTACTTCTTCATGAATATAAAATATTTGCAATAATTATTAATATAACATTCATAAAACAAATGAATGGATATTCTCTGATAATTTTTTTTATAAATTTAAAATAAAAATTGAGACTGTGATATTTAAATCTCTATAAATAAAAATTATTAAATAGAAACTAGCTAGTGTAATGCTTGATAAATAAACTAAATCTACTTAAGAATGGCAAGAAACATTTGCTTATTCAAATAAACCTATTTCGTTTTAAAATTATAATCCTAGGTTACCTGTATATTTATGCAAAAAGTGTTACATAAAATTTTAATAGCATAAATATTTTTATGGTTTCATTTTTTTTTTAAACCAATAAAGCAGACCATACAAAAAACAAAAATACATTAATTCAAGTTCATATTTTTGTCTCCGTGATGATTTTTCCATTTCATAATGTGTAAACAATTTATCCATGTTAAGATATCTTTCTGAATTCGAAGCTTCAATTAATACATTTATACACATGGCAATCATTTCCAAACGAAAATGTTCAATAGTTCTTTATATAAACATGTTCACTTTCTTTTATCTTTAAAGACAATTTTTAAATATTAAAATAATTAAATATCATAAGCATAAACATAAGTTGGCTTTGGAAAATAATTTTTCAGCTGAGTAGAAAAGTATAAGTGTAAGTATAATAAGCCAGCATTGAAAAAATAAATTCTTCAGCTGAGTACATTTTTTATATTTATAATCCTAGGTTCAAACATGAAATAATTATAATATATATTTTTAGTTAACTTTCACTGTTCTTCCTTAGATAAACGCATTTTTTAAAATAGAGTTCTTTTTTTTAAAAACGTTTTTTAATATTTAAAAATGTATTTTTTAAAAAAAACAAATTTCCTTTTATTTATTTTTTAAACATAAGAGTAGACTTTGTTTATAATTAAGGACACTTCTTAGTTTATGTGCTAAGATCAATGGTCATAGAGTTACTTATAAGTACTGACAATTATAACCAAACATTAAGCATTTGATAGAGACAAGTTCATTAATAATATCTTTAAATTCTTTTAAAGTTTTGCTTTCAAACAAATTCTTTTCATACTACTAGCATAAACGAGAATTAGTATTTTAAACTACATATTGTCCTCTGAAACATTATTTTGTGAAGAGCATATTTAAATGTATATATCATCTATTAAGTAATAAAGTATTAAATTTAATGTCACTTCTAATTTATAAAGATGCTAATGCATTTCCATTTTAATATTTTAAAATGTTTGAATGTCTTTTTTAAATTTATTCTTCACGTGTATTTTTAATTTAATAGGAGGTATACTATAGTTTAATGCAATAAAGTCTTTAGCCTTAACAATACTTAATAATTTAAGTTTTATTTCTAAATAAAGCAAAATAAATAGATCAAAAGTAAATGAAATATGAGATGCTGTTTTTTTTTCTTAAAACATTTTACCATAAATGTTAATGCCTCGACTGTAATGGAAAACTGTCAGAAAAACCGGATTACCTTACTATTAGCTTCAACAATTCATGTTTACAAGACGATTTTTAAATAATTATTTTAAATATACTTTTATTTTTTAGCAAATATAAAGTTTTATAAAATTACTTTTTTATTAACAAAATTTTAAGATCCAGTCTAGTTGAATCAAAATAAGATCAGCCCTTGAATAACCCCTAGATTTTCTGTTTTTATCTCACAATTTTTCATCCACCTACAATTCCTTTAAAAACCAATAAAAACCATTTTTTTTTAATTTTAATATTCTGACAAACCAGCTGTGAAATCAATCTACTGATGTAATCAATATTATCTTCCCATACCATGTGACCTTCAGCTGCAAAGTCAAAATATTATTATTATTAACAAATATTATACATTAAATGTTTTTAATGATATTTTACAACCCAATAGTAATAAATATAAAATTTAAAGTTATACCCTTTATTAAATCCATAAATATTTCATTGAAATAATTTTATCCACATATTTGTTTTATTTACTTATTTTAAATAATATTGGAATTAAATTATTTTTTTATGTTTCCATGTCAATGCATGCACATTCTCACATACGAATGCAAGTTAATTGTTTAAAAGTTATTTTTAAAACTACAACAATAGAATGTTAATGAATATTTAATCTAAATAATATTTATAACTGAATGTTAAACTACTAACAAATATTCTTATTTTTAATAAAAACTTATATATCATTTTTATTATTTTTTTATTTTTATTTTTAATATTTTTTTCTATCATCTCGTTTCATTTCTCTCTCCTCTATTTCATCTTCTTCTTACATCTTTCTATTTGATATCTTTCCCATCATCTCATTTCTTCTCTCTCCCCATTATATGTATCATTTCTATTACTTTTCCTTCTTTTCTTTCTCTCTCTTTCTCTATCTCTTATTCTATCAGGTTACAATTGGCCCCTCTCATTTCATTTTCATCATTTATCTTTATCATTATCTCTCCTTTATTCCATTTTTTTCTTATATCTCTCTCTCTCTCTCTCTCTATTTTATAAGGTTACAATTGGCACCCAAATGTGTAGGCCTTGATTGAGCATACAGGCCTTGATATATATTGAGTAGACCTGTAGTAGATGTTGATGGATTTTTGTTAAATTTTATTGACTTTGTTTGGAGTCATTATTTTTTATTGCCCAATCGTGTAGGCCTTGATTAAACATGTAGGCCTAGATTTATGTTGTGAAAACCTGTATTAGATGTTGATAGATTTTTGTAGATTTTGCTGACTTGGTTTGGAGTCATTTTGCTATTAATTCTGATTGTATGCAAATTTTTCAGTTTATTAGATAAAATCGAATTAGATAAGCTAGTTAATTGGTCTAGTTAAAGCTAGTTAGAATCAACATGTCTAAATTATAAGTCAAGTTTTGAAGATATCAATATATTGTCATTGATAAGTGCAGTTTATGAATTATCATCATACAAGTAAATGATTGACTCTGTATTGCATTTACTAATATTATATCATTAAAGTATGTGAATTATCTGTTATTTAATGCTTATGGTTTTGTTAATCAAGTGTATAAACAAATCATAATTTTGGTATTTAATATTTATTCAACAATTGTGAACCAAGACTCATATAAAGGTGAATGAAACATATAATGATGGGAGTCATAAGAATAAAATATTCTTTATTGTATCATTGTTGCTGTGGTTTTAATTGTCCTGATTGTTAGGAAATGTCAGGAAACGGATATCTTATTATTATTATTATTATTATTATTATTATTATTATTATTATTATTATTATTATTATTATTATTATTATTATTATTATTATTATTATTATTATTATTATTATTATTATTATTATTATTATTATTATTTAAAAAGAATATCAGTAAAGTCTTAAAGAAACAAGATATTATGGATAGCCACGTAGAAACCATTGAAATGTTTGATAGTTTAGGAGAGTTCCCAGATTATCCCACACCAGATCCTCTAGCCCTTAATTTAGAGGATGAGTTATTAAATGCAAATACAAATACAATTTATTGGAGTTGATAGTAATCAGATACAAATTATAATGGTAAATTTGGAGAGAATGTTTCAAGGTTTTAAAGAGGAATCTCAGAAAGCAAGTAAAAAAATGTTTCAAGGTTTTAAAGAAAATTTTATGAGAATTAGAGAAGAAGATAAAGAGGAATTGTATTTAAAATTAGATAAGACTATTGAAGAAGCTAGTGAGAAATTAAATTTAAAACTATATCAGCAAAGAGAAGAGTTAAATTTAAAATTTGATCAGCATAAAGAGGAATTGATGAAAATTAGAGAAGAAGATAGAGATGAATTGTATTTAAAATTAGATAAGATTAGTGAGAAATTAAATTTAAAACTAGATCAGCAGAAAGAAGCTAGTGAAAAATTAATTTTAAAAATGGATCAGCATAGAGAAGATCTTCTAAAAAGTAGAGAAGATAGGGAAGCAGGCACAAAAGTTATTAAAGTAGATGATAAAAATATAGATGAAGAAAAACCAGATATTAAGTTGATAGATGTTCAGGAGAAAAGCAAAATAGTGATAAATGTTGCTAGTGTAAATCCTCATTTAATAATTTATCAGACTAATAAAGAACATGGATTAGTTTATGGAGAAGATGAAGATCAACAAGAAACTGATGGGAAAGTTAATCAAAATATTGAAGTAGTTAATATGGAGGTAGAAAACAAAGAAGTTACATAGTTGGTAGAAAACATTAGTGTAGATGTGCAAATGGATAAAGTACCTGAGAAATTAATTGATAGTAAGATAGAAGACAAAGAAGTTACACAGTTTGTAGAAGAAGTTAGGATAGATGTAAAAATAATTAATGAACATATAGTAGTAAGTGATAATGAAGTGGGTAAAAGTAACGTAAAATTTAAGGACAAGTTCAGAGATATATTTAATTTGTATATTCATAAGAAAGTGATAAACCCAAAAAGATGTTTGGAAAAAGTTAAAAGCAAATTCAAGAAAAAAACCAGAAAGTTGATCAGTGATATTGATTTTAAGAGATCCAGAAATAAAATATTGGAGAAGATAAAAGCCAAAGTTAGACTAAAGAAGAGTGAGATAAAGTCTTTTAAAGAAAGGTTACTTAGGAAAAAGGAAGTGAAAAATGCAAAGGCAAAGATTAAATGTGATAGTATGCCAAATTGTAGAGAAATTTTTGGTAAGGAGTATTGCTTTAATGCAATGAAAAGTAGGAATAAAGAATTGAAGTCAAGAGGTACCTACAATGCCAGAACTTTACTACCTTATCTCAAGAAAATCTAAATTTCTGTAAAACTTAGTATACTTAGTTTATAGTGCAATTTAGAGACCATGCTTGTCAAACTTAGCCATTGATTGTTGATTTATAATAAAATAGTGTATATGTTTAAATTATAATTGTTGTTATTTTTATATTATTTTTTTTCTCTAACAGGGGGAAAATTATACCTAACTGAAGTTTTACTTAGTTCCAAAGGGAGCCAAAGGTTATCTTAGCTTAACCTTTTGGTTTGAAATTGTCTGATTTTTTAAAAAATAATAATGATAAAAATGAAAATTAAATTAGTTAATGACTAAAATAGGATAATGTTGTATTGATTGTAATCATTATTGTATATTATGGAATTATGTCTAAGTATTTGAAAAAAGATATATGTGTTAGGTTGGTAAAAGATGCTAAATAATAATTTGAATTTAAAAAAAAAAAAGATACCAGAAATAGTTGTCAGTTTGTAAGTAATATTAAATGTATTATTGTGTAATCCATTTTAATGTCTAAAGAATAACAATTAGATATTATAAATAAGTTGGAATAATTAAGTAATAAATTTTAAAAAAAATGATATATAAGTTTTTATTAAAAAATAAGAATATTTGTTATTAGTTTTGTAGTTTAACATTCAGTTATAAAAATTATTTAGAGTAAATATTCGTTAACATTCTATTGTTGTAGTTTTAAAAATAACTTTTAAACAATTAACTTGCATTCGTATGTGAGAATGTGCATGCATTGATATGGAAACAGAAAAAAATAATTTAATTCCAATATTATTTAAAATAAGTAATTAAGATTTTACTTCATTAATGATTAAATAAATTAATATATATATGTGCTCTGCACACAGTTAATGAAGCTATTAATAAATTGTCAAAATTTTTACTGCCAAGTGCTTTCGGGACAGTCTACAGTCCCATATTTATGGAGAGTTATCAGAATAACTCGCAATGAATATGGGACTGTAGAGTGTCCCGAAAGCACTTGGCAGTAAAAATTTTGACAATTTATTAATAGCTTCATTAACTGTGTGCAGATATATTAATTTAAAATAAGTAAATAAACAAATGTGTGGATAAAATTATTTCAATGAAATATTTATGGGTTGAATAAAGGGTATAACTTTAAATTTTATATTTATTACTATATATTGGGTTGTAAAATATCATTAAAAAATATTTGATGTATAATATTTATTAATAATAAAATTTTGACTTTGCAGCTGCAGGTCACGTGGTATGGGAAGATTATATTGATTATGTCAGTAGATTGATTTCACAGCTGGTTTGTCAGAATATTAAAATTTAATAAAAAATGATTTTTATTGGTTTTTAAAGGAATTGTAGGTGGATGAAAAATTGTGAGATAAAAACGGAAAATCTTGGGGTTTTTCAAGGGCTGATCTTATTTTGATTCAACTAGACTGGATCTTAAAATTTTGTTAATAAAAAAGTGATTTTATAAAACTTTATATTTGCTAAAAAAATAAAAGTATATTTAAAATAATTATTTAAAAATCGTCTTGTAAACATGAATTGCTGAAGCTAATAGTAAGGTAATCCGGTTTTTCTGACAGTTTTCCATTACAGTTGAGGCATTAAAATTTACGGTAAAATGTTTGAAGAAAAAAAAAGTGTCTCATATTTCATTTACTTTTGATCTATTCATTTTGCTTTATTTAGAAGTAAAACTTAAATTATTAAGTATTGTTACGGCTAAAGACTTTATTGCATTAAACTATAGTATACCTCCTATTAAATTAAAAATACACGTGAAAAAGAAATTAAAAAAAAAGACTTTCAAACATTTTTAAGGTATTAATATGAAAATGCGTTAGTGTCTTTATAAATTAGAAGTGACATTAAATTTAATACTTTATTACTTAATAGATGATATATATACATTTAAATATGCTATTCACAAAATAATGTTTCAGAGGACAATATGTAGTTTAAAATAATAATTCTTGTTTATGCTAGTAGTATGAAAAGAACTTGTTTGAAAGCAAAACTTTAAAAGAATTTAAAGATATTATTAATGAACTTGTCTCTATCAAATGCATAATGTTTGGTTATAATTGTCAGTACTTATAAGTAACTTTATGACCATTGATCTTAACACATAAACCAAGGAGGTTCCTTAATTATAAACAAAGTCTACTCTTATGTTTAAAAAATAAATAAAAGGAAATTTGTTTTTTTTTAAAAAATACATTTTTAAATATTAAGAAACGTTTAAAAAAAACAGATCTATTTTAAAAAATGCGTTTATCTAAGGAAGAATAGTGAAAGTTAACTAAAAATATATATTATAATTATTCCGCGTTTGAACCTAGGATTATAAATATAAAAAAATGTACTCAGCTGAAGAATTTATTTTTTCAATGCTGGCTTATTATACGTATACTTATACTTATGCTACTCAGCTGAAGAATTTCTTTTCCAAAGCCAACTTATGTCTATGCTTATGATATTTAATTATTTTAATATTTAAAAATTATCTTTAAAGATAAAAGAAAGTGAACGTGTTTATATAAAGAACTATTGAACATTTTTGTTTGGAAATGATTGCCATGTTTATAAATGTATTAATTGAAGCTTCGAATTCAGATAGATATCTTAACCTGGATAAATTGTCTACACATTATGAAATGGAAAAATCATCACGGAGCCAAAAATATGAACTTGAATAAATGTATTTTTTTTTTCGTATGGTCTGCTTTATTGGTTTTAAAAAAAGAATGAAACCATAAAGATATTTATGCTATTAAAATTTTATGTAACACTTTTTGCGAAAATATACAGGCAAACTAGGATTATAATTTTAAAACGAAATAGGTTTATTTGAATAAGCAAATGTTTCTTGCCTTTCTTTAGTAGATTTAGTTTATTTATCAAGCATTACACTAGCTAGTTTCTATTTAATAATTTTTATTTATAGAGATTTAAATATCACAGTCTTATTCTCATATCAATGGGATGTTTTACTCAATTTTTATTTTAAATTTACTAAAAAAGATTATCAGAGAATATCCATTCATTTGTTTTACGAATGTTATATTAATAATTATTGCACATATTTTATATTCATCGAGAAGTAAATATTTTTGCATTCAATTTACAGTTTTAAAAGTCCACTAGTTACTATATTTTTAGCATTTAATATTTTATTATGTGTGCATTGTGCCTTGCCTAGAATTTTATATGCATTTAAGTTTAAAGTATTTTCTACAGTAGTCAGTTGACACATAGTTTGCTTTGTTGGTTCAAACATTGGATATACGTTTTGTATTTTATAAATGTCTTGGAAATAACTTAGTTAGTTTAAGTGAAGTATATATCTTGCTACTACTTAGAATTTGTTAGCATCAGCTTATAATTTTTGAATATGCCTTATGGAGTAGAGAAAATCCTTCATTCTTATTGTAATGTATTTCCATGACTTGATAGTGCTTGTCCCCAAAAGAGGGTATTGTTTTTTTCAGTGATGATGATCACATTTATAAGCATTGGAAATCCCATGAGAGGATTGTCCTTTTCTGGTGGGTGTATCTGTTCCCAGATGTACTGAAGATGAATTCCAGACATCGTCATTTTGCCTCAAAGTTAGGTATTTTTGGAAGCCACCATATTCTTTTCCAGCTCTGAGGAGCCTAGTATCTTTATATTTTTTGCCTATCATTCATGATGACTTAATGCTAATTCCACCACAGTAGGTGATGTTGCATTTGTTTTAGATTTGTGATGAGAAGATATGCTTGTTTGAGGAAATGTATTTCTTCAGGTAGTTGTAGCTAATTTATGGCTCATAGGTATATCAATGTTTGAATTGTGTTGCTATGATAGTTTTATCACACACAAGCTAACCAACAATAAGTTATATTTATTTTAAAGTATATTAAATATGCATATCGTATAAGTGGCAATTCACACATAATAATTTAATATTTTCATCCAGAATTTCGCCGCTGGATTTGTAAATCTGTTATATCATTATCTTTAAATCATTGAGGGAATAATTTTATGTGGACTAAAGTTATTTAAAAAAATATAACTGATCTCTGATGAATGATTGTCCCATACACTTAAGTTAGTTTAATTTTAATATTGGCTTAATCTGATTTAAACCTATATCTACCTGTGATATTAGTTATATCCGTGAAACTAGTGATGATATTTATAAAAGTATTGTTGAATATTCTTACTCCAACATAGCGTTTGTTAAGTTGAGGAGTATAAAATTAAGCTTAGGGTTATCAATATAAACATAGTTCTGTGTGTTATTCTGATTATTATATGACACAATAATGTTATTAATTAGTCCAAATGATTATATAAAATGTTAGTGCGGTATTGGCACTGTTTGTATTCTACCACATTTATAAACATTTCTTCTCATTATTAATAAATCAAATTATTATTTTTTCAAAAGTTTTGTTTGTTTGTTTTACTTTTATATGAAAATATATTCTTGTCTTGGGTTCCAAGTTCACAAAGTCTTAAATTTTAAAGTTAATGAATCTTTAATTCAGAAATTTACAAGTATATTCTAAGTTAATTAAATATAGTTGATTTTGTCTTGAAAATTAAAAAACTATGTTAAAGTAAATGATTCTCACATTGACTCATAAATACAGATAATTGCATTATAGCAGATACATAATTAAATACTTAATTAAAAGTTGATATTGTCTTGAAAATTAAAAAACTATGTTAAAGTAAATGATTCTCACATTGAATCATAAATACAGATAATTGCATTATAGCAGATACATAATTAAATACTTAATTAAAAGTTTATTTTAAAAAAAAAATTATCAGTATATCTTTCAGACTAAAGATTATGCAATATCAGATTAACAATATTAGTACTTTAGAAGAATATTTTAATTAATGTTATTTTAAAAGCTGCACCTTATCTTATATTTATTGCACATCATCTATCGTCATCTTAAATCTTATATATTTAAAGAATTCTAATCCATTTGCATTTGAGGTCTTTAGTGGTTGTCTGTGAGTATGGAAAGGCATTAAAAGTACCCTTGCTTTTTTCTTTGCTCAAGTAATATTTTAGATAATAGGCCATTATTAGTTTAAATTTAAATTGATTCATTAAATTTTGGTGAATTAATATATGTTTTGTTTATTATTTTAAGATTGAACATCTTATAATTATTTTATGGTCAGCTAAGATGTCACTTATTGACTTATTAATCACACTAATTCTTTGTTAGGCAACTTAACTTAAACTTTAATTTTACACAAGAGTTTTAGTTTTAAAATCCCTGAGGTTATTTACTCTTGTTGTTTTAGTAAATATAATTCTGTAAGATAATCTTATAAAGTAAAGCATCATAGGTCTTATTCAGAGAATGTATGATTTATTGGTAAGACTAATAGGGTAAGCATTGAGTAGTGATTTAGATAATCTTTTGTATGGTTTATTAAAATATCAATAAGTTGTAGTAGTTATAGTTTATCAGTATTGGATTTGACCTCTATTTGATTATACATCTCTGGATCATCATCTCTTTTCTTTAAATTTATTGTAAACCCACTGAGCCAAGTCGTTAAGAGTCTTTGATTTATATTTTATTTCATTTCATTTTAACTTTATTCTATTCCTTTTCATGTCATTTCTCATATCTTTGTATCATCTCAGCCCTTTAAAACATTCGATAAGAATATCTTTTCCATCATCTCATTTCATTTCTGTCTTCTTTATTCTATCTTCTTCTTATACTTCTTTCTCATATCTTTCTATCATCTCATTTCATTTCTCTTTCTCCTTTATTCCATCTTCTTCTTATATCTCTCTTCTATATCTTTCTATGATCTCAGCCATTTAAGACATTCCATTATATATATCATTTTTATTATTATTCCCATTTCTTTTCCCTCTTAATTCTTTTCTTTTCCATCATTTATTTATCTTTACCATTATCATTATTTCTTTTCTTCCCCCTCTTTCATTTCTTTATTAGCATTATCTCTTTCTCTCTCTTTTCTTTTTCTCACACACCCCTTATTCTAATATGTTACAATTAGCATTTTCTCTTATTCTATCTCTCTTTCTTTTCCTTTTTTTCCTCACACCATACCTTCATCTTATTATTACCACTCTTTTCCTTCTTTTCTTTTCTCTCTTTCTCTATCTCTCATTTTAATAGGGTTACAATATATATATATTGTAAATATTGATAAGTCTATCTATATTTTAAAAATTATCATTTGTTATAAAAAAAAAAACCTCTTTGAGTTGATGTTTATATATGAAGTATTATTATTGTTTATGGTTATTAGGTATAGTTATTGTTTGAAGTTATTATTTTATTTATATGTTGATGGTACATCGTTATGAATATTTAATTATTATAAATGAATAAAGACATATAAATTGTTGATTATATAAAAAAATTATTTTATTTGCAGTGATTATTAAAACAATGCAATATTATTATTTATGTATATTTTTAAAGCTGTCAAATAAATTTTCAATTTAATATTTTTTATATATATGCTTGATATTTTTTTTTAATGTTAATTGTTTAAAATAAAACATGTGTAACAATGGTTTTCAAAACAGCATTTGCTAGCACGTGGAACAACAGCAACAACCAAAAGAAGCCATTATTATTAGGATAGTGATTAAACAAACAAAAGGATAAAATTTGTTGTACTTTGTTTCTTTGAAATTGCCATTCTTAAGAATAGTGGAATAAGATAAATTTCTGTAATCAATACATAAACATGACTGGTTAATATATATATCGCAACCAAGGGGCTGCACCATTTTCTTTCATTTATTCCAAGGCAGTTTAAAAAGAAAAACTGAACAAATTTCAACACATGAATTTCATCGCATCTGAAGCTGAAATTTGATATAGCTATCTTGAATCTATAATGGTCAATCTAATAATAATCTGGAGGTAACTAAAATTAATATATTGGATTCAACATTTCAATTTATTTATTTGTTTTTCAAGGAAAGAAATTTTAGAAGGATAAAAATATACATACATCCAAGAATTGACAATTTTCTCTAACGTGCTAGTTTCTTCACTTTAACTAGAATGCATTCTAATATTAAATGGATAAAGGAATAAAACAATGGAATAAGTTGACTTTTGAAAGAAGAATAAATAAGTGAACTTTGAAAGATAGTAAATAAGAATAAATAAGTGAACTTTGAAAGGTAGTAAATAATTTTGTATGTATAAATGATATATAAATATATTTTTGAGATCAATATTTTTGTTTATTTTTATTTTTCATTATAAAAATATAACGTTTTTATAAATATTCAATTCAAGCGTCTTGTTTTCTAACAGCGATAAACATTTAACAGGTGTCAAAATTAACACTTAAGTAATTTAAAATCTTAAAGTATGGCTTATAAGTTTGGGTTGCATATGAGTTGTTATGTATATTTTAATAAGTAAATTTATATTCGCAAATTTTTATTATAAAAATTGTTTTATTATTAATTTATGTATTTCCATTTTTTTAACTTTATATAATAATTCTTATGCAGACCAAAACAATAATATATATATATTTGCTGTATATAATTTTTTTTTTTTGAATATCTGAAAAATATAAATATGGATTTGTATTTATATTAATACCTACTTGTTAAGCACAAATATGTCTTTATCTATTTAATATATATACTTATTGCAAGTATATATGTATATTTATTATTTGGGTTTGTATTTAAAACATTGATATTACCTAAAATTAAACCATAATATAAAAATAAAGGATGTACTATTTGTTTTATAAGTAATGCCTTTGTAATTTATTTGAAAGAGTATTAATATTTTATTCTTATTTTTCTTTTAATACCAGAGTCATTATGAAATTAATTGAATTCACAATTTAATAGAGGATAACTTCATATTTCACTTATTGTTTAGTCTTTAGGCCACTTACACATATTATTATTCATTGATATGTTTAGATATACATAAATTTACATAATAGATGTGTATATTAGATTTAATAGAATTCCCTTTATTTCTGATATATATTTGATTAGTTAGTCATATCAACCTTGAAAATAAATTATAATGATAGATCTCATTGCTCTGTATGATTTTAGATTTATTTCATGTATAGCTAGTTGGATGGGCATATAAACAATTTATTTAAATATAACTGAGATAATTTTGTCTTTCTTCATTTAAATTATACAATTTATTATATTAGGCTTTCTCAACAATTGGATTCATTTAGATTATATATATTCCATTACGTTTATCATCCAATGTTTGAAGCATTATTTTCTTCTCATATATTGACGTTCCATTACATTTGAGGTATAATATGTTTATATGATATATTGTCCATTACATTTGGCACCACAAACTGTTGGTCCCAGTTAAGTGATGATTGGTATAATGGAGTAAAAGTATGTTCCATTACATTTGGATGCCACAACGTGGTCAGCATAATATGTTCGTTTAATTATTCATTACATTTGGTGTCTCAAAGTTAGGGGCTTGGTTAACTAATGATTATTGTTGCAAAAGTTCATATGTTTATTTTCATTTGAGATCATATGAAGATACATTCCATTATATTTGGCTTTCCCAATGTTTGGGACCTTCTTTCTTCAATTTAAATGGAATGCACTAAGTACATTCCATTATATTTGGCTTTCCCAATGTTTGGGACCTTCTTTCTTCAATTTAAATGGAATGCAGCAAGTACATTCCATTACATTTGGCACAACAACTAGGGCCTGAAATAAGCTAATTAGGGCTTGAAATACCCAACATACCTGAGAGATGTGTAGTATATATCTTGATGTGAGATGTATAGTTTAAAGAAAGAGAAGCATTTTTGTGTAATTATTTTATATATATAGAAATATTTTGGCCTTATGTTTAGATGGTGATTGTTACTGTTATTGTATTTTTTTAATCATGAAAGATAAATATAGTCATGAAGCAGTTTAATTTCAATTTAAAAATTATTTTGATGGTGTTAAATTATAGCGTAATAATTTTGTCCATATTTGGAAAATTTATGTTGTAGAAAATCTATAATTTTGAAGGTTGGATTGGATATTTGATTGTTGGAGTTTGGTTGGTTCTGTTGCAAGTATTGATGTTGGATGGGGAATTTTTGTCATTGTCTTGAGGATGTGATGCATTCATGTCACTTGTGATTGATTGATCTCATTTACTGCTCCAACCCAAATTTTGATGTTTGTTATTATTTATCATGAAGCAGTTAACAGTAGTCCTGCCATGATTTTACCTTTAAGACTCAAGAGAGAGTAAGGTATAATTATTTTTGATATATGTATAATATTTGCCTCTAAGACTCCCAAAGATGAGCAAGGAAATATTTTATAAATAATAGCACCTAAGACTTAGATGTAAGCAGGGCAGTGCAATAGTGTTTTCAGAAAATTATTATGGGTTGTAGTAGCTTGGATAGAAGGAAATGTGATAATCATCAAAGTGTTCATGAAACATTGTATGCTTTAAGAATAGTGATTGAATTCTTTTATCTATATCAAAGTTGTGAAGTGCTAATCAATCTTTTGGCTGTCAGTATCTGTCAGATCTTTAGAGGAATGGATGAGTATATAACATAAATATATAGCATCAAACTTCGGGGCTCGGTTAATTGATTATTCTTGATGACAAATAATCTATTACATCAGTTATCAATTAGGGCTTGAAAAACAAACATATCAATGTTTTATTTTCCATTATAAGTGACTTTTAAACATGAAGTTCAATTAGTGAATGTTTGTTGATAATAAATTGCATTAGTACAATTTTAGTAAAATAGTGTTTTGGGCACAAAAGCTAATAATTAGTGAAGTTGATTTTTTTTTTTATGTATATAAAATGGTGTTAAGTTTTAAGGTCCAGAAAATTTATGGGTATCAATTTAATAATTTTATATTTAACTACCATTATCTTGAATGAGAAAGTTGTCTCACAATATTATTGAATTAGTTATTTTAAGGCATGTGAACATTTTATTATATTTTAAATATTACAAGGTTATATTGAATTTGATATGAAATTTCTACATTTCAATATTGTATAAGTGTAGAAGCCTCAATATCATTATCTATAAATAAATGTTAGTTAGTGATCTCAGTTGTTACTTTCTTTCTCTCTCTCTATATATATATATATTTAGAGGAATTTATTATTGTTATAGTGATAAAAGAGACTTTTTATAAGCCAATAAGTTTATGAGTTCTAACAACTGAAATTTAGATTGTCAGATAGCTACTATGAATAATAAAATTAAAAGACTTGTACTTTGCTTAGTTGAGTAATTGCTTGTTGGGATAATGATTGGAGATGGTGAGCCCTTGATCTGTGGTAATTACTACATAGAAATATATCTATATCTTAGATTTTTTTTTGTATGAGTATATAATATTGCAGTTCTAATAATAATGGATAACAGTAGTGAAATGCCAGTTAGTGGTGATTTTGATTTAAGAGATTTTATGGAAAAATTTAGAGCAGAATTAAAAGCAGATCTTAGAGCTGAGATAAAAACCAACTTAAAAACCAACTCTGATGAACTTAGAGCTGAGATAAAAACAAATTCTGAGAGACTAGAGTCTAGATTAAATACCAATTATGATGAACTTTCCCAGAAACTAGAGACTAGTTTAAAAACTAACTCTGATGAACTAAAAGAGGAACTTAGAACTGAGATAAAAGTCAATTCTAATGAACTTTCTAGGGAATTAAAAGATGAATTAAAAGCTCTGGTAGATAATAGTGTTAGGAGAGTAGAAATAAAATTTGATGAAAAGATGGAAAAATACAGAGAAGAGACCATGGTTGAAGCTAATTCTTTGAAAGCAAAATTCGAAGAAATAAGTAGTGAAATGAGGGAAGAAAATCAAGGAATTATAGCCAGATTTGAAGAGTCTAAGAAAGAGCATGGGGAATTTGAGAAAAGGATTATTAATGATAGCAAAGTATTGTGGGATAAATTCCAAGCATTGAGAATTGATAATGAATCTTCATTTAAAAATATTCATACAATTATCTCTGCTGAAGTTAAAGTTGCTGTGGGATTGCAACAAGAGGAACAGCTGATTGATGTTAATAAATTACAAGATATAAATGAACGGATTAATGTAGTAAGTGATGTTACTTCTAATCGTATTCAGGAAATAGATGTTAAACTGGATCAAATTCAAGGAAAATTAAGACCCCTTTCAGAATATATGAATAATAGTGGAATTGAAGCCTGTAAAAATTATGAAATAGAGGTACGAAAGGATGTTTCAGAGATAGATGTAAAAGTTGAGCAAATAAAAACCATTATGTTAGAGAATTGTGAATGTATATCAAATTTACAAAAACAATGGAGAGAACATGAAGTAGAGATAGACCAAAATAAAATGAAAGATAATATTGCAGACAGAGGTTATCTTAAGGATGAAACATTTGTTAAGGAATTGGTAAATAAGGAAAATTGTAAGTGTTGTTTAGACAAAGTTCATGATGGAGCAAATGTGATGGAGTCCAAAAGATCTTCTGATTTTCCACACCAAATCTCTAGTGATTCATATATGAATCATAATGCTTCAAGGTTCATTAATGTTAAGGTTTTTAAAGGCGAATATCATGAGAATCCTATGGAATACTTGAGTACATTAGAAGAGTTGTTTACACTCAGTATCCTGTCAGAGAAAGAAAAGTTGGCAGTTGCTAGTAACCATTTATATGCATCAGCTAAAGAATGGTGGAGATCTTTGTTTGAAAGGCCTCAGACTTATGGTGATTATCGTGAAGCAATAATGAAAAACTTCTGGAATGAGGACAAGCAGGATTCTATACGCCATAGACTTTCTCATGAAAAATATACTTTTCATGATGGGAGTTATACTTAATTTTTTAGACATCAGGTGGCCAAATTCAAAACCCTGACTGCATTTCCACTATCAGAAACCCAGATTGTGCAGATTTTGCATAGAAATTTACCAAGGCATATTGAGCAAACATTGGTGGCTGCAGATCGGCATACCATTGAAGAAGTAGCAGATATCCTGGGAATATTAGAAGCTGGAGAGGGTACTTGTAATAGATCAACTGGAACTAAAAGAGATAACCCTAATTACAGTTTAGCAAATATAAACTATCATGTACCAGGAAACCAATTTGCAGGTCGCATGCAAAGGTCCACAAGGAATTATCGTAATAATAGGAGACAAAATCCATATAGGGATCATGGAGGTTACATTAGAAATCATGAATATAATCATGTTACCAGTTTACAACCAGGAAGTTATCCATATGGTACCACCAGTACTGGGGTTAAGACTCCAGTGACTGGATGTTCAAATCATCCATTAAACTGAGTAGGGCCTCATGGCAGTGTTCCTCACTGCGGGGACCAATGATTGATATGGAGAGGAATGATTTGGTTGTGGCTTTAAATTCGATAGAATTTGAACTGGAAGATTTTGGAGTGGAAGAAATAGAGAACCAATTTTTTTTTAGCAATTGTCCAGAAATTATGATTATGTTTGGAAAAATTGAGATTAGAGCTTTAATTGATACCGGTAGTCAGGCTTCCATTATTTCAGATGAATTATTTCACCGACTTTTAGAAATGGGTATGATTGTTCCATCCTTGCCAATCAAACAATCCTTTCAGGTTACCTTAGCCAATGGGCGGAAGGCTAAATTGATTCCTCAACAAGTATGGCTAATGGTACAATTTAATTCAGTAAGCCAGGAACATGTTTTTTGATAATGGCAGGGTTAGTACATGCTGTGATCTTGGGATCAGATTTTCATCAGATGCATGGTTGCATCATAGATTATATGGCAAAACAATTGATATGTAAAGGTGAAATTGTTCATTTTAAGCAATATGTACTTCACCAATCCTTAAATTTAAGTTGCACGAAAACAGTCACAACTGATCTTGTTGTAAAATTGAAGGTAAATGAATCAATTGGTTTAACTGATGAGGTGAAAGAGGCCTTATATTTGTTATTGTGTAATTACAAAAATGTTTTTTCAAAACAGCCTGAAATCATCAAAGGGTATGTCCACCGGATACGATTGAATGATCTGGAACCCTTTCAGTGCAAATCATACCCAATACCTTATCAATACAAAAAAGAGGTGGATAAGCAAATTAGCCAGATTGGTGGAATGGGGTGTTATCCAAAAATCTGCCTCGGCATTTAATAACCCTTTAGTTATTGTCAAAAAGAAGGAAGGATCAGCTCGCATTTGTTTGGATGCCCGATTTCTAAATCGTAGGACAATTATGGAACATGATGTTCCTCCAATGATACAGAAACTCTTAGCCCATTTTGAAGAAAAGAAGATATTCACTACTGTGGATTTGACTGCCAGTGATTGGCAAATTTATTTGCATTAGCAAGATCAAAAGTTTACTGCTTTCAAATATGAGGGACAATCTTATGTGTTCCAGAGGATGCCATTCGGATTGGTTAATAGTGGGGCAAGTTTAATTCGCTGTTTAAATCAAGTTTTATCTACAGAGATTAAGAACATATTAGTGATGTATGTAGATGACATCGTTATTGCTTCACAGGATATGAATGAACATCTACGACATTTAAAAGCATTTCTTCAAGAATGTAAGAATAAAAACATCAAAATTAACTTAAAGAAAAGTACCTTTGCTACTGAAGAAATCATCTTTTTAGGGCATCTGGTAGGTGCAGCAGGAATTAAGCCTCATCCTGACAAAATTATGGCTATAAAAAATTTTCCACAACCTGAAAATAAGAAGCAACTGCGTTCATTCTTCGGATTATGCAATTTTTACCATCGCTTTTATAAGAATTTTGCCTTAGATACAATTCACATGTCTCAATTGTTGAAGAAGGATGTTAAATGGAAATGGCTAGATATCCATCAAGTAGAGTTAGAACATGTAAAAGCAAGATTTTTGGAAATAGTAATTCTACATTACCCAAATTTTCAACAGCCATTTTATGTTCAAACAGACAGTAGTGGGTATGGACTTGGAGTGGTGCTATTTCAAATGAGTGTAGAAGGGAAACCATTGATCTTGTATTTTTTAAGGCATAGGTTAAAAGGGGCTGAACCACACTATTCCACAACAGAAAAAGAGGCTCTGGCTGTAGTTTGGGCTTTTACTAAGCTTAAGCAGTTTTTGTTGGGGATCCCAAGTGGTAGTGATAACAGACCATAAGAGTTTGGAGTTTTTAAATAAGGGATATCTAAATAATGACCGCTTGGTGAGATGGAGTTTATTCTTGCAGCAATTTAGCTATACCATGCAATACTGTCAGGGTAAAAATAATATAGTCCCTGATATTCTTAGTCAGAACCCAATGGAATACCCAGATCAACCTATTAATTATACAAGAAACTTGGTTTTGACAGCTCTTACCTTGGTAGTTGATGACTCTGTGGAGAAAGATTTAACAAATATTAGTGAACTTCAGTTACAGGATCCTAAATTGGGGCCTATAATGTCCCAATTGAATGACAATACTATTGCAATGGGAGTGGCAGAGCCAATAATTAATGGAGAATTGATACGGTATCAATGGTCGAAAGGTATATTAATGTACCAAGTAGATCTTACAAATTCTGGATCATGGAAAGTTTATGTTCCTAGCAATATTAGGAAAAGACTTATAAATTACGTACATTGTCTGTGTGGACACTATGGTCCTAGAAAAATAGAACATGCTTTGCGTAAATTGTTTTATTGGCCTCGGATGTATGCATCTATACTGGATACTTTACAATTGTGTGAAATTTGTCTTAAAACAAAGTTTCTGAATAGGTCATATGCAGGAAAATGGCAGCCTATATTACCAAACAAGCCTAATGAAATTTTGGCAATTGATTTTTATGGTCCTTTACCATCTTATCGGCGTTACAAGTTCTTGTTAGTAACATATGATTTATTTACAAAATATGTCACTGCTTATCCAGTGAGAAAAACCGTGGCTAATGATGTCATCAAAGTAATGACAAACTTTCAATTTACAATAGTTGGAAAACCAGAGTCAATTTTGATGGATCATGCCACTTCATTTATATCAGTAGAATGGAAAAATTGGTTACGTATGCAAAACATTAAACCTGTACTGATCTCTATTTGTAACCCTCAATCTAACCCATGTGAGAGGGTTATAAGAGAATTAAGTCGGTTATTTAGGGTACATCTTGAAGGAAATCATCATGGTTGGGTAAACCAATTAAAGCAGGTATTGTTGTACATTAACATGATTAGAAATGAGTCTACAGGCTTTACACCTACGCGGTTGCATTTTGGAAAGGAAGAGCCAAGTGTAATTAAAACCTCATTGCCTGTTATATTAGTAGAGCCAGATCACAATGATGATGTCATCAAAGCTAAAGAAAATATGATAAAAATGGGAGATAAACGAGAATTACAAGGGCCAAAGCATCCTAGTCAGTTCAAGGAAGGAGATATGGTGTTAGTTCGTACACCTCATGTTAGTAATCCACAAGACCACAAATTCAAGAAATTTTTTAATATTTATGAGGGACCATATCAGATTGATAAAAAGGTTGGAACAAATGCTTATGTTGTTCATATGCATGATGGTTTGAGGGGAACCTATAATGCTAGAAGTCTTTGGCCCATACATTATGATTAGCTAGTAATTTAATTAATATTTTAATATAAATTTTATATTAACAATTTTTACTTATAGAATTTATGAAAATTGTAATAGAAGGACGAAAGTAGGTAAAATCAAAGTAAAATTTAAAAATAAAAATATGAAGAAAATTAAAGTAAAATTCAAAGAGTTGAGTAGAGAGAAGTTTAAAATAAATTATCTTAAAGGAAGTATAGATTATATAAGAGAAATTGAAAAGCTAAGATCAAACTTAAAATGATAAAAGATAGTCTGATTAATATAGATGCTCAGAAGGAAAATATAAACTTTATAAAAGATATTGGAAAAGCCAAAGTTATACTTAAAGTTATAGATGGAATGATAAATAATATTGATTTTCTTAGAGAGAAGATTGACAAAGAAAGAGATGTAGGGAAAGCAAAGGTAAAATTTAAAAGAATGAATAAAAAGATATTTGATTTGAATCTTGGCAGAAAGAGGATTGATGAGGAAAAAGAAATTGGTAAAGCCAAAATTAAACTTAAAATAAGAAGTGATGATGTGATTAGTAAAGATTTTCTTTGAGAAAATATATCTAAGGAAAGAGATTTAAGTAAATCTAAAGTTAATCTGAAAAGAATTAATATAGAATAGGGTAATATTAATGGTGTAAAACAAAATGATTTTCAAGAGTTCTTTAATGTTGAAGTTGTATCATATCTATCTGACTTGTGATTTTTAAAGAATTATTTGGAAAATTTGAATGAATACCATTTAAGATTTCCCAGAGAATTGTTTTTAATTGAACGTAGAACAAGTGAAGTAAAATAAAGACTTACTCAAGTTGATGATGTTTATCAAGATAGTCAAAGGAAAGGTAAGATTATCTGATAAAATAGCAACTGTTATTGATAAAGTTAAGAATTATGTTAGTGCTTATGATCAAGTTACTATTTATGTAAAGAATATAGATGCAGAATCTAAGGAGTTCATAGCAAAATCTTTAGATACTTATCTCAAAATTATTCAAAACCAATTGAATTATATGAAAACGTTATATAAAAATCTTGTAAATCAAAGCAAATTTCTTCACAGAATTCAACATACTGGAAATTCTTTTCAAGAAGAATTAAAAAGGCACTTTTGATTATTTTTTTTTTTAAAGAAAACTTGGACAAATATCTAGATGATCCGAAAGATAGATATAAATAAATGAATATGGTTATTAATAGGAAAAATAATATTCTTTAAACCATGTTAGTCCTTAGAAAGATTACAAATTTGAGAAGTTTTTTGATATCTCATAATTAATTAGTTATTTGCAAAGACATTTTTTTTTCCGGTGGATTAGGGGGTATTGTAAATATCGATAAGTCTATCTATATTTTAAAAATTATCATTTGTTATAAAAAAACCTCTTTGAGTTGATGTTTATATATGAAGTATTATTATTGTTTATGGTTATTAGGTATAGTTATTGTTTGAAGTTATTATTTTATTTATATGTTCATGGTACATTGTTATGAATATTTAATTATTATAAATGAATAAAGACATATAAATTGTTGATTATATAAAAAAATTATTTTATTTGCAGTGATTATTAAAACAATGCAATATTATTATTTATGTATATTTTTAAAGCTGTCAAATAAATTTTCAATTTAATATTTTTTATATATATATGCTTGATATTTTTTTTAATGTTAATTGTTTAAAATAAAACATGTGTAACAATGGTTTTCAAAACAGCATTTGCTAGCACATGGAACAACAGCAACAACAAAAAGAAGCCATTATTATTAGGATAGTGATTAAACAAACAAAAGGATAAAATTTTTTGTACTTTGTTTCTTTGAAATTGCCATTCTTAAGAATAGTGGAATAAGATAAATTTTTGTAATCAATACATAAACATGACTGGCTAATATATATATCACAGCCAAAGGGCTGCACCGTTTTCTTTCATTTATTCCAAGACAGTTTAAAAAGAAAAACAGCAAATTTCAACACATGAATTTCATCACATCTGAAGCCGAAATTTGATATAGCTATCTTGAATCTATAATGGTCAATCTAATAATAATCTGGAGGTAACTAAAATTAATATATTGGATTCAACCTTTCAATTTATTTATTTGTTTTTCAAGGAAAGAAATTTTAGAAGGATAAAAATATACATACATCCAAGAATTGACAATTTTCTCTAACGTGCTAGTTTCTTCACTTTAACTAGAATGCATTCTAATATTAAATGGATAAAGGAATAAAACAATGAAATAAGTTGACTTTTGAAAGAAGAATAAATAAGTGAACTTTGAAAGGTAGTAAATTAATTTTATATGTATAAATGATATATAAATATATTTTTGAGATCAATATTTTTGTTTACTTTTATTTTTCATTATAAAAATATAATGTTTTTATAAATATTCAATTCAAGCGTCTTGTTTTCTAACAGCGATAAACGTTTAACAGGTGTCAAAATTAATACTTAAGTAATTTAAAATTTTAAAGTATGGCTTATAAGTTTGGGTTGCATATGAGTTGTTATGTATATTTTAATAAGTAAATTTATATTCGCAAATTTTTATTATAAAAATTGTTGGTTGTCATCTGATCGTTCGTGTCAGCCGCCAGAGGCGCGATTTCTAGCTAAATTTCTAGAAATATGCCGTTTCCGCGGCCGCACCCAAGCCTTTAAGCATTATTTCTAAAAGAAATCCTAGAAAGATTGTTAACTCAGAGTTAAGTCTACTTTCTACGCTAAAAGGTAGAGTATTAACTCGGAAGTTAAGTCTCCTTTCTACGATAAAATCTAGAAAGAGTGTTAAACTTGGCTTAGCGGCTAACGGTGTGGCTTTTTCCGATGCTAAAAGCAGAGGAAAATGCGGTAGTTGTTTGTGTCACGCACTATATCGTAATGCTGCATTATGCATTTGATGTAACAATATCATACTAGGGTGTTTATTTTGATCGTGTCAAAATTATTTAAATTTTCATCGGTGCCTTGTTTTTTTAAAAAACAAATGATGTACTGTTACATTTTATAAATTTTAACAGTATTGTGATTGTTCCTCATAAATTTGTATTCCTCCTAAATTTTCGATTAGGGTGGAATAGCGTAAAAATTTAAAAATCACGCTTTGAGTCACGTTTTAGCGAGAAATTTTCCGAGACAAAAAGTACGGCTAATTCCCACAACAGAAAACTTCAAAAGATGGGAATTGCCAGACACGTGCCAGCACTGGAATATTTCTACAGCAAAAAAAAAACATCCTGCTGCTGAAAGAAAAGATTGGATTGTGCGGCAAATATATGCAGATTTGAGGTCCGAAAACATCTGCCGACGGAAAGGTTCACTTCGTAAAGGCAAGCTTGTTTGAGGGATTCTAAATGACCTTCGTCAAATGTCAAAAATAAAAAAAGTAACTTCAATTTTTATTTAAATGTACATCCCTTCTTCTCCCGATAATTGTTGGCATCGGCAATCAAATGTAAAATAAAAGAAGTAACTAAAATTTTTATTTAAACGTAACCCCTCTTCTCCCAATAATTGTTGTCATCAGCAAACAAACAGTCAAATAAAAGGAACGTCCATTATTTTTTAATCGTATAGAAAAAAACAAAAAAAACCCTCCCACTAATTGTCCTGGCCAATCAAATGTAAACCAATCGAAGAAAGACAGTAAATTATTAGTTAAACATAACGCAAATTACTATTCAAACGTACACCAAAAAAGACTCACTCTTATCAATCAAAATTAAAGAAACCTAGACTATTATTGTCCCATTGTCAAATCGAATATTATTTGGGAAAACCCAAATAATTTATAAACAAAAAAAAAAAAAAGAAAGTCAAATCGGTTGTCAATCAAATGGTAACTGATAAAAGTAACTTAAATTTTCATTTAAACATACACACGAGCAAAAACAAAATGCAAAACTCTTTCTCCCAATAATTGTTTTCGCCAATCACCAAAAAACACTCACCCCTCTCACTAATTATTGTTGGCAATCAATTGTACACCACTACTAAAAGTAACGTAAACTACAATTCTTTAAACGGTTACACCCCTTCTCCCAATAATTGTTGTCTACAATCATACACACAAAAAACACCCTTCCCAGTAATTAGTGTCGGGAATCAAATGTAAACCGATCAAAGTAAGATCGCAACTTATTATTTAAACGTAACCCAAATTACTCTTTGAATCTACACCAAAAAACACCTGCTCTTGTCAATAAAAATTAAACAAACAACAACTATTATCATGCCATTGTCCAAAATATTTATTTGTAGAACCAAAACCATAATTTATAAATGAAAGGAAGTCCAATCGGTCGTCCATCAAATGTAAACCGATAAAAGTAAAGGTTTTAAATTTTATTTAAACATAAACACATGCGCGTGAAAAAAAAACAACAACACTTCTCCCAATAATTTTTTCGGCAATCAAATGTAAACCTATCAAAGTAATGTAAATTATTATTTAAAGATCCATCATAAAACCCCGTTCTCTCTTGAATTTTGTCAATCCAATTTTACAAAAACAGTAATATTTTTTTTTTAAAAAATAAACACAAATTACTATTTGAACACACACCAAAAAAGACCCTTTGGTAAAAAAAACAAACTATTATTATCCCATCGTCAAAAATATTATTTGGGAAAAATAATTCAGAAATGAATTTAAAAAAGTAAACTTTGTAAACAAACCAAAAAAAAAAGTCAATATTAATAGAGAATCGCTATCCCGGGAACTATACATTAATGTGTTTTTCAGTTAGAAATCATGCCTCTGGTGGCTGACACGAAGGATCAGATGACAACCAAATTGTTTTATTATTAATTTATGTATTTCCATTTTTTTTAACTTTATATAATAATTCTTATGCAGACCAAAACAATAATATATATATATATATATATATATATATATATATATATATTTGCTGTATATAATATTTTTTATTTTATTTTTTTTTGAATATCTGAAAAATATAAATATGGATTTGTATTTATATTAATACCTACTTGTTAAGCACAAATATGTCTTTATCTATTTAATATATATACTTATTGCAAGTATATATGTATATTTATTATTTGGGTTTGTATTTAAAACATTGATATTACCTAAAATTAAACCATAATATAAAAATAAAGGATGTACTATTTGTTTTATAAGTAATGCCTTTGTAATTTATTTGAAAGAGTATTAATATTTTATTTTTATTTTTCTTTTAATACCAGAGTCATTATGAAATTAATTGAATTCACAATTTAATAGAGGATAACTTCATATTTCACTTATTGTTTAGTCTTTAGGCCACTTACACATATTATTATTCATTGATATGTTTAGATATACATAAATTTACATAATAGATGTGTATATTGGATTTAATAGAATTCCCTTTGTTTCTGATATATATTTGATTAGTTAGTCATATCAACCTTGAAAATAAATTATAATGATAGATCTCATTGCTCTGTATGATTTTAGATTTATTTCATGTATAGCTAGTTGGATGGGCATATAAACAATTTATTTAAATATAACTGGGATAATTTTGTCTTTCTTCATTTAAATTATACAATTTATTATATTAGGCTTTCTCAACAATTGGATTTATTTAGATTATATATATTCCATTACGTTTATCATCCAATGTTTGAAGCATTATTTTCTTCTCATATATTGATGTTCCATTACATTTGAGGTATAATATGTTTATATGATATATTGTCCATTACACTTGGCACCACAAACTGTTGGTCCCAGTTAACTGATGATTGGTATAATGGAGTAAAAGTATGTTCCATTACATTTCGACACCACAACATGGTCAGCATAATATGTTCATTTAATTATTCATTACATTTGGTGTCTCAAAGTTAGGGGCTTGGTTAACTAATGATTATTGTTGCAAAAGTTCATATGTTTATTTTCATTTGAGATCATATAAAGATACATTCCATTATATTTGGCTTTCCCAATGTTTGGGGCCTTCTTTCTTCAATTTAAATGGAAATGCAGCAAGTACATTCCATTACAATATATATATATATGAAAAAAACAAAACAAATTTTATATACGTAAAAACCTGCTATCGCTTGTATTAATGATCAATAGATGGAGCTTTACCAAGACCTCCAAACAAGCGAATTTGTTTACATAAACGTCACAGTCAATATTCACTGTCTCTTTCATTTTGCTCCACCCTCAGATAAGCTGATTTCAAGCTGATTTGCTCTCATCAGTGAAGGGATAGGAGTTAGAAACTAGACCTAAATATTAACTCCAAGCGTTTATGCAAAACGTTTCTATCAGTTTGCAAGCATGAATTTTTTAGACACCTAAATGTCTTCAAACTCAGCCTTTCAAACTAGATAGCTATGTGGATCTGATATCAGTTCAGTTTCTCCACATAATCAAAGCTTCTGCAATCTATATCATTGCAAGAAAACTTTAAAGGTACATTTATGAAAAACAAAACAAGTTTTATATACGTAAAAACCTGCTATCGCTTGTATTAACGATCAATAGATGGAGCTTTACCAAGACCTCCAAACAAGCGTATTTGTTTACATAAACGTCACAGTCAATATTCACTGTCTCTTTCATTTTGCTCCACCCTCAGATCAGCTGATTTCAATCTGATTTGCTCTCATCAGTGAAGGGATAGGAGTTAGAAACTAGACCTAAATATTAACTCCAAGCGTTTATGCAAAACGTTTCTATCAGTTTGCAAGCATAAATTTTTTAGACACCTAAATGTCTTCAAACTCAGCCTATCAAACTAGGTAGCTATGTGGCTCTGATATCAGTTCAGTTTTTCCACATAATCAAAGCTTCTGCAATCTATATCATTGCAAGAAAACTTTAAAGGTACATTTATGAAAAACAAAACAAGTTTTATATATGTAAAAACCTGCTATCACTTGTATTAATGATCAATAGATGGAGCTTTACCAAGACCTCCAAACAAGCATATTTGTTTACACACACACACACACATATATATATATATATATATATAAAGGATATAACATTAGAAAGAGGAGGTTTGAGTGTTGCTTAGAAGCATGCGCATATAGTAAGTTGCTCTTGAGTGCATTCATAGCATGTATTCATCATATTTATTGATAAAATGTTATACATTTAATAAAGTGCCGGTGCATGTTCCTTCGAGAATGATGTGTTAAATCTGAATTAGTAAGAAATAGATCGGGATGGTGTGATTAAATAATTGCAATGGAAGGGAATTAAAAGAAAATAGGAAAAAGGTATAATAAATGTTTTAATATTAGTCAAGTGTTGGTCTGATTTTTTTTGTTATAACTAGTTAAGTATTATTTTTCATTTTATAAAATTTTAGCCTGATAAAATAAAATTATTTTAGAAATTACATTTGGTGTTTGCCGTTCAAAAACAAATAATTAACTGTGATTATAGAAACCATTATAATATGGTCCAAGCTGAAGTGCTTCGTGGCGCCCTTGAACAGCCTCCATATTTTGTAATCTTTGAAAAATTTTTGATCCTGGCAAAATGTTTTGGCACAATGTTTAAGGACATGAAATTAATATTTTTTATTTAGAAAAATATAACCATCTTAAATTTTTATATAAATTTAAAATGGTCAAATGATTGTATGTTATACTTGTTAAAAAAGCTTTAATAGTAATTGTAAATGATACTGGAGTATTAGAGCTGTGATATTGACAACAACTCTTGGAATGATGATCAACGTTGATAATGCTTCTTTTAAGCAACTCTTGAAATGATGATCAACATTGATAAGAACTCTTGGAAGCAACTCTGAAATCGATGATCAATGTTGAAAACGACTCTTGGAAAGCAACTGTTAAATCGACAGTCAACATTGATAATGACTCTTGAAAGTGCCTCTTACATCAACAATCAACATTGATAACTACTCTTGGAAGTGACTCTTCAATCGACAATTGATGTTGATTACCATTTCTTGGAATGACAATCGATGCCGGGGAGATAGGACACCTTTTACATCCACTATGACCCTTGGAACGATGATTGGCATGCACAATTGAAAAAAAAACATATCTCAAAACGTGAATTTCGATGGTGGAAGACTTGTCACATTCACAAGGATTCTTGGAATGTAATCTGTAACAAAAGTGTGAAAAAGTAATCCTAACAGAAATGTGAAAATGTCAACAAGTGGAATGACCCATGATGCTCATGATTGTATAATCCAAGAGAGAGGTGTCAAAATGTGTTTTTACTTATCAGTGCTATCTTTTGGGTTAACATCACATCAGGTTGTTCTGTGCTTTCTGATTGTTCTTGTTTTATAGTGGACTATGTTTTTCACTTGTTTTAATTTTTCAAAAAAAAAAATTATAAATTATTATGTAAAATATCTAAATCCTGACATTATTTTTAATCACATGCCAAAAATGTTAGCAAGTGTACATTTTGGGCCTATGTAGAAGATTTTCAAATAACCAGATTTCTGTGTTGAAATTTTCATGATAGGTGTCACAAAAATGTAGTTACTTTATTTGTATAAAAAGTAGTTAAAAAATAAGTTAATTTGATGTTGTTTGGTAGGTTTTTCAATTACAAATTAAAAACAGCAATAGCATTGCGTTTGCTTTTTGAAAATTAAAATGTATTGTTTTTAAAATTTTCAGTATAACTTTGAAATTTCCACAATATTTAGGCATTTCATGTACATTTAGTGCACTATTTGTTTGAATTTGGTAAATTTACTTAAAAATTAAGGTTATTTTATGATTTCTTCTCCATTTTTTAATTAGAATTTTTTACCAAAAATGACTGTTTTTTTTTTTGCTGATTTTTAGATTTACTCGTATTGCTTTTTTTTTCATTTTGTGTAGTATATACTATATTTTTTGTTTAAAATCTTGCAATATTTCTTTGAATTCCATTGCAATTTCACTATAGTATTTTCTTGATTTCTCAATAATCATGTACTGAATATATTCTATATTTTTGGTTAAAAATATTTGCAATATTCAAATTATGCTTAATGGCATCACCTTTGCTGTTTTTTTTTGTAAATGCCTTATTTTAAAAAAAAATTAAGTTTAAGTTGTATTTCTTTTTTTTAAATTTTGTATTTATTTTTGTTTAAATTTGATCCAATATTTGTTTGCATTTCACTACAATATTACCTTTATTTCTTAATAACCATGTACTGAATATATTCTACATTTTCAGTTAAAAATATTTGCAATATTCAAACCGTGCTTAATGGCATCACCTTTGCTGTTTCTTTTTTTGGTAAATGTGTCATTTTTAAAAAAATTAAGTTTAAGCCATATTTCTTTTTTTTTTTAATTTCGTATTTATTTTTGTTTAAATTTTGTCCAATATTTGTTTGCATTTCACTACAATATCACCCTAATTTCCTTATAACCATGTATTGAATATATTTTACATTTTCAGTTAAAAATATTTGCAATATTCAAACTGTGTTTAATGGCATCACCTTTCTGTTTCTTTTTGTAAATGTGTCATTTTCAAAAAAAAAAAAATTTAAGCCGTATTTCTTTTTTTAAAATTTCATATTTATTTTTGTTTCTACTTTTTATTTATTGTTAAAAATCTTTCATAATATTGAACTATCTTAAACCATCAATGGTGTCGCATTTACTGTGTTTTTCTGGACATTTTTAGATTTACTCTTTTTTTTAAAAAAAAAAAATTGTACAATATTACCTTGATTTCTCAATAATCATGTACTGAATATATACTACATTTTTTATTAAAAATCTTGCAATGTTTCTTTGAATTCCATTGTATTATGTGTTACTATTTTTTAGAATTGAGCTGCAACATTGGTGTTTTGATACGAATGTCAACAACTTTTGGAAGTACGATCGACGCTCAATATTCACGACTCTTGGATTGATGCTGGAAAGATAGAAGACTTATCTCTCCAGCATCGATCATCATCCCAAGAATCATTGTGAACATTGAGCATCGATCATCATTCCAAGAGTCATTGTGAACAGTGAGCATCGATTGTCATTCCAAGAGTCATTGTCAATGTTGCAGCTCTAATACCAAAGTATCTTGTAAATTTTAATAAAATTTCATTGATCAGCAATAAAATGTTATAATAAAGTTAATATAAACACTTGTATCAAGAGAATAAAGATAAAATATAACTACATAAAACATTATATTATTAAAAATGGTATTTAATTGATAAATGATTAACAATGATTATCACTGTAAGATAGAGATATTTTAATTTGTAAATAATTTTATTAAGTTATATTATTATATTGTTTTATTTTGTTGCTTATCAAATTATTTATTAATTCAAACACCAATTTATAAAGTTTGTAAGTAATATGTTAATAAATTTAATGTTTATGAATTTGATTAAGTATATATAGTCATGTTTTCTTATTCTAAGCCATCATCACTACAACATATTCATAAATTGTTAATGGTGCAACACAAATTAATTTAAATTATAACATTTAAATCTTGCTTAAGAATCAACTTAATAAGAAGATAACATATAATAATTATGTAAAAGATAAAATATTTTAAAAGATATATTGATTAATATCAAGTTACTATGATCACATAAGTCTTAAGTAAAACTATTTTAGATGTAGAAAAAAAATGTCATTTTTCAGATAGTCAGATTATTAATTATTGTTATTGATTATATTAAGTATTATTATCATTATTATATTTAAAATAAAATTGGTTATCTGATTTTAGGCATTAAAGATCATAAAATTATAAAATGGTAAGATAGTTATATTAATAATTATGATGGTTAAGAGTTTTCTTAATTGGTGCACTGCTTATAGAAATAAGTAAAATCCCCCTTTGTATCTAGTAGGTTGACTAAATGATTAATTAAAAAGCAATGATCATCCTGAAACCTATTTATTATAATATCATTGTTGTTGTTATTATTATTAACAGTGATTTTAGTAGAATTGTAATCACTGGAAATAGATAATTAGTGAAGTTAGATTATAAAATTATTAATTAATTTACATTAAACTAAATAATCATAGATATTCCATTTTAGTTTATTAATTATTAGTGTTAGTCATGAGAATATCTAGTGGCTTAATAAGGAGGACATCTTTGTATTCTTATGCCATTGAACAGATAGTTGTATTTGTTTAATATTACCAGGTTTGTGACATTGTCGAATAGAATAGTTGGTCTCATGGTTAATAGTATAAAGCAAAATTAGTTAGTGATAATAATAGTATAAACATTATATCTAAAAAAAAAATAAAAGTAAAACTTAATTTACATATTTGTAAAATTATATAGGTTACCATCCATGTGGCAGGGTACATAAAGATGTAAACTATAACAAGAATTATTATATTCAATTTTCCAAAATAAATTCATTCTAAAAGTAAGACAATCAAATGCAAAAAAATAATTTTTTTTAAAATAATGAATTATATCTGTATATTAATTTTAAAAAAATCAAAAAGAAAGAAAACAACTCAAAAAACGTAATACATACAAATAGTTCGATCCATATATATATAAAATAAAATTAAATCCATACAATCTCCATACCTAAAAAACATCCCATGCATAAAATCAAAATACTAACTTGTTTGTTTCCAGTAGATAACACCTGTCATCTTCAGCTGCTCTTTTCTTCTGCTCTTCTGACAGTTTAAGCAAGAGTTTATGAGTTATGGAGATATCCCAGTTTTCCAATAAATGCTTAATACTTGGTAAAGCAGCAATCTAATGAAATGTTTAATCTATTAGTTAATTACTTTTTTAGTATTAAATTAACCTATACAAAGTAAGCTTTTTATATAGTTTGTTTCAAGCTAATTTTATCCCAATTAAACATTTTGTTACAATTAATTTATCTGAGTAATTAAAAAGTTTTAGATCATGAACAAAGCTATTTCAATAGTTATCGATAATTTGAAGATAACTAAGATCATTTTAATTTTAAAAATAAAGTGAAAGAAAAAAAATAAAAACAAGATCGTAAAATCCATAAATATGTTCTACAACTTGCTGGATGTGATCCAATAATGTCCATTATTGTAAAGTCATATTTTTGTATAATTGGACTTGCTAAATGAATAAATAATGGTAGACTTTTTAAAAGAATGTTTTTCATGAATTAGAGCATGGTTTTTATGAGGGTCATAAACCCCATCCACATTGCAATGATTATCTATCACTCTAGAAAGTACAATATTTGTTTCAATTAGTAAACTATGACTAAAATTAAATTACTTTGGAAAGATACAATTAGATATGATGTTGAAGTACTTAAAAAAATAATTTTCTCTTGAAAAAGTTAACTGACAACATCAAATAAACAACAAAATAGATGTGCATGTATACACATTGATATATTCACAGTTTACATGATTTATATTGGTTTGTATAATTATCACAGGATTAATTTCTAGAGCAGTTTTTTACTTTTCTTTCAATCTCTTTTTTGCCATCTTCCATGTCTTTTCCTTTGCCATTTTATTTATCTTCTTTTTTATCTTATTTTCATCTTTTATTTTTTATTTTATTTTTTTGCTTTTTCTTCTGATGTTGCTTCTATTGCCTTTCTTCTTTTACTTATAATTATATCATAATGGTCTTCATTTTGCTTATTTGATATTTTTTGGTTTGGAGTTTTGACTTCATTCATAGAAAACTTTCTAAAAGATTCAACTAATAGCATAATTATATATTTTTATTTTATTCTATTGTCTGTTACCTTTCTACAATGAATTGCCCATATTTGTAATCTTTTTAAGATCATCATCATACTGCAAATATTCAAATTTATTATAAAATATTATTTTGGAAACTGATAATTCCTTTATGTGTCATATTCTCACTGTAATGAAGACATGACTTTAATATGATGACAATATTATTTCATGAAAAAGTTGGAAGATGTAGTCATTAATTATATCACATTTCCACTGTACTTGTAAAAAAGGATCAATCCTTGAACAAAAATATTCCAGTACTTTTGTTTGCTATTAGGAGATCATATCTCATTTCCATACATTTGGAAGGATAATAGCCCCACAAATAATTTAATTGGAGAATTTTTATCGCTATGGAAAAATACTCAGAATTTACCCAGTGAAATGTAGTAACACATAAATTATTAAAATATTTAAACTGATTTACCTTCTGAAACCGATAACCAGCAAATTAAATGTTGGTAAAAAATGTCCTTTCTTTACTAAATTGTAAATTATGATGGCTTTTTAAAATATGATCATTAAGCAAAGTGTTTTAAAATCATTTAGAACATTGCATTGAATTAGCTAGAATAATGCAATCATTATACTATAGTAAATCATGAAAGCAAGAACATGAATTTATTATTTTGCTTATATTCATTTTTTGTAAAATTTTTCTTTTATTGCATGAAACAATTTTTTGTGTATCTCTTTCTATGTGTATGTACACAGCCCCCCCCCCCCAAATAACAAGAATTTGGTAATACAAAATTGAATATTTATTTTTAGATGTTGCAAATTGAATCACTTTAAAAAGCATAGTCTATCTAATACAATATACTGCTTTAAACAAGTTTGTCACTTTTTGAAGTAGTCTGGAATCATTTGTGAAGTCATGCATTTTAATACCTTGGCCATTTTCACCATAGTTCTAAATCTACAAAAAAGGGACATTTTTTCATACGAGAGATTAAAAAAAATTCATGAAGCAAGATTAAATGAATACAGGTGATAGATAGCTGAGACATGTTGATTTTAATTAAAAAGTGTTTCACACTCAAGACTTTGAGAAATGATATTTTGTTAGGGTGAAGTTAGCATTCTTTTCTTTGTCACAGACAGGATGTTTGTTTTACCACATCACATAGATATTTGAAAACTTGCAGATAAAATGCCTGACCATTACAAACTAAATCTGAAAGAAAAATGTCATTTGCATAAAAAAAATCAGAGTTGTTTTGACTTTGGACTTCGCTTGCGATGCATTTTAGGGATGTGGTAAATTTAACATTTCCATTAAATCACTCACAAACTTGTGTTTTTATAATATCAGATTACTTATAATTTTTTTCAAGCATTACAATATTTTTCCATACCATTTTTTGTAAATGGAAACATAATTTCACATTGTTTGAACATTTCAGCAATTATAATAAAAATTGATAAATACATGAAACACATTTTACAAAAAAATGTGCTACATGGCCCTATGATTTCATATGGTGATGTTATTTGAAAAATTGATGCAGAAGGATTATTGCAAGAAGTATGTTACAGTAGAAGTATATACTACCACAGGTGCATAAACAGAACTTATCCACCCATATGTCAAGTTTTCTGGTGGTTAAATAATAGGTGATATATAGTATATTCCCATCAATTAATTATACATGATTTCTCACAATTGTTTATACTTGTTTATATATAAGTTATAGAAAAAATTTTGGGACCTGAAGAAATACCCCTATATGCAATTAGCAAATTAATGTGAAATAGAACAAAGAGATGTATTTAGTGATTTATTTAAAAATCCTATCACAGTTTATATTTTTTGTCTGCTTCATGAAGCAAATTATAAATTGTTGTAAAGCATTAGCATTTAAGCAAAACATCAGTTAGTATCCAATTTTGTTTAAAATCAATTTTTACTTCAAATGCCTCACTTTTTTTTCTATCAGTAAAAATATTGTTTTTGATATTATAAAAAAGCTGCACCCTATGAAAATTGTAGACCACGAAATATTTTCAAACATTACTATTTAATTGAATTAAATATCTCCATCAGATTTTTAGTAGTTGTTGATTAATGATTGAAATGCTGCATGAAAGATCACTAGTATTTCAGCCTGCTAAACATCCATTGTTGCAGTAAAGGCCAAAAGGTAAATGACGTACTGATCACATAACTGAAATTAGTAAAGTAAAAGAAAAAAGTAACACTCTGTAATATTTGATTTTCTTCAGTTTTTAAATATAAGATTGAATAAATCATATTATTTACATAATTACAAGCAAGATTCTATAAAATAAAAAATATGATTATTATTATTTTATCAAACCTGAGACTTTGATTAGATAAATTATTGATTAAATAATAACCGAAGCTTTACATTTGTATTATTGTAAAGGCATTAAAGTTTTATTTAAAATTGGTAAAATTTTAAATATACAATGACAAGATTATAAAACTGATCAACATGTTTTTCCATTTGCTGATAGGATATTAAGTAATTATTTATTGCAAAATAACATCTTTTTTATATTGGACATGAAAACAAATGAACAATGCAAGGCTTTCTAAAAAAGTGTTTCATGGCAGGGCTTGTATAAAAAAGGAAGGTTCCATTATTGTTATGAGGATTATATTCTAAAGAAGTTCACTGATAATTTTTTGCATTGGGGACTTATGACAAAACATAGAATTCATTGAGAAATTACAATTAGATATGGTGTTGAAATATTTCAGAAGGAAATGTTTTCTACCGAAAAATTTAAAAGCATCATAAATCAAGAAAACAGAAAAATAGATCAATATGCTCTATATGTATATGTATTTGTGACTTACTGATTGGTTTATATAGTTATTACAAATTTATTTTTAGGGCAATTCTTTTTCTTTCTTTTTTTAAAGAAGTTATAATGACCATACTCATTTATGAAAGGTTATTGAAAAATATTTTATTTATTAATAATTTCATATTAACTCTCAATGTACTTAATATTATTTTAATTCAAATATATACTGCTATAATAATTTAGGTAGAGAGGTCAAAGTGATTTTAAGTCAACATGGATATGACAATGCTAAACAAGAGATTTGGGAATTCCATTATCAGATATTTAATAGCATAAAAGATTAAAGAATTGGAGAGTGGAGTAGATTAAAGCCTGTCCATTAAAGTTGAAAGATTTGGTATCAATATAAACTGAACACTGATTTATATATATATATATATATATATATATATATATATATATATATATATATTGTACCTAACTGAAGTGTCACTTAGTTCCAAGAGGTTATCCAGGTTATCTTAGCTTAACCTTTTGTTTAAAATTTCGGATTTAAAAAAAATAATGATGATAAAAATGGAAATTAACTTAGTTAATTATTAAAATAGGATAATCTAAATATTTTAATAATATCAGTTGGTTTGATAAGGGATGTTAGGTAATAATTTAACATAAGCAAATGTTAAAAAATAATTGTGAATTGATAAATAGTATTAAAGGTATTCTAAAATAATTGCCTTATAAACCATTCTAATGTCTAAAGAATAATAATAAGATATTATTATTAAGTTGGAATAACTAAGTAATAAATTTTAAAAAAAAGATATGTAAGTTTTTGTTAAAAAGAAATAAGAATATTTGTTATTAGTTTTGTAGTTTAGCATTCCAGTTATAAAAGTTAGTTAGATTAAATAATCGTTAACATTTTATTGTTGTAATTCTAAAAATAATTTTAAACAATTAATGTAAGACCAGAAAATATGTGAGAATATGTGCATGCATAGACATGGAAACATAAGAATAAAAAATTATTTAACTCCTATATTGTTTAAAATAAGTAAATAATGCAAATGTGTGGATAAAATTATTTTAATGTAATATTTAAGGGTTTAATAAAGGGATAACTTTAAATTTTATATTTCTTACTATGGTGTTGTATAAAATGTTAAAAAAAACAATTGTTGCATAATATTTGTAATACTAAAATTTTGACTTTGCAGCTGAAGGTCATGTGGTATGAGAAAATTATATTGACTACTTCAGTAGATTGATTCCACAGCTGGTTTGTCAGAATATTAAAATTTAATAAAAAATAATTTTATTGGTTTTAAATGAATTGTAGGTGGATGAAAAATTGTGAGATAAAACAGAGATTGAGGGACCATCCAGGGGCTGATTTTTTTTTATTCAACTGGTGTTGGATCTTAAAATTTTGTTAATAAAAGTAATTTTCTTTAAAAAAAAAACTTGATATTTCTAAAAAAAATATAAGTATGTTTAAAATATTTAAAATCGTCCTGTAATGATGGAAAACTAAAAGAAAGGTAATCCGTTTTTCTGACAATTTGAATTTCAGTCGAGACATAGAAATTATAGTAAAAAAATGTCTAAAGTAAATGAAGCATCTCACATATTATATAACATTAACTTTTTTAATTTCCTTTACATGGAAATAAGGTTAAGGAACAAACTATTAATCATTTCCATAGATAAGCTTTTGGTTGTATTAAACTATTTTGAAAGTAAAATGCTAATTATTTTCCTGTTAGATTAAAAGTATATGTAAAAAAAAATGAAAAAAGAAATTTTTTTTTAAAGTTTTAAAAGAACATTATAAAGAAGCTGCTACATTCGATTACAGTGAAACTATAAAGAATGATTATTATTTTTCTAAAAAACGAAAAGTTATTACTTATATCTTGACATATATGAAAATGATTTGTTTAGCTAAATGCAAACAGATAATATATACATTTTAAAGGAAAATTCTTATTTACACAGTAAGAAAGGACACATATTTGGAAATAAAACTTTAAAGCAATTTGTAAGGATTAATAATCAACTTATAGTTATTGGGTACATTATAAATGATCATACTTGCCAGTATTTAAAAATAACTTTATGGCATTAATTATAGCATATAAATGGAGAAATGTCTTGAACAGTAAAAAAAAATTTCTACTCTCATATTTAAAAGTAAGCAAAGGAAATTAATTTTAAAAATAAATACGTCTTAAAATATTATTAGGAAAAGTACTTAAGAAAAACTATATTTCAAAAGAAGCATTTTTCCCAAAAGAGGCTAAAGAAATTCAGATAGAAAGATATTCTTATCATTATTATATGCAATTTTGAACTCGGGATCCTATAAATAAATTATAGTGTGTTCAGCTGAAGAATTTATTTTGTTTCATGCCAGCTTAATCTTATTATTATTATTATTATTATTTTAAATGTTTTAAAAAAATATTATTAATAAACAATTGAACATTTTCGTTTGGAAATGATTGCCATGTGTATAAATGTATTAATTGAAGCTTTGAATTCAGATAAATATCTTAACTTGGATAAATTGTCTACATGTTACGAAATGGAAAAATCATTACGGAGCCGAAATATGAACTTAAATTAATTTATTATTATTTTTTATGGTCTGCTTTATTGGTTTTAAAAAAAAAAAACCTTAAAAATATTTATGCTATTAATTTTTTTTTTGTAACACTTTTGCATAAATATACAGGTGAACTAGGGTTATAATTTTAAAATGAAATAGGTTTATTTGAATGAGCAAATTTTTTTTTTGCCATTCTTAAGTAGATTTAGTTTATTTATCAAGCATTACACTAGCTAGTTTCTATTTAATAATTTTATTATAGAGATTTAAATATCACAGTCCTATTTTCACATAAATGGGTTGTTTTACTCAATTTTTATTTTAAATTTACTAAAGAAGTTTATCAGAGAATATCCATTCATTTGTTTTATGAATGTTATATTAAGAATAACTACAAATATTTTATATTCATGGAGAAGTAAATATTCTTGCATTTAATTTACAATTTTAAAAGTCCACTAGTTATTATATTTTAGCATTTAAAATTTTGTTATGTGTGCATTGTGCCTTGCCTAGAATTTTATATGCATTTAATTTTAAAGTATTTCTCATAGTAGTCACTTGACAGTGTATTTTGTTGGTTCGAACATTGAATACATTTTGTATTTTTAAACTTCTTAGGAAATACTTAGTCAATTCAGGTGAAATATATATCTTGCTATTAGTTAGTATGGTTTAACCTCAAGAATTAGGCTTAGTTCATAATTTTTGAATATGCTTTATGGAGTCGAAAAAATCCTCCATTCTTATTGTATTGTATTTCCATGATTTGATAGTGCTTGTTCCCAAAAAAGAGGGTATTGTATTGTATTTTTCAATGATGATGATCACATTTATAAGCATTGGAAATCCCATGAGACGATTGTGCTTTTCTGGTGGGTGTGCCTGATCCCAGATGTACTGAAGATGAATCCCAGACATCTTAATTTTGCCTCATAGTTAGGTATTTTTGGAAACCACCACATTCTTTTCCAACTCTGAGGAGCTTAGTAGTTTTATATTTTTTGCCTATCATTCATGATGACTTAATGCTAATTCCACCACAGTAGGTGATGTTGCATTTGTTTTAGATTTGTGATGACAAGATATGCTTGTTTGAGAAAATGTATTTATTCAGGTACTTGTAGCTAATTTAAGCCTCATAGGTATATCAATGTTTGAAATATGTTGCTAAGATAGTTTTATCATGCACAAGCTAACTAACAATAAGTTATATTTATTTTAAAGTATGTTAAATATGCATATGGTATAAGTGGCAATTCACACATACTAATTTAATATTTTCATCCAGAATTTTGCCGCTGGATTTGTAAGTCTGTTACATCATTATCTTTAAAACATTGAGGGAATAATTTTATGTGGACTAAAGTTATTTTAAAAAAAGTATAATTGATCTCTGATGAACGATTGCCGCATACACTTAATTTAGTCTAATTTTAATATTAGCTTAATCTGATTTAAACATATATCTAGCTGTGATATTAATTATATCCGTGAAACTAGTGATGATATTTTTCAAAAGTATTGCTGAATATGCTTATTTCAACTTAGCATTTGTTAAGTTGAGGAGTATAAATCTAAGCTTAGGGTTTTCAATATAAACCTAGTTCTGTTTGTTATTCTTATTATTAGATGACACAATAATGGTATAAAATAGTCTAGTAAAGAAGAATAGTAATGTGCTTATTAGGTACATATGATAATTAAAATTTAAGATTTTTTTTTTTGAGAAAAATATAATTATTAAAAGAAAGTGACAGTGAATAACCTTTGTAGGTTATTAAGTGTATTAGTGTAAGTTAAATAAAACTGTTAAGAGTCCAAATAATTATATTAAATCTTAGTGCGGTATTGGCGTTGTTTGTATTCTACTACATGTGTAAACATTTCTTCTCATTATTAATAAATAAAATTATTATTATTTCAAAAGTTTTGTTTTATTTGTTTTACTTTTATATGAGAATATATTATTGTCTTGGGTTCCAAGTTCACAAAATCTTAAAATGTAAAAGTTATTGAATCGTCAATTCAAAAATTTACAAGTATATTCTAAGTTAATTAAATATAGTTAATATTGTCTTGAAAATTAAAAAAAAAACTATGTTAAAGTAAATGATTCTCATATTGAATCATAAATACAGATAATTGCATTATAGCAGGTACCTAATTAAATACTTAGTTAAAAGTTTATTTTTTTTAAAATTATCAGTATATCTTTCAGACTAAAGATAATGCAATATCAGATTAACAATATTAGTACTTTAGAAGAATATTTTAATTAATATTATTTTAAAAGCTGCACATTATTTTATATCCACTGCACATCATGTATCATCATCTAAAATCTGATATATTTAAAGAATTCTAATTCATTTGCATTTGAGGTTTTTAGCGGTTGTCTATGAGTATGGAAAGGCATTAAAAGTACCCTTGCTCTTTTCTCTGCTCACGTAATATCTTAGATAATAGGCCATTATTAGTGAAGTTTAAATTGATTCATTAAATTTTGTGAATTAATATTTGTTTTATTTATTATTTTAAGATTGAACATATTATAATTTTTTTATGGTCAGCTAAGAAGTCACTTATTTATTTATTAATCACAGTAATTCTTTATTAGGCAACTTAACTTAAACTTTAATTTTACACAAGAGTGTTAGTTTTAAAATCCCTGAGGTTATTTACTCTTGTTGTTTAGTAAATATAATTCTGTAAGATAATATTTTAAGGCAAATCATCATAGGTTTTGTTCAGAGAGTGTATAATCTATTGGCAGGACTAATATGGTAAGCATTGATTAGTGATTTTTGATAATCTTTTGTATGGTTTATTAAAATATTAATATGCTGTAGTAGTTATAGTTCATCAGTATAGGATTTGACCTTTATTTGATTATACATCTCTGGATCATCATCTCTTTTCTTTAAATTTATTGTAACCCCACTGAGCCGAGTTGTTTAGAGTCTCTCATTTATATTTTATTTCATTTCATTTAAATTTTATTCCATTTCTTTTTATGTCATTTCTCACATCTTCCTATCATCTCAGCCATTTAAAACATTCGTTAAAAGTTTCTTCTATCATCTCATTTCATTTCTCTCTTCTTTATTCCATCTTCTTCTTATATCTCTCTTTCATATCTTTCAATCATCTCATTTCTTTTTTCTCTCCATTACATATATCATTTCTGTTACCTTTTCCCATTTCTCTTCCTCCTCGATTCTTTTCTTTTCCATCATTTATTCTTACCATTATCATTATCTTCATTTCACTATTAGCATTATCTTCTTTTCTCTTTCTCTTTTCTCTTTCTCATACCCCCATCTCATTCTAGTAGGTTACAATATATATATATATTGTGATGACCACATAAAGTCATCGACACACATATATATTTATTAATAAAATTAGAAAGTAATAAAGGTGAAAGAAATTAGCTAATAAATTTTTTTTTAAAAAAAAGGAAGGAAAAGAAAAATTGAAATTCTAATGTCAAAATTACTGTGGATTTTGTAATAGTAAGAGAAGGGGAGGGTGGGTGCATAAATAAAGAAATGCGTCTCTTTCTCTCTTGTAAGTCAAATGCTAGAAAGTTATTTTGTTTATTGTGGGAGAGGGGAAAAGGAAGCATAAAGAAATGTGTGTCTTCTCTCTCATTAAAAAAAAACTATATAATAACAAATTAAAATAAAATGTAAAAAAAAAACAAATGTGAAAAAAAAAAGAATGAATTGTAAATTTAAATAAAATGTAATATGTGATGTATAAAAGGAAAAACAATATGGCCGTAGGTGTGAAAATCTGTTGGACAAATTAAATTGCACGGACAAAGAAATGTTATCAACGGAAGATCTTTGCCAGATCTGTTAAATTAATTGGGACTTACATTCTGGCCACTAATTAAATAAAGAAACCTATATAAGAATTGGTTGGAATTCTAAGTCTTAATTAAAATTTTTTAAAAACAATGAACAAAAGAATGAGATTACAAAAATTACAATTTTTATGTGGCATTGCTAGTAGAGACTTTAGAGAAGCAACAGCTAAAAGAAAATGGAAGAAGTGCATGGCTAGTGGCGTTAAAGGGACGTGGGTTCGGATTCAAGCCGTCTCATCACTGACTCGCAATGTAAGATCTTTGCCTGACCTTCTAGAGGGATCGCCGTTTCTGTAGCTGTCAATTGAAACTCAACCTAAAGAATCAACTGGCAAACTGGATGAAAATAACCCCACAAACTGAGGAAGTTAATGGAGAATCTAAGGAATCAACAAGCAAAAACTGGAACAAAATAACCTCACAAACTGAGGAAGTTAATCAAGAGCGCTCGGAAGAAATACCCATGGGACAATTACAACAAAGCCTAGGTAAAAGAATGCATGCATTTTCATTCATCTACTATTCATAACTAAATATAAAATTAATGATTTGATAAAATAAAACTCTATCAACAGGACTTTAAGAACTTTAATATCTGATCTATTTTTATATATTTATTATAGCCATGTATTTATAAGTGTGTGTTTATTATTATTATTATTATAATGTTTTTTTTATATAAAGTGTGAATATTATTATTAAACATATTTGTCATTAAATTTCGTATCCTTGCTTTATTCTCCTATCACCAAGCTACAACAGGGGGGAAACTGTAATTAGTGATTAAAGGGGCATACTGATTTGTTTAAGATATTCATGTGCTGCTTGTTCGTGTGAAATCCTAATTATATAAAAATAAATAGCAAGCATTGGACATTCACTAAGTTTCTTTGAAATAGTTTGCTCTGTTCAGCAGCTGAGAGTTCTTGGCTGGGAAAAATAATGCCAAGATAATATGTACATATTGCCTTGGGGTTCAGTCAAGGGTATAGATATGAAGCGTTGGTTAAAATAATGAATAAGATAATAAAGAATCTAAGTCGTAAACAATAAATGGATAGAAATAAAAGTTATGAAAAGAATAAATGGATATAATAAATAAGTATAATGTAGAATAAAATAATCGAAATAAATATAGTTGAAAGTACAAATAATTAAGCAACCGTACGAATAACCATTTCCATTATAATATATATATATTATAATGGGACGATCCTTTTCAGGACTCGAGGAAGTCACATCTAGCTATAGTTGGACTTTGAGTCTTCTTATAGAATGCCATGGATGATGTGATTTAAAATACAATCCAATTCACTCCTCTATTAATAACCTCGTTACTCTCGGAATTCGAGCTCAGAGTAGAAATTGCAATTGACTCTCTTCAGGCATTTCCATAAGTATCCCATAGTAATGATAAATTTAGTATAAGATATATATAACTTCTTTATAAATATTAAATCATTAAGTTGATTCAACATATATATGCGTGAGTATGTATATTTATAATTATTGGTTTTATAAAACGACTAAATAAAATAAACAAACGAGACCTGTTTAATTTTGAAATCAAGTTTAACACATTTTAATCAGTAATAAAAAACAAAATATTATCACATAAAAACATTAAAATTTAGAATTATAATCTGTGCTTATATACACTAATAAATTATTTAATATTAAAAAAAAAAATAATGTAATCATTTACATATATATATAATTTAAAATCATGCGTATAATAAATACACATGGCACATTATAAATCTACCTATTGTGTCATTAAAATAATTCAGTGTGTGTTGTATGTTTATATATGATAACATCCATTCACACTAGATTAATAATAAAATGTATTCTGATATTAGTTATGTATGTTTAAAAATATATTATGTTAATTGTCATGTAAGATTCAATTTGGAATATAATAAAACTTACTTCCAAATTGAAATAATTTAAAAACGTTTACCTTAGTCAGCTGTCATTTCCATCAGAGTATATATCAAAATATGAACATCTAAATTTTATTAAATAAAAAAAAAAATAAAGTGTTCATCTTATCAGTTCTCCACTTTAATATACGAATTAATTTTTCTAAGTCAATATAATTATCCACAAAGGAAATAAAGTTTAAGAGTTCTTAAATTATGCAATGAAGTAATCCAAGACGAGAAAGAATACGGTTTTATATCCATCCTTAGACGAAATAAAATGATGATGAATGTTGAAACATAAAGTTCATTGATCATCCTTCGAAGAGGCAATCCAAATTTTCATTCTTTAAATATTTATGTAGTAAAATATTTAACATTTTCTTCAATATAATACTCCAATATTAAAGCAGCTTTTTAAATGAGAATTACGACGATTATATTTTAGGCATTGATTAAGTAGGAATAAATTTACATGTTCGGGTTTTAAACATCAGTAGAAATCTCTGGCATAAATTATCTAGCCAAAGAACATCTTTATAAATTTTTGTCTTCTTAAATTTATATTTTGTAAGCTCATTTTGAAGACATTGATAACTTTTATAACCCTGTTAAATTCACTGATTATTATTTTTTTATAGTTTTTTATAATATTCAAAGGCAGTAAATTAATTACTTAAAGCAGGTTTTAAAATATTGAATCTTCTTTTTTTAATTTTTCTTAAATGTGTTCTAAATTCGAACACATTTAAATTTACAAATGTAGTTCTTGCCTTGATAACTAAATAGAAGATTATTGTTATAACAATATTAGTTCGTTTTTATACTGGATTAATTTCTGCAAGCATATCACATAATCACGCTCATGCTCTATTGTTTAAAATATACAATTTGTAATGAACCCCAAACATTTATTTCCTTTGTTTCAACTGATAAAAATGCAATGTTGACTTAAGGCTTTGTCAAATGTCAAGTTTTATATTAACAAAAAAAAAATACTATTAGTTAGAAACATTTTATTTATGTGTGTGTATAAATAAACCAGAATTATTCATTTTTAGAATTATTCTTTTAATACTAACGAGTCTATATATATATATAACTGATACATGAAAACCTTAAGATAGGTGTAAGTTATTTATATCTGTTGATTCGATATAGGCACAATTAAATTCACAAAGAAACACAAATTGTTTTAGGTGAGGCTCATATGGTACTCTCACATTACCCTTCCTTAAAAAGTTCAAATTTTATATTTACCATTAAAATTTGGACACTTAATGTGTGTCAATGTATGCATTAAATATAAAGTTGTGGAGCTTGTTTTTCTTTCCTGCTTTTATCAACCCTTATTATTTGCTCTATTTTTTTAACCCTTTCTCTTTCTCTACATTAAATATTATTCACTTTAAACAGAAGGATAAGGAGGTTCATATATATAGGGTTCTTTCTTTTTCTCCTCTTTTTTATTTTTCTTTAATGGATTCATTGTTATGTGCCTCTTGTATAGATGACACATATATTTGTTTGGTAGTCTCCATCCTGCTTTTCTTTAAGACTCATGGACTTTTTTGAGAACTATCCAAAACATAAGAACATCCATCATTCAGCATGGATTAACTCTTAAAACGTTTTTAGTTTTCAGGTATCCTAAGAATTAATTTTAATTGCTTAACATACCCTCATCAAAGAAAATTAATGTCTTTTTTTTGACTTATACACATCCTTATACATATATATACCTATATACTTTTAAATGAAAACTTTTTCCCCCCTTACCTATTCTAAATGATCTTTTCTTTCAATATTTTACTTTATACATAAGTAAAATGTGGCAAACATTATTAATTTGTTTGACCAAAATAGGGTTTTAGAGCTCTAGCATTGTAAGTGCCTTTAATGTCTCCCTTTATATTTATCCAGAATGCATTGGGACCTGTTTGCTTTATGATAGTATAAGGTCCTTCATATTGATGGTAAAACTTTTGATATTTGCTCTCTTGGGGTTTACTCATATGAGGTGTTTTTATAAAAACTTGATCCCCAATTTGGAACTTGTGTGAAGTTGTCTTCACATTTCTATTTCTTTGACTGGCCCCTTTTTTTTAACAAATTGTTTACAAACTTTTACACTATCTTTTCTTGTATCCATATCAATATCCACAAAATTTATGTGCATTGGCTTAATGCCGATTGCTATTATAGTTTAACAACATCACGCTATATAAAATAAATCCCTTATTTATATATATCCATATCAAAATATATAACAATGGACCTACATTTTATAAGTGGTGTCAACATCAGATTGCATTATCATGATGCTTAATTGATCTACCATTATTATTCATTTAATTAACCATAACTTGTACTCTAATAAACCTGTAAGTATTTTTTTTTCATACTTTGGTTAACTTGATGTATTTTATTATTATTAATATATACTTCAATTATTTATATACATATACACAATTATTCTCCTAAAAGAATAGCCTAATGGATTCTATCATTACTGAAAGTCCATTGTCACATCCCAAAGTCGTAATCCATGAAGTCCTTCCTTATATATGTGCTTTACTTTTTAAGCACATCCATTAACATATTCAATAAATGTGAAGGGACCTTCATAAGTATTACACAATCTATGGAATTGTAAACTTTTCTGTCTCTTAGATAGTATTATAAATATTTTTATTATTGTCTGGAGAGTTTTTATAATTTGTTTGTCTTCAGGATTATGGTGATGCTTCATACACCATAATTTACAATTAAGACAATTAAACCTATTGCCTTCATTCATATCTTCTATATTAAACCTTCTATTAAAATAACCTTCTTTTCCATTAAATATTATCATTGATAATGATATTATCAGATGGCTGTCATACAATTTATCAACACTTTGTTGATGAAACGTTTTACATTTGTTTTGGGAGTAACCACAAATATGATGGGCTGACTCAAAATACACTTCACTGTTGTATTCATCTATTATATCTTTAGATAGTGGAGTCACCTCAAGTTTCATAAGTTCATGATTTAACTTGTTATTAATACAAGAAATCTGAAGTCTTAATTTAAATAGACATTCAGTATTATCAGTTGACTGTGTTTCTCTCAATTCCTGAGACATGGAATTTAATTTATATTTCACATGATTCATATCCTCTTCTTTTTCTAAGATATTTGGATCAGATTCAAGCACTTTAGTAATGCTGCAATGATCTTCTACTTCATTGCTCTGCTGTATGGGAAAATGATAGTCATGACAGTTTTCTTCTGAAACATTCATTTGAATTAAGAGTGATCTGTTTTGGATGCTATCATTATATTCACATATCTCATGCTCAGGGTAAGTTTTGGATTCTTGGCATTGAATTGCCATCAATATTTTTGATACTTTTGTGTCATGAAGTCTTTCTACTTCATTGGCAGTTTGTTTCTTTTCAACAACAACTTTGATTTTTACTTGCATCTTTTCCTTAACATTATCAATATCTTTCTTTAACTCTTCTTTTATAGAAATTATGTCTTCTTTTAATTTCTTTTCCATATTATCCATATCAACTTTAGTTATCATATTATCGTTCATTCTAGCCATTTCTCCCTTCATATCAGCATTCATTTTATTTATATCAGCATTTATATTATTCATATCAGCTTTGGTTGCCATATTATTCATATCAGCATTGATATTATTTATATCAGCTTTGGTTGCCATATTATTCATATCAGCTTTTATATTATTTATATCAGCTTTCATATTATCCATCTTAGAATTCATTTTATTCATATCAGCTTTGGTGACCATATCAGCTTACATATCCATTTTCATTCGGACCAATTGAGCCATATAATTATCACTTCCTTGAGGCTGTACTATTATAGCTTCAGTTACCTTTTGTGTTTGGGGTAATATTTGATCTGTCATATGAACTTGTGAAGGATGTTCAACTTCTTCTACAGACCGCTCAGACATTAAGACTTGTAAAGACTCTTGTTCATCACTAATTGAAGTAATTTCTATTTCACTATCTTTATCACTTAAAGATTCTTCTAAACTTTTTACTTCCATTATTTTTAGCTTTTTCCGACTTCTAGTTATCATTAACTAAAAATTTCTAATGTAATATATACAAATTACTTTCTTTTCAAAGTTATACTTTAATATATGCCATAAGATTTCATGCTGTGCTTATGCCCTTACATGTAATTCTATTTTTCCTACTTTTATAAGATGTTATTATAATATATATTAATGCCCAAACTATAATCGTATTTATTTATTTTAAAGTGACTGATTTATCTGTTTGCTACCATTTATTTTATTTCAAGGTCTCTATTATTTATTATTCAGTGTTTTTACCAATTCAAAACATACTCATATATTTATTTATTGTTTTAAACTATGGATTTAACCAATGGAAAACTACTGTTTCATGCCTTAAGTATGGGCGCCATGTATAACGGGACGATCATTTTCAGGACTCGAGGAAGTCACATCTAGCTATAGTGGGACTTTGAGTCTTCTTATAGAATGCCATTTATGATGTGATTTAAAATACAATCCAATTCACTCCTCTACTAATAACCTCGTTACTCTCGGAATTCGAGCTCAGAGTAGAAATTGCAATTGACTCTCTTCAGGCATTTCCATAAGTATCCCATAGTAATGATAAATTTAGTATAAGCTATATATAACTTCTTTATAAATATTAAATCATTAAGTTGATTCAACATATATATGCATGAGTATGTATATTTATAATTATTGGTTTTATAAAACGACAAAATAAAATAAACAAATGAGATCTGTTTAATTTTGAAATCAAGTTTAACACATTTTAATCAGTAATAAAAAACAAAATATTATCACATAAAAACATTAAAATTTAGAATTATAATTTGTGCTTATATACACTAATAAATTATTTAATATTCAAAAAAAAAATAATGTAATCATTTACATATATATATAATTTAAAATCATGCGTATAATAAATACACATGACACATTATAAATCTACCTATTGGTCATTAAAATAATTCAGTGTGTGTTGTATGTTTATATATGATAACATCCATTCACACTAGATTAATAATAAAATGTATTCTGATATTAGTTATGTATGTTTAAAAATATATTATGTTAATTGTCATGTAAGATTCAATTTGGAATATAATAAAACTTACTTCCAAATTGAAATAATTTAAAAACGTTTACCTTAGTCAGCTATCATTTCCATCAGAGTATATATCAAAATATGAACATCTAAATTTTATTAAATAAATAAAAAAAAATAAAGTGTTCATCTTATCAGTTCTCCACTTTAATATACGAATTGATTTTTCTAAGTAAATATAATTATCCACAAAGGAAATAAAGTTTAAGAGTTCTTAAATTATACAATGAAGTAATCCAAGACGAGAAAGAATACGGTTTTATATCCCTCCTTAGACGAAATAAAATGATGATGAATGTTGAAACATAAAGTTCATTGATCATCCTTCGAAGAGGCAATCCAAATTTTCATTTTTTAAATATTTATGTAGTAAAATATTTAACATTTTCTTCAATATAATACTCCAATATTAAAGCAGCTTTTTAAATGAGAATTACGACGATTATATTTTAGGCATTGATTAAGTAGGAATAAATTTACATGTTTGGGTTTAAAACATCAGTAGAAATCTCTGGCATAAATTATCTAGCCAAAGAACATCTTTATAAATTTTTGTCTTCTTAAATTTATGTATTGAAAGCTCATTTCGAAGACGTTGATAACTTTTATAACCTTGTTAAATTCACTGATTATTATTTTTTTATAGTTCTTTATAATATTCAAAGGCAGTAAACTAATTACTTAAAGCAGGTTTTAAAATATTGAATCTTCTTTTTTTAATTTTTCTTAAATGTGTTCTAAATTTGATCACATTTAAATTTACAAACGTAGTTCTTGCCTTGATAACTAAATAGAAGATTATTGTTATAACAATATTAGTTCATTTTTATACTGGATTAATTTCAGCAAGCATATCACATAATCACACTCACGTTCTCTATTGTTTAACATATACAATTTGTAATGAACCCCAAACATTTATTTCCTTTGTTTCAACTGATAAAAATGCAATGTTGACTTAAGGTTTTGTCAAAAGTCAAGTTTTATATTAACAAAAAAAAATACTATTAGTTAGAAACATTTTATTTATGTGTGTGTATAAATAAACCAGAATTATTCATTTTTAGAATTATTCTTTTAATACTATCTAGTCTATATATATATATATATAATGATACATGAAAAGCTTAAGATAGGTGTAAGTTATTTATATCTGTTGATTCAATATAGGCACAGTTAAATTCACAAAGAAACACAAATTGTTTTAGGTGAGGCTCATATGGTACTCACACAATATATATATATATTATAACAGTCAGAAAACGTGTGACTCGTTTTTATAGTGCAGAATTCGACCACCACATAGATCTGCAGCACCACCTAAGTAGCAAAGCCACCCATAGTACTAAGTTTGAACATAGTTTATCAGTTCCACAATACAATCTATGAAACAACGCATCTGATGCGACATTAGTAAACATTTCTTTAGGCACAGAGGTCAGGGATATCCCAAGAGATTCATGATTTTATTTTAGAGTTAGCCAATAATCACACTAATATTAATTAAACATTCATATTTACATAACCGAGGAAATATTATATAGAATGGGTATCGAATAAATAAAACATAACTGCAGACGTAGTTTGAAATTATTTATTTAAAATATTTTTGTGATAAATCATTTACTAGTAATATTTGCTAAGATTTAAAGTTTCAGTAGCAGAATTTTCCGATACTATTATATATTAAACAAATACATTTATTTATTTAGACTTATTTTATATTTAAGACCTCAGTAGCAGTATTTCTGTTACTGTAATGTTTACAAAAGAAAACATTTATTTGATGATGTAGTCTAGCTACCTAAAATTCTTGAGCAAGTATTTCTAAGGCATGCCTTGAGGGATTTATACCTTTGCAATGCAAGAGTCTAAAGTAAAATTTATAAGAGTAGCAGTGGACATATATTTATTTAATTAAAATATTTACTAACAACTAGGAGCAAACATTTATTTGAGAGTGAGTTATGTCACTAACGCAGGGATGGAGTGATACATAGAATAATAAAGTTAATTAAAGAAACATGTATTACGTTTTAGAAAGGCAATATGGAATGGCAGTATATGGAAACTGCATAGCCATGAATGAGTTTATAAGAAGGAGAACGATGGGCTGGCATTTGCCATTGGCCCAAAAAGGTAAGGTGTCACATAAGCATAACCAGGGACAAGCTGTTCATGCCACGATTGCCTGCTGGCTGCATGACTTTTGTTAAGTCCTACGGGAGCATTTATTATGTCCGCTTGTGTAGGACTACTGGGGTTAATTTCAACCCTATAGATTCTGAAATATTCAAGGCTTGTAATGGGTCATTGCATCTCTAAAACATAACACATGTATAATATATAGACGATTCTGGTAAGATTTAAATATATTTTTAACTCGGCCCTACATTATCAACATTTAATAATGAAAATTTGCAACTCTCAAAGAAATGGAATTTTATGGAATTATTAATCGAGATTTAATAAAATGTAAAACATATAAAAAGTGGGTGATTATTACACTAATATGTCAGCCATTTGCAAAGCAGTAGACCCTTACATTACAATAAAGGAAGCATTGAATGCATGTTGATTTATATGAAAATTAAGTTATTTATGAAAGTAAATATTAATGAAATTTTGACACGCATTCCCTGTCTCAAGCAATCATAGATTTAAACTTAGAAAATTATGAGCATGCAATAATTATATAATAAAATGTAGATTTTAGAAATACGCACCCAAGAAAGTTAGAGTTAGGCAGGCTAGATTATTACAGAACTTTACTTTAAAAAAATTTAATAATTAATTTTAGTTTTACAAATGAGAATTTACAGTTTATAAGTAAGATACGGAATGAATAAGCTATAGTGGGATATTAATAGAGTACTCTAGAGAATTTGGACACAGGTACCTGTTTATGAGAAGTTTTCTGATTCCATGATCAGTAGCAAATTGTTCATGATTCTAGCATTAGCAGTTCTTTACAGCATTTGGATGATTCATGTAATTTAATAGCAGCAGCTTTCAAATTATTTTAGGCAGCACATCTTCGTGATTGAATTTATGAAGGGCAATGGAAGGTTTGGCATCTGATAGGCCATCTCCTGGGCGGAGAATAGTCTGGGTGCTTTTACTCGGTCATACCATGGCAGGAACAATTTATTTAATATTTTGGAGACTCTCAACTGATCGAGAGCAGAGCTAAAGTTAAAGTGTCTGTTTCTAGCAAGTCTAAGATGGCCTCTTTTCCTAGATCTTATCTTTCACATTTTTGTCATAGTCTATTTTTGGATTCCACTTAATCTGCTCTGAGGATAATCAATGCATTTTTGTTAATTCTAATTTAGAGACAGCTGCCTTTCTATTGTTTACATTTACATTTTACATTTAATTTTTATAATTACATTTTAGGGAATTTTTTTTAAAATTAATCTATTATCTCTCACCGACTGATTCTTTTCAAAATTTTAAAAACAAAAAGGGAACATATAATTATTTTTACTTTTAATTAAATATTACAATCTATTTCTAAATTATTATTAAATGAAATTTAAACAAAGCAATAAATAACGGATTTTACAATTTAAAATAAATGGTTAAAATTATATATTTTTATATAACTAAAAGAAGAAATATAAATTATATTTATTGCCTTAAATTTGAGATCGAAATGTGTGCATAGTTATTGTTGAATTCTACATATATCTATACATTTTTAATATTGCTACACATACAATTCGATTCCAAAAAGTTTAAAGGGTGAGTGAGAGACGATAGAACAAGGTGAAACTTAAGATTCGTATGCGAATCTTACTGTTTCATTTCCCCATACTTCCTGTGAACAATTAAGGAAGAACAAAGGAGGCAAGGAAAAGAAAAAAAATTGGCTACATCACATAATTTAAATATGAAAAAAAAAATTTTTTTTTTTTTTACAGATATATAAAAATATAAAAAGCTGAGATTACATGAAGCAACGAATAATTTATATACCTGGATACAGAATTTATAGTTTAATTAAAATGGCCTAATTTGACTGTGTCTGGTTAGAAATCATAGTAATATTAGTTAAACTGATTATATATAAAAAATTTCTTAGAGTAAGATTAGTTAACATAATATATATATATATAAAATTCTTAAAAGTAATAGTAATTAAGACAATAATATATATAACAAAAAAAATTTCTATCTAAAACCCTATTTGACTAATGTAAATTCCATTCAACCAAATTCATTTTACCAAATTCGTTTTAATATTCTCATATATGTTTAATAACCATCCTAAGAGTCTAGAATATTTTACAACCCCAGGTCAGGTGGATAATATCGATCTCTCATCATCGATGACTGCAGCCTTGGGTTTTCTAATTTTTGCCTTCTATCAAGTGGTTCCTTGGCCCAGTAGTTAAAATCCAATGTAGTGAGAAATTCAATCATTTCTTCTATGTCTTTTATTCAACTGCCTGCCATTAATTGTTGGATGGTTAGCAGCATGCTACGCTTGATGGTCCCTATGGTGTGTGAATCTGAAAAGGCAAATGTAAGAGATTTAAACCGATTCACTTGGCAGAGGAAAAACTATGTGTGCATCTCTTGGGATATTGTCCCATATTTTTCCTGGCAGAGTGTATTGTAGATTCCCATTTGATGCTCATTCCTCCAGTAATGCTTCATTAATGCATCTTTGTATTTTTCTATGGTTTTAGGCTTCCATCTCACCATATTCCACCAGTCCTTGGCAGATCCCTGTAGATGGTAACTGGCTATTGCTATCTGCTCATTTGGTTTTGTCTTATAAAATTGGAAGAGCTTTTGTAAGCTCTCTACGTGGACTTGAGGATTTTCTCCTATCTCCCCTCTAAAGATTTTGATGTGGATCATCTTTGCTAAGTAGCTTTGGTGTCCAATGTCCATTTTCATCTCTTCTTTAATGCTGACTTCCTTATCGGGTTCTTGCAGGCCTTCATCGATTGGGATGAGATCTCTTTGCACATCATACTTTTTTATAATTACTACACTACCTCTTTGTTCTTCTATTATCATAGGTTTGTCAGAGATTTCTAACTTCCTTTCATTCTGCATGTCTTTAACCTCTTCTTCCTTTTTACTAACTCTGGATATTCCAAACTGTTCCTTTATTGCTTCTAACTCTCTCCACATAGTGTCTTTAAATTCCTGATATTCTCTAACTCCTATCTATTCTTCTTCCTGTCTCTTGTTTGATTCTTCATCTTTTCTTTTTCTCATTTCTTCCTATACATTTTTCTCATTTCTTGCATATTCTGTCTGAGCATTTCCTCAATGAACTTGAAATTAAAGTTCATTGATCCTCTGTATTGTTGCGGAGCTTCCCTTCGCTTGGGTGTCGACTCCAAAGCTTCAGATAAATCTACTTGCTCTATATCAATATTTTCTGCTTCCATTTTCTTAATATTATTTATATACTTTATATTACTAGCATTTGACTATTCCCCACTGGTATATTAGCCCTATCACACTCTTTCACTGCCCTCACCTACTCTACATTGCCCTATCTCTATATTGCTGCATTTAACATATATATTATAACGAACTACTGCCAATGCATATAATAAGCCACTGCTGTCTATAATATATATAATGGTGCTTTAATAAATATTTACTGTTAACATATATACCAAGCCTCTGCTGTCTATGATATATATAATGGTGCTTTAATAAAATATTTACTGCTACTTGCTTTCTCATTTAGCGAATGATTACTTTTTTTTTGATATATATGTATAAAATATTTCATTAGATCCAAGTATTTTCGTTCCTTCTTGAATTATACACACATCCCTGCTTTCCTTAAATTTGTTATTACATGTACCGTCCTTTCATTCACTTGACCCACATTATTCCCTCAATTTCTTCTTTTCATTATTTTTATGAAAACAAACTCGTATATATATAGAATATTTAGCTAACTCAGGTAATGAACACTAAAAGAAATTTATATGCATTATAAATCTGCTCAGGGATATGGGTATTGTTATTGAAGCCCCCACGTTTGTTGGTGCCAAATGCTAAAAAAAAATTATACAATGTAACAGTCAGAAAACGTGTGACTCATTAACATAGTGCAGAATTACCACATAGAACTGCAGCACCATCTAGGTAGCGAAGCCACCCGTAGTACTATGTTCGAACATAGTTTATCGGTTCCACAATACAATCTACGAAACAACGCATCTGATGTGACATTAGTAAACATTTCTTTAGGCACAGAGGTCAGGGATATGCAAGAGATTCATGATTTTCTTTTCGAGTTAGCCAATAATCACACTAATATTAATTAAACATTCATATTTACATAATCGAGGAAATATTATATAGAATGGGTATCGAATAAATAAAACATAACTGCAGACATAGTTTGAAATTATTTATTTAAAACATTTTAGTGATAAATCATTTGCTAGTGATGTTTGCTAAGATTTAAAGTTTCAGTAGTGGGATTTTCCAATACTATTATATATTAAAGAAATACATTTATTTATTGAGACACATTTTATATTTAAGACCTCAGTAGCAGTATTTCCGATACTGTAATGTTTACAAAAGAAAAACATTTATTTGATGATGTAATCTAGCTACCTAAATTTCTTGAGCAAGTATTTCTAAGGCATGCCTTGAGGGATATATACTTTTGCAATGCAAGAGTCTAAAGTAAAATTTATAAGAGTAGCGACAGATATATATTTATTTAATTAAAATATTTACTAACAACTAGGGGCAAACATTTATTTCAGAGTGAGTTATGTCACTAATGCAGGGATGGATTGATACATATATAATAAAGTTAATTAAAGAAACACATAGTACATTTTAGAAAGGCGATACGGAATGGCAGTATATTAAAACTGCATAGCCATGAATGAGTTTATAAGAACGAGAACGATGGGCTGTGTTTGCTATCGGTCCAAAGAGGTAAGGTGTCACATAAGCATAACCAGGGACAAGCGGTTCATGCCACGATTGCCTGCTGGCTGTGTGGCTTTTGTCAAGTCCTATGGGAGCATTTATGATGTCTGCTTGTGTAGGACAACTAGGGTTAATTTCAACCCTATAGAATCCGGAATATTCAAAGCTTGTAATGGGTCATCGCATCTCTAAAACATAACACATGTATAATATATAGACGATTCTGGTTAACTCGGCCCTACATTATCAACATTTAATAATGAATGTTTGTGACTCTCAAAGAAATGCAATTTTATGGAATTATTAATCGAGATTTAATAAAATGTAAAACATATAAAAACTGGGTGATTATTACACTAATACATCTGCCATTTGCTAAGCAGTAGACCCTTACATTACAATAAAGAAAGCATTGAATGAGTGTCGATTTATATGAAAATTAATTTATTTATGAAAGTAAATATTAATAAAATTTTGACATGCATTCACTGTCTCAAGCGATCATAGATTTAAACTTAGAAAATTATGAGCATGCGAAAATTATATAATAAAATGTAGATTTTAGAAATACGCACCCAAGAAAGTTAGACTTAGGCAGGCTAGATTATTAGAGAACTTTACATTAAAAACATTTAATAATTAATTTTAGTTTTACAAACGAGAATTTACAGTTTATAAGTTAGATACAGAATGAATAAGCTATAGCAGGATATAAGTAGAGTATGTTAGAGAATTTGGACACAGATACCTGTTTATGAGAAGTTTTCCGATTCCGTGATCAGTAGCAAATTGTTCATGATTCTAGCATTAGCAGTTCTTTACAGCATTTGGATGATTCATGTAATTTAACAGCAGCAGCTTTCAAATTATTTTAGGCGGCACATCTTCATGGTAGAATTTATGAAGGGCAATGGAAGGTTTGGCATCCGATAGGCCATCTCCTGGGCAGAGAATAGTCTGGGTGATTTTACTAGGTCATACCATAGCAAGCACAATTTATTTAATATTTTGGAGACTCTCAACTGATCAAGAGCAGAGCTAAAGTTAAAATGTCTGTTTCTAGCAAGTGTAAGATGGCCTCTTTTCTTAGATCTTATCTTTCACATTTTTGTCATAGTTTATTTTTGGATTCCACTCAATCTGCCCTGAGGATAATCAATGCATTATTGTTAATTCTAATTTAGTGACAGCTGCCTTTCTATTGTTTACATTTACATTTTACATTTAATTTTTATAATTACATTTTAGGGAATTTTTTTTTTAATTAATCTATTATCTCTCACCGACCAATTCTTTTTAAAATTTCAAAGACAAAAAGGGAATCATACGATTATTTTTACTTTTAATTAAATATTACAATCTATTTTTAATTTATTATTAAATGAAATTTAAACAAAGCAATAAATAACGGATTTTACAATTTAAAATAAATGGTTAAAATTATATATTTTTATATAACTAAAAGAAGAAATATAAATTATATTTATTACCTTAAATTTGAGATCGAAATGTGTGCATGTTTATTGTTGAATTTTACATATATCTATACATTTTTAATATTGCTACACACACAATTCGATACCAAAAAGTTTAAATTTGGGTAGGATAGACCAGTGAGTGAGATACGATAAAAAAATGTGAAACTTAAGATTCAAATACGAATCTTACTGTTTCAATATATGTATATATATATATTGTACCCTCACTTCCCGGAAATATATAATTATAATCACTTGATCTAGCTCAGATAAATAACAATGTTTATCTAAAATGTATCTATATTAATAATAACTATATTTTTAAGAATATCAATGATTAAATTAACTTAATTAATAAATAATAATATAGTTCTGGTTTATAGAATGAAATAATTGAATATCTAATCAAATCATGAGACTATGAAGTGAGTTTACAAGTGGTAGAGCGAATACATTAAGATAATCTCCCACTGGATATCCCCTTAATGGCATAAGAATACTATCCTTATTCCTATTACTCAAATACTACATTTATAGTACTCTTACACCTTTAATCAAAACTAATTAGGTAAATTACCTTTAACAAATTAATTTAATATCTTTTTCAAAACTAATTTAACTCAAATTATCTCAGGTTCTCTTAAAATAATGATAAATTAATTATAACTTTTGTAATCAAGTATGATAAGGGATTTAATATCATTCCTAACTACAATTTAATAATATTAATAATAAAAAATAGTAATACTAATTTTTAATCTATAATTCACTCTCCTATATTTTTATTTATAATGTTATTTTTGTATATCTCATAATAAAATTGTAATATAATTTTCTATTATCCATATGGCATCTTAAATAAATATATTTAGTATGATATTATAATCTTAGAATATGTGGCAATCATTACTAAGATAATTTAATGTAAATCTTTGGTAATTATTCCATGACCAACATAATAATATCATAAGTAAAACATCTTAAATAAAATATATCAATAAAATATAACTCCTAAATAAAATATTTATTTATGATGTGCAAACATTATGTCTTCATTATAATTATCTGTGATTATGTAATTGTAATGTGAAGAAATTGAGTCAACACCAAGACTTATAAAACACATTTAACAATTTTATTAACAAACTTAACAATAAAATTATTTACATTATTTACATTTTGATAGAATTCTTTTTATTCGTATTCAGGTATTTTTTCAAGGCAAATCAAATGACTTAAAACATAAGACACAGAACACGTCTTACATAAAATATTTCTTATTTTTAAAATTATCATTATATAACTTTTTATTACAGTTATTCTATACTATTACTTTATAATTTTTAAAAATTTTTAGGTAACACTTTTATTATGTACTTATCCTTGTTATTTAGTTTTTAAAGTTATTTATCATTCTATATAGTAATTTTTCAATTTTTATGTGAACAACCTTAATTCATAGCATACCATCAAACTAAGCTATTTACTAATTATTACTTTAAACTTTAAATATCATGGATTAGTGTGTTGTTATAAAATTATTTTTGTAAAACTTATGACTACTTTCATTCATTCGACACGATTCAGTTTATTACATTTAATCATAAATAAAAATATGCATTATAAGTATGTCTTTTTAAAAATTCTTAATAATTAAGTAATATCATTATAAATTCTTTTAAATTGTCAACTATTTATTTTCTAAAAAAAAAAAAATATCATTTTAACTATAAAAGTTTTATGATTCTTTCACTGATGAAATTATGTTCTTATAATTTTTACACTTATTATAATCTAAGCAACATAACTTATCTTATCCAATTTAATGATTCTCTATTTCCAAACCCATTTATTATTTTCAATTTTAAAACAACCATCTTTTACAATGTAATCCAATAAATTTCAATAACACATAAACTAGTAGGCATATGGGGTAAACTATAACTTCAACTTAACCTTTTATCAACTAACCATCATGGGCACAGTGTACATGAACGGAGGTATAACTTATTTGTTTAATAACCTCTTCTACCAAGTATAATGTCCAGGCTATTCATTCAGCACTATGGCACATTAAGCTTTAACACATAGAAAAATAAACAGTGCCATGAATATACACAAGATATAGGGTTATGTTAGCTATACTTGTATAAACATCAATATAGTATATTCTTCTTCCCATATAAATAAACCCTACATACAATATTATCCTGGTCTTATATAACCTAATACTAAGATATTAGCATTTAAAATTCACCAATTTACGTCGCTAAATTCATCTTCTCATTTCTATAATAACAAATAAATTCATTTTTAGAATAACCATCTAACTAACTAATAAGACAAGATTATTTCATTCTTTAATAGTTCTCAAACTTTAGCACAAACAATCAGAATCAGTGTCATATTTTTAACACTTTAAATTATTCAACAAAAGACCCAATTCAGTTTTAATAGAATCATATACTTATATTTCTTTTATGTTTAAATATCTTTACGATATCATTAAAATTATGCATATTCTTAAATGACTAAACAAATGGTAAATTATGTGTAGGTGTGTGTTTTATATACACATCCATGCGTACAAAATAACAAACACATTTTAAAACTATTAATAATTTACATTATTACCATAAGTAATTTCTGTTGGCAATTACTTAGTGATGTCATCTGGAGTACTCTAAATAAAGAGTTTATTATCATTTATTCCACATTATCACACTTTAAAATATACTAAGTTAAAGATTTTTTTTTTTTTTACAATAAAATTTAATTACTAAGTTAGTGAATAATTTAATGTTTTCTGTTTCTACGCTATATTTATACTATGAACAAATAGTACTATAATTTTGTTAGTAAACATTAATTCTAAAACCATATTTACAATAATTTTATTAAAATTTCTTATGATGAAATGTTCTTTTCTTGATAATAAGTTCATTACATGAAGTATCTTTTCTCCTGGTAAAAAAAACATTAATACACACTTTTGACATCAGTAATCATGCATGCTCCTGTTCTTAATGATGTAATATATAATCCAAACTGACAGTTCAAGTTAAATACGGTACGTTTACTTTTATTTTATAAGACTTACACTAATATAATTAATATTTTTCTTATCTCCAAAACTTTAAAAATCTTTAACATGTATTGTTAGGTAAATATCTAATTTTAAATACTCTTCGTCAAGATAATTTTCCAAATTCTTGTAACTTTTCCATATTTACTGAGGTTTAATATCTTCTGATACGACCAATACTTCTCCCAATATCTTCAAATAACTTAAATTATTTTCCCAAATAATTTAAATATACTTTTGTATGTCCCGCATACCTTAATGATTGACTTATAATATTTTTTTAAATATGATATAAGTCACATACTTGCAAATGATCTTATATTTTCTAGGAAAAATTCAATTTTAAAATATTTCCAATATTTCTTCAGCAAGAAATATCTCCACGTTCTAAAATAATTGTTCGGTCATATTTAAAAGTTTTTTTTCCTTTAAGAGTATTTTTCCATTGTGTTTTAAATAAATTTTCTTCATAAAATATATTATCTCATTCCACTTTATATCTTTTAATGAAAATGTTTCTTATATATATATATATATTTTTCCATGACGTTCTTTTTATGAAATTTAGTCGTAAATCAATATGACTTATCAACATAGGCAAAATTATATACTTTATAAGATAATACTACTTGAATACTTCCATTAAATTTTTTATATTTAGTGATGACTTTTTCAGGTTTAAGTTGAGGACAAATTGAACAAAGCAGGTTGGCAAAGTAAGGAATAATTTAATTATTTTAGCAAAACATTTCTATATCTCAAGAGCTTATAACAATAGACTACTGTACTTTACAAAAATTGAATTTAAATAAAATGGATTATTACACTACTAAATATTTACCGAAATTGTAGAAAATATTAACGATGTTATAATAGTACATCGGTAAAATGAGATAACAGCTCAATAATCGTCTGCCAAAATGTAAACAGCTCTTAAATACTCCAGCTGATTCCAATTTTGATTGTCCGTTAAACAATCCTGGCCTCAAATTATCCGGGACCACGAACATTGGTTTAAAGTTAAAGTTAATAATAATTTACTAAATATTTATTTTTATTATATATTCAATTCTTACTTAATTTTCACATTTTATTTTCACTTACTAAAGACTCCAAAATAATTTTTAAAAATCACATTTCAATATTTATTACCATTTCTACCTTTATTTTGAACTTAACGTATTTATTTTCAACAAAAAACATAAACTGATTTTATTTATTATATTCACTTTTAAAATCCAATTTAACATTTATAACAGATAATATTCTATTTTCGAACACAGGTGTGTGTCACGTGATTTACAAAACTAAATAAGGTGCTAAGAATTTAAAGACTAATATAATAATTTAATTTGGTGCTTTTTTCACATACTGGATGAGCCACCAGGTGGCACTGCAGAACCACCAAGAAGCCTGTAAGTAATAAATTTCTATACAAAAATAGCTGAAATCGATAGAAAATTAAATTAAAATGCCTAAGGCAAGATATCAAAAGTAAGTAAAAATCAAGTAAAATTTTTTGCCTAAGGCAAGTATAAAATCAAGTGAAATAATACGTAAAATTTAAAAAAGTACACACACACACAAGTGAAATAATACGGAAATTTTAAAAAAGTACACACACACAAAATTGGTAAAAATACACAAAATAACCATTAAAATTAAAATGCCTAAGGCAAGATATCAAAAGTAAGTAAAAATCAATAAAAATTTTTGCCTAAGGCAAGTATAAAATCAAGTGAAATAATACGTAAATTTTAAAAAAGTACACACACACACAAGTGAAATAATACGTAAATTTTAAAAAAGTACACACACACAAAATTGGTAAATTTCTAAAAAAGTACACATAGAACAAATCCTCAACCCCCACAAAAATTATAACACCTAAGGCAAACAAATCAAAAAATTAAAAATCAAACAAATTCTAAAAAAAAAAAACGCTATGAAATTCGAATTAGGCAACAAAAACAGAAAAACTTTAATGGTAAAAGTCAAAAAATTAACAATGGCAGGCAGATGGTGCTTCATTAAAATGGCGGGAGATTATATAAACTAAAAAGCAAAATGAACATTACACGAGAGCTTCTATTTATCAAATTAATTATACTCTGCTTTATATGGATAAGCTTTCTATTAATTTTAATATCAAACATAATTGATAAATCATAAATATTAATATTATTTGTGCTCAAATATTTTATAGGTATAGAACACAAGCACACACACATGGTGTATATTAATGAATAAAGAAAATTACAAGAGAAAAGCAATCATGTCCAAATCCATTTATTTAGATGTAGAATATTATTTTAAAATTATGAATAGTTTCTCAGTTGATCACTTTCAAAAGTCTTTATTCTCTGCGTTGAAATTATGGCATATACAGTAATCAAAAATAAGTCAAATACCCCCCCCCCTCTACACTCTGCAGGCAAACCAAAATAAAAAAGCAACACAGATATGGATAAGCTTTCTATTAATTTTAATATCAAACATAATTGATAAATCATAAATATGAATATTATTTGTGCTCAAATATTTTATATATATAAAACACAAACATACACACACTGCGTATATTAACAAATGAATAAAGAAAATTACAAGAGAAAAGCAATCATGTCCAAATCCACTTATTTAGATGTAGAATATTATTTTAAAATTACGAATAGTTTCTCAGTTGATCACTTTCTAAAAGTCAATTTACCATCATTTGGTTAATGCTGTAATATAGGAGTGAAGAAATATATGCAATAAAAGTTTATACTACCTGTGTTTCTCCCTGGGATAATGATGAAAATATTAAAACAATGGTAATAATTTGTTCGGCTGGTGACTTCCTATGTGTTTAATCTAATTAATTTCAGGAATTGGTATTGATTCTCTTTGGAGGAGGTTACTGTTGAAATATTTCAGGAGCGTCTTCTTTCCAGTATTGGCAAAATTATTTATTATAATTATTAAAATTATTTATTATAGATTCAATCTAATCCAGCTGCAATTTAGTATTGCATCATACATTTTAATAACGTGTGGAGAATTATTTTCTTCAAAGTAGTATCAGATGAACTGTCCTTACCAAAAATATATATTATTCTCTATATTTCTTTTTTTGTAGACTCATTTTTTTCTAGAAAGTTATCACCCACGTGGTTTTGAGGTCCAGTTTCTCTTTAAACAAAGCAAAAAGCTTTCCCCACCTTTTTGTCTTTTCAAGGTCAGGAAATTTTGTTGACCACCTGAAATTTGTTTTTGACTTTTATTTTTTTGTTTTTCTTTTTACATTATTTACATAATAATGTATACAGTTTTAATTTTTTTTTTCATTTAAGATCTCTTTTCTCTATTATAATAAAATGAACTGCATTAGCTTCTATCTTCGAAATCAAATTTATATTTGTTGAATTTCGTTCATTCATTCATCCATCCATACAGCATATATATATATATACTCGTGTTTCAATAAAATATAAGAGAATAAACACCCCTCCCCTTTCATACTTCGTCTTTATTTTAACCCTTCCTCTACCAATTTAAAAAGTCAAATATACTCGAATAAATAATATAAGAACTATATACACATGTGTGTGTACAAATTTTTCTTTTGTGAAACAGGGTTTGAATCCACCCTGTCACAATATATATATGGATGTTCTCAAAATATGAAAATAAACATTGATTATGATGAGTTAAAAGAAGTTAAACAATTACAAATACCTTGGTTGGATTATTAATACAGATGGAAACATAATGGAGATGAAATTAATCATAGAATGAAAAAGGAAGATTTTTAATAAATGTGTTTTACCAGTTCTTACTTATGGATCTGAGACTTGGACACTTAATAGAAGAGCAACATAGAGACTTCAGACCACTCGGAGAAGTATGGAGAGATGCATGTTAGGAGTAGCAAGAAGAAATCGAAACCGCAATATATGGGTAATAGAACAAACAGGTGTTACTGACCTCATTGAAAAAAATAAAAGACTGAAGTGGAGTTGGGCTGGACATATTGCTAAAAAAGATGATAATAGATGGACAGTTGAAATCTTAAAGTGAATTCCAAGAGATTGTAAAAGACCCAGAAAGGGACCACATGTGAGATGGATGAAATAAGAAAGTGTGCAGGGGTGATGTGGAGAAAGCTAAAAATCGGAGATTGATTGAACTTGGAGAGACCTTCATCCTGCAGTGAATTGATAATGGTTGTTGATGATGATTTCAGCCTAGTTTTAAAAAATGCTATTATTTGAACTAATTTATTAAATATTATTTAGTAATATTTATATGTACATCCGCACATACTAATAGTTTACAAAAATGATATTAATTTGAGCTAATTTATTAAATATTATTTAGTAATATCTATATGTACATATATGTGCGGATATACATATAAATATTAGTATGTGTGGATGTAAATATAATTTACTAATTTATTAAATATTATTTATAATATATATATATGTACATATATGTGCGGATATACATATAAATATTAGTATGTGTGGATCTAAATATAAATATTACTAAATAATATTTAATAAATTAGCTCAAATAATAGCATTTTTGTAAACTATTAGTATGTGCGGATGTACATATAAATATTACTAAATAATATTTAATAAATTAGTTCAAATAATAGCATTTTTTAAAACTAGGCTGAAATCATCATCAACAACCATTATCAATTCACTGCAGGATGAAGGTCTCTCCAAGTTCAATCAATCTCCGATTTTTAGCTTTCTCCACATCACCCCTGCACACTTTCTTATTTCATTCATCTCACATGTGGTCCCTTTCTGGGTCTTTTACAATCTCTTGGAATTCACTTTAAGATTTCAACTGTCCATCTATTATCATCTTTTCTAGCAATATGTCCAGCCCAACTCCACTTCAGTCTTTTATTTTTTTCAATGAGGTCAGTAACACCTGTTTGTTCTATTACCCATATATTGCGGTTTCGATTTCTTCTTGTTACTCCTAACATGCATCTCTCCATACTTCTCCGAGTGGTCTGAAGTCTCTATGTTGCTCTTCTATTAAGTGTCCAAGTCTCAGATCCATAAGTAAGAACTGGTAAAACACATTTATTAAAAATCTTCCTTTTTCATTCTATGATTAATTTCATCTCCATTATATTTCCATCTGTAATAATAATCCAACCAAGGTATTTGTAATTGTTTAACTTCTTTTAACTCATCATAATCAATGTTTATTTTCATATTTTGAGAACATCCATATATATATTGTAACAGGGTGGATTCCAACCCTGTTTCACAAAAGAAAAATTTGTACACACACATGTGTATATAGGTCTTATATTATTTATTCGAGTATATTTGACTTTTTAAATTGGTAGAGGAAGGGTTAAAATAAAGATGAAGTATGAAAGGGGAGGGGTGTTTATTATCTTGTATTTTGTTAAAACATGAGTATATATATATATATATATATTTGCTGTATGGATGGATGGATGGATGAATGAATGAAATTTAACAAATATAAATTTGATTTCGAAGATAGAAGCTAATGCAGTTCATTTTACTATAATAGAGAAAAGAGATCTTAAATAAAAAAAAAATTAAAACTGTATACATTATTATGTAAATAATGTAAAAAGAAAAACAAAAAAATAAAAGTCAAAAACAAATTTCAGGTGGTCAACAAAATTTCCTGACCTTGAAAAGACAAAAAGGTGGGGAAAGCTTTTTGCTTTGTTTAAAGAGAAACTGGACCTCAAAACCACGTGGGTGATAACTTTCTAGAAAAAAATGAGTCTACAAAAAAAGAATAATATATTTTTTGGTAAGGACAGTTCATCTGATACTACTTTGAAGAAAATAATTCTCCACACGTTATTAAAATGTATGATGCAATACTAAATTGCAGCTGGATTAGATTGAATCTATAATAAATAATTTTAATAATTATAATAAATAATTTTGCCAATACTGGAAAGAAGACGCTCCTGAAATATTTCAACAGTAACCTCCTCCAAAGAGAATCAATACCAATTCCTGAAATTAATTAGATTAAACGCATAGGAAGTCACCAGCCGAACAAATTATTACCATTGTTTTAATATTTTCATCATTATCCCAGGGAGAAACACAGGTAGTATAAACTTTTATTGCATATATTTCTTCACTCCTATATTACAGCATTAACCAAATGATGGTAAATTGACTTTTAGAAAGTGATCAACTGAGAAACTATTCGTAATTTTAAAATAATATTCTACATCTAAATAAGTGGATTTGGACATGATTGCTTTTCTCTTGTAATTTTCTTTATTCATTTGTTAATATACGCAGTGTGTGTATGTTTGTGTTTTATATATATAAAATATTTGAGCACAAATAATATTCAAATTTATGATTTATCAATTATGTTTGATATTAAAATTAATAGAAAGCTTATCCATATCTGTGTTGCTTTTTTATTTTGGTTTGCCTGCAGAGTGTAGAGGGGGGGGGTATTTGACTTATTTTTGATTACTGTATATGCCATAATTTCAACGCAGAGAATAAAGACTTTTGAAAGTGATCAACTGAGAAACTATTCATAATTTTAAAATAATATTCTACATCTAAATAAATGGATTTGGACATGATCGCTTTTCTCTTGTAATTTTCTTTATTCATTAATATACACCATGTGTGTGTGCTTGTGTTCTATACCTATAAAATATTTGAGCACAAATAATATTAATATGTATGATTTATCAATTATGTTTGATATTAAAATTAATAGAAAGCTTATCCATATAAAGCAGAGTATCATTAATTTGATAAATAGAAGCTCTCGTGTAATGTTCATTTTGCTTTTTAGTTTATGTAATCTCCCGCCATTTTAATGAAGCACCATCTGCCTGCCATTGTTAACTTTTTGACTTTTACCATTAAAGTTTTTCTGTTTTTGTTGCCTAATTCGAATTTCATAGCGTTTTTTTTAGAATTTGTTTGATTTTTAATTTTTTGATTTGTTTGCCTTAGGTGTTATAATTTTTTTGGGAGTTGAGGATTTGTTCTATGTGTACTTTTCTTAAATTTATGTAATATTTCACTTGTGTGTGTGTGTACTTTTTTAAAATTTACGTATTATTTCACTTGATTTTATATTTGCCTTAGGCAAAAAATTTTACTTGATTTTTACTTACTTTTGATATCTTGCCTTAGGCATTTTAATTTTAATGGTTATTTTGTGTATTTTTACCAATTTTGTGTGTGTGTACTTTTTTAAAATTTATGTATTATTTCACTTGTGTGTGTGTGTGTACTTTTTTAAAATTTACGTATTATTTCACTTGATTTTATACTTGCCTTAGGCAAAAAATTTTACTTGATTTTTACTTACTTTTGATATCTTGCCTTAGGCATTTTAATTTTAATTTTCCATCGATTTCAGCTATTTTTGTATAGAAATTTATTACTTACAGCCTTCTTGGTGGTTCTGCAGTGCCACCTGGTGGCTCGTCCAGTACATGAGAAAAGCACCTTTAATTTATAAAATGTTACATAATCACTATTATAGCACAATTTTAAAATAATTATTTTACAATTATAAAACCAAAAAATACACTTTTCTCCCACATTATTATTTTTTAATCAAATGAATTTAAAAATATAGCCATTAAATACAATTATTATTACTAAATCTATTCGTTTAACTTTAAAGCATTACTTTTAAAATTTACCCTAATTATTATTTATAAGACTTATTAAATCAGTATTTATTATGGCCAGTTCTCCCAAACATACAATCTTATAATGATTTTATAGTTAACTGTTTTCTGACAAATACCAAACCCAACACTATACATCAATTATTTTACTTGCCTTAATGAAATTATTCAAAGATATTAACACACAACATACATCATCTCTTATCCAACTTCAAAATTTAAATTTTTTCAGTAAATTATTAGAAATAATCCATTCTAACCTAAACAAAAGGGTACATATTCCCTCCCTTCTAATAAAATTTTAAATTAACCATTTATCTTCAACCTATTTAATCTATACTTATAATTCCTATTGCCTTTATAGTTAAATTTATCCTATGTTATTGTATGTGACAACAAACTACTTTTATCTAAAATTTCACAAAATATTAGAACATCACATAAATATCAACCAGAAAGCACTTTTAAATAACATTACTATCTACACATCAGAAGGGTATGGAATTAGACTTCTTGCATTATACGTTCCTTTCTCTCCTTCTGGTGTAGCTAACATAAATGCATTTTCACCTACTTTGCAAGTTATTTTAAATGGACCCTCATAGAAACTAAGAAATTTTTTAAACTCATTTCTCTGTAGGTTGCTAACATGGGGTGTTCTAACCAGAACTAAATCATTAATTTTAAAAGGATGTGGTTTATTATGGGATTTTTTTACTCTTTTATTACCCATAAGATGTAGCTTTACTTTAGCTTGACTAATATCTTCATCTACATTAATTGGTTCTCTTAAAATTGGAATAGGTGTTTCAATCAATAACTGTTCATGTTTACCATAATGCAAACAAATAGGCATAAAACCAGTGGATTCATTATAAGTACTATTGATGTAATTGACAACTTCAGGAAGTTTTTCAACCCATTTCTTATGGTTATCAGCTACATACACCCTAAATAATCTACTAAGCTCCCGCATAACATGTTTGCATAGATTAGATTGAGGGTTTCTTATGGAGCTTATAACATGTCTGAGGTTCTGAGTTCAAATTCACTCGTTCCACCTACCAGATATAAAAGCTGTAGCATGATCTGTGAGTATTACTTGTGGTTTTCCTACTAATGGAAATTGATATTTAATCATACACTTAATGACATTATGTGCACTAGTTTTAGGCACTGGATAAGCTGACACTAGTTTACTGAAAACATCATAAGCTACTAAAATAAATTTCTGTTGATTAAATGGTGGAAGAGGCCCATAAAAATCAATTGCTAACAACTCATTAGGCCTATCAGGAATAATGGGCTGCATAATTCCTACATAAGATTTATTATTATATTTATATTTTAAACAAGTAGAACACATTTTAATTTTTCTTATTACATGTTTATACATTTTATTCCAGTAAAAAATGGATTTCAAAACATACATAATTTTTGGTGCACCATAGTGACCATAACTAGTATGAACATACATAATTAACTTGTCAATCATAGAGTCAGGCACAACTATCTTCCATGATTCCCCCTGCCTAGACTTCAAATTATACATTAATAAATTCTGGTACATTCTATACTTACTGAAAATGTTTTTAATATGTTTATCTTTACTATTTATATTATCATGATTATTTAAGATAGTCATGATTCTATTTAGTCTTTGATCCTGACCTTGAATCATAGTGAGATTATTATAATCATCAACTATAGATCCATCCCTAACCAAATTAACATTACTAACAATTATATTTTGTGTCTCAGGATTTTGTGACACCAAACAGCTAGGGTGGTGGCTAAGAATATCAGCAGGGATATTCTGTCTCCCTTCAATATAGATAACTCTATAACTGAATTGTTGGAGGTACAAGCTCCACCTAACAAGTCTCTCATTACTGAGGTAGCTCTTATTTAGAAATTCTAAGCTCCTATGGTCAGTCAGTACAATCACATCTGAACCTAATAAAAATTGTCATAATTTCTGAAAATCCCAAACAACAGCTAGGGTCTCCTTTTCAGTAATAGTGTAATTCAACTCAGCACCTCTCATATGTCGACTTAAGAAGTACAATACATGAGGTACCTGATCCTCATCGAGTTGATATAACACCACTCCCAGACCATAGTAACTACTATCTGTTTGTACATAGAAAGTTTTATTAAAGTCAGGATATATTAAAATCACGCATTTTAAAAATTTACTTTTAATTATACTAAATTCTCTATCATGATTAGCAGTCCACTTCCACCTCTCTGCTTTCTTTAACAATCTAGACAAGTATATGGTATCTTCAGCAAAGTTTTTGTAGAACCTATTATAATAATTGCATAACTCAAAAAATGATTTTAACTGTTTTACTGTTTTTGGAGTGGGAAAGCATTGAATAGCTGCAATCTTTTCAGGATGGGTTGGATCCCATGCTCATTTATTAAATGACCCAGAAAAGTTATTTCTTTAGCTGCTATTGAACACTTTTCCAGATTAATTTTAACATTTTTTATAGCACACTCAGTGAAAAATAATTCCAAATGTTGGAGATGCTCCTGCAAATTATCAGAAGCAATGACTATATCATCCACATACATGATGATTTTTTCCTTCAATTGTTTTGAAAAAATCATGTCCAAACATCTGATTAAGCCAGCACCACTATTGATGAGACCAAAAGGCATTCGTCTGAAAACATATGACTGACCTTGAAATCGAAATGCTGTATATTGCTGATCATTCTCATGCAGTGGTATTTGCCAATAACTAGCTGTCAAATCAAATGTGGAGAAAATTGACCTCTTATGAAACTTAGTAAGGAGCTCATGTACAGGTGGAGGAATGTCACACTCTGGTATAGTTACAGTATTTAACATTCGAGCATCTAGACATACCCTAATACTGCCATCCTTCTTCTTTACAATAACCAATGGGTTTACATAAGGAGAAGGGCATTTCTTAATAATATTCCACTCCAGCATTTTGTCAATTTGACTCTGTACCTCATCCTGATATTGGTAAGGAATTGGGTACATCTTTTGATGGAAAGGATCATTACTCTTCAATTTTATTCTATGAGTATATCCTTCTATTATACCAGGAACTTTTGAAAATATATTCTTAAAATGATACATTAATTGGTATAAATTTTCACCTAATTTAGAATTAATTACATATACATGTTCAATTTTAACTTTTATATTAGCATCAATTAATGTATTCTGTATGCATAGTAATTGATTGGAAAGGTTATGCATACCATATTCAAAATTAAGCCTTTCCTTCTTACAAGTAAAAATTTTACTATAAAAATCAATCTGACAATTATTCAAAATCATGAAGTCAGCACCTATTATGGCTTCATGTATTAGCCCAGGCATAATAAGAAAAACATGCCCAAATTCTGTATTATTTATTTTGAAGGTAATCCAAACTTGTCTATTTGATAACTTTGTTCTCTTTCCATTTGCTAGAGTTACATGTATCTGTTTCACTGGTAATGAGGGTATATCACCTTCCATGCTTACCAGATTTTGATATGTTGACTCTGATAATATGGAAGCTTGACTTCCAGAGTCAATTAAAGCTTCTACTTTGATATTATTGATATGCAAAATTATAATGGGACACTGATAAGTTATAGGTGGTTCACCTATAGTAAATGGTTCAAGAAAATCTATGTCAAGATCTAAAGTATTTAGCATCCACATCTGATTGTTCCCCATTTTGTTAGCACCGGGTCCTTGCAAAGAGGAACTAGCATACAAAGACCTTTCTAGTTTAATTTTTTGTCACTAGATTTACCAACTGGTCTTTTCAATATAGTGGTTACACCACTAGTAGGGAGTTGACTACTTTGATTATCATTTTTGCCTTTAAATCTATTAAACATAACAGCTTTTCCTGTCTGAGGAAACATCCTATCCTTATCCCTATAGTCCCATTTTCTTTTAAATACACCAGGAGGTCTCCTATTATTATCTACATAGACATTAGCCAAAGGATGATTATTTCTTTCTCTATTGGATCTAAATTTATTCTCCACAGATACCTCGGTTACTTCCAAAGCATCCAACACTTCTGTGACATCCTCAATAGAACTACAATCAGCAGCTATCAAAAACTGTTCAATATTTTGGGGTAAGTTATGCCTTACTATCCTTACAATTTGTCCTTCCAAATATTGGACAAGCAGTTAAAGTTTTTAAACATACGGCCTGATTTCTGAAAAAACTAGTGTAACTTCCCTTACTATGATGATACTTCTCTTGAGTGATTTGCTAACTGATACAATCCGGCTTATCAGAATTCCAAAAGCTTCCTATGAGTAAACATTTGAAATCACCATAGGTTACAGGTTTTGTAAACAGTGACTGCCACCAATCTTTGGAAGTTCCATACAAATGATTACTACAAATAGCTAGTTTCTCTTTTTCTGACAGTTGACATAATGAAAATAATTTGTCTAAATTATTGAGAAATTCTGAGGGATTTTCTACATAATCTCCCTTAAAAGGTTTCACTTTCATGAAATGTAAAGCCATAGAATTATTCATCCCTCTTTCATAATTTATACCTTTCCTAATAGAACTACTAATAACCTCTTTTATAAAAGTATCATCTAACTGATTATCATTACGTGTTTTTGTATACTCAACTCTATTTACTAGTAAAACATTAATACAATCTTCAGGTTGCTTACATATAAATTTCTCTTGAATTAATTCTATTTTATTATCATTTATAGACTTTATTTCTTTCACCTGATCATAAATTTGCTGAAGCTTTTCTTCAAAATTAATTTGTCCAAATACTTGTTGCACGTACACTTTTTGTTCTTTTCTAAATTGATCTAAGCCTTGATCTAAGATCTCTCTACCCTCACCACTATTCTTTTCTAATCTACTTCCTTGTTCTTTCATATTTTTTTGTAAACACTTTATCTTTTCTTCTACTCTATACCGATACTTATCCTTATTTTCCTTTTGAATATCTAAATTTCTAAACTTCTCTATTAATTCTTTTTCTATATCATGTTTTATGCTCATTTTTGTCTGGACTACTTCCTTAATACCTTTAATATCTTCACTAACCTTATCTATATGGCCTTTTACTTCACACATTTCATTACTAACATTCAATTGATAGTTATCTATTTTTACAACTAAATCATCATTATTAATCTTACATTGGTTAACAGATTCATCTATCTGAATCTTTAAACTTTTGACAGTATCTTCCGAGAATTCACAAAATTTCCATGCTAACAATTCTTGATTGTTATCATCACTTTGTATAACCTCCATCTTCAAAGCTTCAATGGCCTCCTCATTCCTATGGAACTTCAAATCAAGACTGTCAAATTTATTTTTTACTTCTTCTTTAAATTCCTCCACTGTTCTAGCATTATCTTCAAGTTTCTGATTTAAATTAGTTATACAAAATTTAATCTCTTCTTGGTTCTTATCTAAACCTTCTTGAATCATTTCACTAAGAGATTTTAATTTCAGATCTGACTTCACATTATTTTCTTTGAGAGACTTATTCATATCTTCCCTTAGAAAATTATTCTCCTTTTTCATATCTTCCTTTAGAGTCAAATTTAGCATCTGAAGCTATTCTACCTTTATTCATATGTTTCTTTAGAGAGTCAAATTTAATACTCATTAAATCTTCAAACTGTTTCATTATCTCTAATATTAAGAAGTCTTCTATACCTTTCTCAGTTTTAACATATCTCTCTCTCTACTATCTTTATTTCCATCCTTCCTTTCTCTTTCTCTCCTTTATCCCACTATCATAATTTGAGTACTCTCTATACCTGTCTCAAGATTTACTAATCTTTCTTCTTTCTCCTCACAAATATTATCATCAATAACAAAACCAGACATCTCAGTCTCTAATTTTTTATCCCAATAACTCATTTTTTCAATATTTCCAAAAATTCAATTTTAAACAGTGTACAGTATTATTATAAATATATTTCATAAAATAATTCCCTACCAGCCTTTCCATCTCCATCCAATTCACATCCACAATAAACTATAAACTATCACTATCTAAACCTTACACCACCTACTACTACCTAAATTATACAATTATATACAACAAAATTATATGTGTTATGTCCTCAATTCCCACACACACAATTCACAGATAAATTTGCACATAGTAGAATATATTTATTATTTATTTTAAACACTTTAATAATTAATATGGTCATATCATAAAATAACTATTAGCCACATTTACATATCTCATATATTTATTTGCTTATGAATTTACAAACAACATATATTTCATTTTAAATGCTTATATCACAAATACCACATATGATAATCGTTTTAATAATAAAATATCTACTTCAATTTCATAATCAACTTTAAAATAATTGTCACTGCTATTAACATAACTAAACTATTTATACTTAACAAGATATGATTTCTAATAATCCTAAAATTACATTTTTAACCATACACTATTTTTTATTATTATTAACAAATCTACAACTATCACTATACCTTTCTAACATCTATCAATGCCAACACGCATGGGTAATAACAAAAATTAATGACTCCAAATGAAGTCAATAAAATCTAACAAAATCCATCAACATCTAATACAGGCTTACACATACATCTAAGATCTATACAATATAAATTGAAGCCTTCACAGCTGGGTGTCAATTTGTCCTTTGACTGAAGTGGTGTCTATCATACCTCTATTACATATCTACATAATCACACTTAAGAATTTACTATCTCTACTACCCCAAAGTTTCAAAGTTACGGTATCAATTCATAACTTAACTACTATTGTTTTTATAAATTTAACTGCCCTACAAACACCTATCGATGCCCTGAAAGTTGTGGCACCAATTCATCCTTTAACCAAATTGGTGCTCACTACACACGCACTAATACCTATCATTACAGTCATGTTAGTCACTAATTCATTCCTTAGCGGTGTGTAGTCCCACTACACAACGTGCATCCACATTGGGCGCCAATTCATCCTCTCCCATTGTACCATCACTTCCTAGAAATATATAATTATAATCACTTGATCTAGCTCAGATAAATAACTATGTTTATCTAAAATGTATCTAAATTAATAATAACTATATTTTTAAGAATATCAGTGATTAAATTAACTTAATTAATAAATAATAATATAGTTCTGGTTTATAAAATGAAATAAATGAATATCTCATCAAATCATGAGACTATGAAGTGAGTTTACAAGTGGTAGAGTGAATACATTAAGATAATCTCCCACTGGATATCACCTTAATGGCATAAGAATACTATCCTTATTCCTATTACTCAAATACTACATTTATAGTACTCTTACGTCTTTAATCAAAACTAATTAAGTAAATTACCTTTAACAAATTAATTTAAATATCTTTCTCAAAACTAATTTAACTCAAATTATCTCAGGTTCTCTTAAAATAATGATAAATTAATTATAACTTTTGTAATCAAGTATGATAAGGGATTTAATATCATTCCTAACTACAATTTAATAATATTAATAATAACAAATAGTAATACTAATCTTTAATCTATAATTCACTCTCCTATCTTTCTATTTATAATGTTATTCTTGTATATCTTATAATAAAATTGTAATATAATTCTCTATTATCCATATGGCATCTTAAATAAATATATTTAGTATGATATTATAATCTGAGAATATGTGGCAATCATTACTAAGATAATTTAATGTAAATCTTTGGTAATTATTCCATGACCATCATAATAATATCATAAGTAAAACTTCTTAAATAAAATATATCAATAAAATATAACTCCTAAATAAAATTTTTATTTATGATGTGCAAATATTATGTCTTCATTATAATTATCTGTGATTATGTAATTGTGATGTGAAGAAATTGAGTCAACACCAAGACTTATAAAACACATTTAACAATTTTATTAACAAACTTAACAATAAAATTATTTACATTATTTACATTTTGATAGAATTCTATTTATTCGTATTCAGGTATTTTTTCAAGACAAATCAAATGACTTAAAACATAAGATACAGAACATTTCTTACATAAAATATTTCTTATTTTTAAAATTATCATTATATAACTTTTTATTACAGTTATTCGATACTATTACTTTATATGTTTTAAAAAATTATAGGTAATACTTTTATTATGTACTTATCCTTGTTATTTAGTTTTTAAAGTTATTTATCATTCTATATAGTCATTTTTCAATATTTATGTGAACAACCTTAATTCATAGCATACCATCAAACTAAGCTACTTACTAATTATTACTTTAAACTTTAAATATCATGGATTAGTGTGTTGTTATAAAATTATTTTTGTAAAACTTATGACTACTTTCATTCATTCAACACGATTCAGTTTATTACATTTAATCATAAATAAAAATATGCATTATAAGTATGTCTTTTTAAAAATTCTTAATAATTAAGTAATATCATTATAAATTCTTTTAAATTGTCAACTATTTATTTTCTAAAAAAAAAATATCATTTTTAACTATAAAAGTTTTATGATTCTTTCACTGATGAAATTATGTTCTTATAATTTTTTACACTTATTATAATCTAAGCAACATAACTTATCTTATCCAATTTAACGATTCTCTATTTCCAAACCTATTTATTATTTCCAATTTTAAAACAACCATCTTTTACAATGTAATCCAATAAATTTCAATAACACATAAACTAGTAGGCATATGGGGTAAACTATAACTTCAACTTAACCTTTTATCAACTAACCATCATGGGCACAGTGTACATGAACTGAGGTATAACTTATTTGTTTAATAACCTCTTCTACCAAGTATAATGTCCAGGCTATTCATTCAGCACTATGGCACATTAAGCTTTAACACATAGAAAAATAAACACTGCCATGAATATAAACAAGATATAGGGCTATGTTAGCTATACTTGTATAAACATCAATATAGTATATTCTTCTTCCCATATAAATAAACCCTACATACAATATTATCCTGGTCTTATATAACCTAATACTAAGATATTAGCATTTAAAATTCACCAATTTACATCGCTAAATTCATCTTCTCATTTCTATAATAACAAATAAATTCATTTTTAGAATAACAGTCTAACTAACTAATAAGACAAGATTATTTCATTCTTTAATAGTTCTCAAACTTTAGCACAAACAATCAGAATCAGTGTCATATTTTTAACACTTTAAATTATTCAACAAAACATCCAATTCAGTTTTAATAGAATCATATACTTATATTTCTTTTATGTTTAAATATCTTTACGATATCATTAAAATTATGCATATTCTTAAATAACTAAACAAATGATAAATTATGTGTAGGTGTGTGTTTTATATATGCATCCATCCATACAAAATAACAAACACATTTTAAAACTATTAATAATTTACATTATTACCATAAGTAATTTCTGTTGGCAATTACTTAGTGATGTCATCTGGAGTACGATCTAAATAAAGAGTTTATTATCATTTATTCCACATTATCACACTTTAAAATATACTAAGTTAAAGATTTTTTTTTTTTACAATAAAATTTAATTACTAAGTTAGTAAATAATTTAATGTTTTCTGTTTCTACGCTATATTTATACTATGAATAAATATTACTATAATTTTGTTTGTAAAAATTAATTCTAAAACCATATTTACAATAATTTTATTAAAATTCTTACGATGAAATGTTCTTTTCTTGATAATAAGTTCATTACATGAAGTATCTTTTCTCCTGCTAAAAAAACATTAATACACACTTTTGACGTCAATAATCACGCATGCTCCTGTTCTTAATGATGTAATATATAATCCAAACTGACAGTTCAAGTTAAATACGGTACGTTTACTTTTATTTTATAAGACTTACACTAATATAATTAATATTTTTCTTATCTCCAAAACTTTAAAAATCTTTAACATGTATTGTTAGGTAAATATCTAATTTTAAATACTCTTCGTCAAGATAATTTTCCAAATTCTTGTAACTTTTCCATATTTACTGAGGTTTAATATCTTCTGATACAACCAATACTTCTCCCAATATTTTCAAATAACTTAAATTATTTTCCCAAATAATTTAAATATACTTTTGTATGTCCTGCATACCTTAATGACTGACTTGTAATATTTTTTTAAATATGATATAAGTCACATACTTGCAAATGATCTTATATTTTCTAGGAAAAATTCAATTTTAAAATATTTCCAATATTTCTTCAGAAAGAAATATCTCCACATTCTAAAATAATTGTTCAGTCATATTTAAAAGTTTTTTTTTCTTTAAAAGTATTTTTCCATTGTGTTTTAAATAAATTTTCTTCATAAAATATATTATCTCATTCCACTTTATATCTTTTAATGAAAATGTTTCTTATATATATATATTTCCATGACGTTCTTTTTATGAAATTTAGTCGTAAATCAATATGACTTATCAACATAGGCAAAATTATATACTTTATAAGATAATACTACTTGAATACTTCCATTAAATTTTTTATATTTAGTGATGACTTTTTCAGGTTTAAGTTGAGGACAAATTGAACAAAGCAGGTTGGCAAAGTAAGGAATAATTTAATTATTTTAGCAAAACATTTCTATATCCCAAGAGCTTATAACAATAGACTACTGTACTTTACAAAAATTGAATTTAAATAAAATGGATTATTACACTACTAAATACTTTATCGAAATTGTAGAAAGTATTAATGATGTTATAATAGTACATCGGTAAAATGAGATAACAGCTCAATAATCGTCTGCCAAAATGTAAACAGCTCTTAAATACTCCAGCTGATTCCAATTTTGATTGGTCCGTTAAACAATCCTGGCCTCAAATTATCCGGGACCACGAACATTGGTTTAAAGTTAAAGTTAATAATAATTTACTAAATATTTATTTTTATTATATTATTCAATTCTTACTTAATTTTCACATTTTATTTTCACTTACTAAAGACTCTAAAATAATTTTTAAAAATCACATTTCAATATTTATTACCATTTCTACCTTTATTTTGAACTTAACGTATTTATTTTCAACAAAAAACATAAACTGATTTTATTTATTATATTCACTTTTAAAATCCAATTTACCATTTATAACAGATAATATTATTTTATTTTCGAACACAGGTGTGCGTCACGTGATTTACAAAACTAAATAAGGTGCTAATAATTTAAAGTCTAAAATAATAATTTAATTTATAAAATGTTACATAATCACTATTATAGGACAATTTTAAAATAATTATTTTAATATTATAAAACCAAAAATACACTTTTCTTTCACATTATTATTTTTTAATCAAATTATTTTAAAAATATAGCCATTAAATGCAATTATTATTACTAAATCTATTCATTTAACTTTAAAGCATTACTTTTAAAATTTACCCTAATTATTATTTATAAGACTTATTAAATCAGTATTTATTATGGCCAGTTCTCCCAAACATACAATCTTATAATGATTTTTAGTTAACTGTTTTCTTACAAATACTAACCCAACACTATACATCAATTATTTTACTTGCCTTAACTAAATTATTCAAAGATTATTAACACACAACATACATCATCCCTTATCCAACTTCAAAATTTAAAATTTTTCAGTAGTTTATTAGAAATAATCCATTCTAACCTAAATAAAAGGGTACAATATATATGTGTGTGTGTGTGTGTGTGTGTGTGAGGGATGATGATCTGGAGCAAATGATGTGTGCTGGATCATCACAAAATATGTATATTAAAAGCAATTTATCTCTTTTACATGTGTGTGGTCATGTGTGTTGGTTGTATGAGATAGGGTAGATAGCTAAATGGAGCTTGAAAGTCTAATTTAATCTATAACTTCAAATATATCAGGTATACTTTTATTTAATCAATTATTTTACAAGAAAATTTGCATATAAAACGCATTTAACAGTGCACTATCAATTGCATATATAAATAAATATCATAATAGGAAAAGTAAAAAAACAATAATAAATATGTGAAATACTTTAGGTTCATCTGAATGGATATTATGTAGACATTATATTATTTTTTGAAAACTAATAACACTTGGTTTCAGTCTCATTATGTGTATTATGAAAAAAGTGCTATCATGAACCAGTTGAGTGAAGTACTAAAACTAATAATACACAATTTAATGTACTTATTGTAAAACTTATGACAATCCTATTGCAACACATTCTATATACTTATTTTAATTACAGATTTAAAGTAAAACATTAAAAATACATTTTGTCCATTAGAAATTTAGATAAGACATATTTTTATAGTAACTTTGTAGCAATAATGCATAACAAAGAACTAAAAGTAATTTCTAAAAAAATAACAGAAAAAGTGATAATATCATACAATCACTTTTCTTTTTGCTTACACAAGCTGTTAATGCAAAGGCAAACTCTTCATATAGTAACACCACTCAGTGTATGTCAAAGTAGTAAATGGATTCAAGAAGGTTTGTACATAAAATTCCCATCTAGTGCCTTCTCATTTAATAAGGTGGCTGCTCAAGGGTTGTATTAGATCCTAAGGTTTAGGTGGAGTACTTACATATCCTATACTCCTCACTCACAAAAGCCACGAGCTACAAACTAGTCAGGTGTTATTGGATGAGTAAGCACTAGATGGAGATTTTACACACAAACCTTGCATCCATTGATCACTCTGGCTTGTACTGAAGGGTGCTATTATATGGAAGGTCTTGCCTCTGTGTTAAAAGTGATAGTATTAAGAAAAGATATAATATAAAAATGCAATCAAGAAAAAAAGTTTAATTGATGATGGAATAATTAAATGATTTTAGAGATCAAGTATTCAAAAAATATGATGACAAGCAAAACACCACTTATTAAATTTATGATAAAAGAAAAACATTTCTTTAGTTATGGCTAGAAATAACAATTAACTGACAAATATTTAAAAAAGTCAAGGAATATCATTTAAAGAAATATATAATTTAAAATTCCTTTCCAAAAAATGATTGTAGAGGAGTGAGATTGCTGAAAAAACAGCATACAAATATTCTTACAGTTATGATTAAAAAAATAAAGTGTAAATAAAAAAATTATTACATGAAAGTTAAATTATTAGAAATAAAAAGTAAAAAAACACATTAGTTTCAATAAAAGTATAAAAACATTTGACTGGAAATTAAAGCTGAGATAACAAATATAAATTACTAAATTAATAAACAATTATTAAACTTGTTTATTTGGGAAAACACAAATTCAAACAACTAATTTTATTATTATATTAATATTCTATGGTATAGTAATCTATCTTAGTGCATAATTGCATTAAAAACCTCTGGAATAATGTGACAAACGAATAAGATTACTGAAATGAAAGGAAATTCTTATTTTCATATATATTTTGTTTTCAAAAACAAAATATTCTGCATTAAATTATTAAACAGGAAATAGTCATTATTTTATCAAAATTAAGGAATATTTTATGCAGCAGAAGAAAACATTATGTAACCTATAATTTAAAAAACCAGAGACCGTTTTTTTTAAGACAAATAAACATTCTTTACTTTTATATAATTTGGCTTTTAAGCAATTTCTTTTGATTTACTTTTGTAAAGGGATTCATTGCTTCAAACTTACTCATGTAATGTTTAATGATTTATATTTTAGATATTTTCCAATCATCAATTTTTTAAGATTTAACATTATAGATTATTAGAAGTCTAATATTATAGCTTACTGTTTAGGATATTTGGTTTTAAGATAATATATATATATATTGTAATGGACAAATGATCTTAGATTCGCATATACTGATCACGAGGGCGCCACTAGTCCGAAAATCACATCAACTAGACATTTATTTTAAGGGTGGACAGGATATGTGAACCAAAATGTGCCAGACTAAACTCAGGGAGAAACGATATCTTAAATATTGTTTATACAATTGAGAAAGCAAAGCACAAAGACAAACATCAGCCAAATTAAATTTAAACAAATTTTAAACTTTTATTTAAGAGCAAAATAACTTGTAAGAAAAAGTTTACACCAAAATTGATAGGGTTATCTCAGGCATGTACCAGAAAGACAAAAACACAATGTTCTGCCAGACAGACCGATCTTCCAATAATGAATTACAAAAAGGAGGGAGCAAATTTCCTTCAGAAGAGAAGTCACCTAAATGTTGGTTTTCCCATTCACATGTATGAAAACAATATGTTCCTGAAATAAATCAATGAATCCAGTGCCAGCGAGCTTCTCTAGACCCCAAAAAATGTGTCAGGACCCAAAATGTCATATGCTAGTAGAAGCTGGATCTTAAAATATGTTCAAAGCAAAGATGATTGATTTACTTCAAGAACCCATGTCAAATATGCTTCAGAATGAATGGAAAACAAACAAATAAAACTGCAAATCCCCAACCAAACGATTGGCAAAACTAATCTAAGAATTAAAGGTCTCAATAGGAGACAAGTAAATCATTAGAAAATCAGTTACATGTGTCCCAGCATTTAAAGAAAATGAATTACCAATAATTATTATTAAAAATAAATTTATGATACAAGTTCTGAGTACACGCAAAAGTTAGGCATAAAAATAGAAAAACTCACACGTCACTCTCCATTAAACAAAAATTGAAAGCAAGCTTGGAATCTTAAAACTAAGATTCCAAGACACACAGCAAAGTACAGTAAAAGAGAATAAATATAGCTAATCAATATGAAGTTAAATATTAATTTATAAATACAGATTTATAATTAGATTGAGTGGAGATTTAATGAAAAGAAATTTACCCTGGAAAGAAGAAAAGAAAATTTCATCTTACGATAAAGCACAGTTCGCATACGGTGCACACATTTATCTTTAGTCCATTTTCAGGTCCTTTGACAGTGGCAAGGTAGAGGCAGTGTTTATTTTAGAGTCTCATAGCATGACTGAAGGAGATCTAGCAGGCATGGGTCTGTTCTTTGTTTAAATTAGCAAGACATTCTGATGATGGAGAAACTTATAGCAGTAGATTTTGACATCTCGCACGGTAACAAAGTTTTTCAATAATTGTTTAAGTTTTTAGAAGGAATTAAATGTCCAAACTGCTACCCAAAATGGTATAACTCTCAGCAGGCAATAATCTAAGTGTCTCCTTGAATACTGAATCTCCCCTCCTCTAAAATTGGCAGGCTATCCTTGCCTCAATACATTTCCCACGAAAAACTTTCATTAGTCTCGAATTCTATATCTCAGGCAGGACAAATATTAATTTCCCTCTCAATCTAATTTAAGAATTCCAATTAGGGATTATTGAAACAAAAATGACAACACAATTAAATATCTGCTTTTTAGAATTACCTTTAAAAATGATTAAAATAAAAGCAACAGGAATATATAATTAGCAAGCTTGACTGTTTTTGATCAAATTGATTAAAACAGGTGGTGAAAGTAAACTATTTTAAAATAAATCAATTCTATAAACAAAAATTAAAATGCCCTATTTAAATGTAACAGAGTATATGTTTTAATACACGTACGTTTTTTTTTTATTAAATAATAATAAGAAATTTTAACATTAGTGATAAAACCATTGAATCAAAAATCAATCTGGTTCAATATATATATATATATGTGTGTGTTTGCTTTTCACTTGTTAATTCTTGTTTTATTTAGAATCAGTCAACTAGAAAGAGGGTTTAGAATTGTTTGCTTTTTTATAGTTCACTTCATAACTTAATATATTCAAAAAGGTATGTTACATAGTTAAAAATACCAAGAAAATCAGATGATACAAGGAGAAGAGGTTAATGTTGTTATATGTGCTTTGCTAATAATGAGTGTTCTTGTATCACCAAGTCTTTAAATTGTAAGAAGTACAAGAATGCAGAGTGGTCAAGATTGCTTTGATAGTGTGAGTTAGATGTGTCAAAGTTTTAATGGGTGGGAGCATTATTGGGTTCAGTGATTTAAACATAACTTGATTTGTTTAGGGGATGAGATAACGTATGTGTTAATTACACTCAATTATGTTGTTGAAAAGAGAGACCATGTGCCATTGAATGTTTGATTGTGGAGAAGAGTTCATCTTACTTTTTAATTTCTTTGATTAGATGTACGAATAGGGAGTTTGGGTTTGGTTGCAGCAATTCAATTAGCATTTTACATCTGACTATCCAAAATGTATGCAGGATGAATAAAGAATTTCTGATTATTGAATAAGTGACAGACTGCATTGCTTTGTCTAGTAATAATATGAGCCCACTATTAATTGAGACTTTGAAAATGATGAGTTCACTTATAGATTTCATCTGTGGGCATTTAAGAATGATATGATCAATTGATTCCTATTTCATTAAGCACAGGCTGCAAATTGGATTGATTTTGTTATATTCTCTTGAAATGCAGGCAAGAATTGGTGGGTAGGGCAGACAGGTTAATTTTGACTGCAAAATCGAAAAATTTTGCCTCAAGGCTGCATTTTTTAGGAGATGTAATAATTTATGATTATTATGATGTGTGTTAAATGTTTTTTGTAGGATGATAGCTTGGATAGAATGGAAAAACAGACCACTGAGTTTCCTGGTGCATTGGAATCCTGTAAGGTTTACTGCAACAGTTTGACCTATCCAGAGTATTCTGGAGCATAAGCTATTAATTTTATTTTGAAATTTTTTTGTGTATTTAATGAAGAGGGCATAGTATGATATTCTAGGCATAACAATCATGTTAAGAAGACCAACCTTCCCAAAGAATGACAGATAGACTTTAGAGAGTGAGTTAGTAATATTTTTAGTGATTTGTATGATCTTTTTCTGAATGTCTTTCACCATGGCTGTAGTTGATTTGAAAACTGGGAATTTCAAGAATCTTTGGGAACTTGATACGAAGACTGAATTAATTTGTTTACGAGATTTAATTTGCTAGATGGCAGATTTGTCCATTCACTTTAAGATAAAAATTGGCAGAGTATTGCTGAATGATTGACATTAGCTAAGGAATGAACTTGGCATCAGGGAGTATGGTGATAATATCATCAATATAGGCAAAAAGGTTTATTTGTTGATTTAGAAATGGAGCAAACACACCAGGGAGGTGAAAAAAAGAAAGCTGAAAAGAGAGCCTTGTGGGGTGGCTTTAAATGGTCTGAAACCAGGTGAAATCTTCCCATTCAGAGAAACAAAGATCTCTCTGTTAATAAGATTGCCAATTATCTGTATTATTGCATCCAGAACATCATACTCTGCCAGAGTATTCAGAAGAACATCTACCCTGACTGAGTCAAATGCCACAGCAATATCAATTTGAATGGCAATTGGTTTAGACTTGCATTGATTTCTGATAAAATCTATTAGTGCTGTAACTTTAGTCATGGCATGAGATATGGAAAGCCCTTTCTTCCCATACTGGCTTGTGGAGATGTAGTTATGAATGAGAGGCTGTATTCGATCCTTAATCACTGATTTCATAATTTTGATTATTTAAGGAAACATGGATATGGACCAAATGCTTGATAAATCTGTGATTGGTTTGACTTTTTAAAAAAGATCACAAGAGCTGTTGGATATAAATTTGGAATGAATCTATTTTGTGTAGCTAAACGATAAATCATTTTGAATATAATTGGCACTGTAAATCTGCTTAGATAAGCAATAAGAAGTTTGGCTGATGTATGTCACATGGGAGAGAAGAAATCTTATTTTGTATTTATGCCAGAGAGGAAGCAAGTTTTGATGTAGTGGAGCACATTCGGCCTGCATAACTTTACAGAAATGGTCACTAATGATTTGCATCATTGGAGGGCCAATAAACAAGTTTCTGTTTGTGTTAATTGAAGAGGGTGTTAATTGTTTTTTATTCATTCCAAGAGCCCATCAAAAGATAAGCACAAGTCCAACAATGATGATAAGGAAGGTATGACTTGGCTTTCCTGATGGATATATACTCTGCCAATGACTTCTGGCCAATGATTTGTGTTTGATTTTTTAGAGATTCTTTAAGGCAATTATTTTTTGAGGATTGGGGTATCTCTGCTGTATTGTCTGTAATTGTATGTTGATATCAACTAAGTCTTTTAGCAGGTTGTTAGGGTCTGTAATATTTCTGGAATAATGATTCAGAACAGATTGCAGAATTACAATAAAGGCAAACCAGCTCTCTTCTGCTGGAAGGGCCAAGATATTGATTTTCTGAAAGAGTATGTAAGCCTGTGAAATTATGACCTGCATCATGTTGGATTTCCCAACCAAGCACATGGTTTTGTTGTAACTGATTGGTGTTAGAGGCATGTGGTCAGAGAAAGGATCAGGGGTAAGGATTGCATAAATGTCAAAGTGAAGGTCTGGTGTGTAAAACATCAGATCATTTAGAGACCTTTTATTTGTAGTATAAAAGGAGAAGGCACTGGGAGGAAATAAGCCCTCTCCACATAGGAATGGATGATTTATTAAGTAAAGGAAACTTTTATTGAAGTCACTGTAGGAGATATTGAAGTCTCTAAGTAGTATAGCAGGAATGCATCAGTTATTGAAGATTGAGTTTAATATATGGATTATCTTGTAATATGCAGAAAAATCCTTATGTGTGTAAACATAGAAAAATTTGATTGGTTAGCTCCAGTAGTTTACTTCTATGATAATAATGTTAGGATTGACGAGTAGGGTATTAAAACTTAAAGGTCAGAGACATTTGTTGATTAATATGCCAACTCCATCGGTGGTGGATGAGCCAATTGAGAATTTGACATATCCAAGAGATGAAAGAATATGTTTTGATTAAGCTTTGCAGAAATAAGAAACTTTAGTTTAATAATTATCATTTTAAAAACTCCATTTCTTTATCAACCAGTGATGAAACAAATACTTGGATGGTTATTATTGTTAGTTTGACAAGTAGAAATATTGAGTTACAACACAAACTCCAACACACATCTGCTGTTTTTAACAAGTTAAATGATAAAGCATTTCATCACAGGGAAATAAGTACTTGAAATATGTATAGTATTATAAAAAAAAATGTGCAGGATATATAAGTGAATGTGATATTTTTAAAGTAAATATATTATGCAAAATAATTTCCTCACAACACTTAATATATTTATTCTATTATTCACCGTAGCAAAATTTACAATAAATTAGCATAGATTGAACTTAAAAATATTTACTCAAATTTACTATATATATATATATATATATATATATATATATATGCAGAACGCACACACTAAAAAGTAGTACTGATAAGTAAACATGTATGAAAAGGCATAGAATATCATATGTCATTTTTTAATTAGTATACTGTGTATACAGAATATCCACAAAAGATTTTTACATTAAGAACTGTCTCTGCAAATATTACTGTTTACCAGTAAATATATATTTTTATTTATGAATAAATACACATTTATTTAGTCAAAATAAGTGTCATAGATCATATGACCCAATTCACTTAACCTTGTAAAATATGAGCATTGCCAATTGCTCAACAAGTTTTGTGATAAATGCTTAGCCAGAGAAAGCATTTAAAATGTATGTTAAAAATCCCCCTACCTCTGACCATGGTTTCATGCTAGGATAGTTCAGACACTAGATCTAAAAATATCAACCCAAAGCCAGCATTTCTCTAAAAGGTATCTATTGAGTGAAACATCCAAAATTTTTAGCCACCTACATGTCTTCAACTCAGCTATCCAACTCAAATAGCTACATGGGGCTGAGAAATCTTCAGCCTTACCATATATTAATGGTTTTACCAATATAACATCACATAAAACTTAAGGCAGAGACTATAAATAGTCAAAATAAGAGACAGATCACATGATCCAATTCTCTTAAGCTTGTAAGATATAAACAATGAGCATTGTCAATTGCTCAACAAGCTTTGTGATAAATGCTTAGCCAGAGAAAGCATTTAAAATAGCTTTGTTATAACCCCCCACCTCTGACACATTTATTTGTATTGTTTATTTAATTGGGACTTGGCTAGTATACTGATATCTCAGGAAAACACAGCAAATAGCTCCAGTCAACAGGTGACCTGAAGTATAGAAGATTTCTGCAGATGACAGGCATTCTGTAGTTTACAGTAGATTGGTTATAGTCAATTGTGTTGTGTTTAGCTGAATTGCAAGTTTCAGAATCAAATCAACAATAACACTTATATATATATATTGTAACAGTCAGAAAATGTGTGACTCATAAACATAGTGCAGAATTTGACCACCACACAGAACAGCAGCACCATCGAGGTAGCGAAGCCACCCGTGGTACTGAGTTCGAACATAGTTTATCGGTTCCACAATACAATCCATGAAACAACGCATCTGATGCGACATTAGTAAATATTTCTTTAGGCACGGTGATCAGGGATATGCAAGAGATTCATGATTTTATTTTCGAGTTAGCCAATAATCAAACTAATATTAATTAAACATTCATATTTATATAATCGAGGAAATATTGTAGAGAATGGATATCGAATAAATGAAACGTAGCTGCAAATGTATAGTTTAAAATTATTTATTAACACATTTTAATAAGATCATTTACTAATAATATTTTATGGATTAAAAGCTTCAGTAGCGGAATTTGTGACATGATTATATTTTAAAGAATACATTTATTTATTTGTTTACAAAAGGAATTCGCTTATTTGAAGATGTAATCTAGCTACCTAAAATTCTCGAGTAAGTATTTCTAATGCATGCCTGGGGGATTTATACCTTTGCAATGAAAGAGTCTGAAGTAAGGTTTATAAGAGTAGCGGCAGACATATATTTATTTAATTAAAATATTTATTTATAACTAAGGGCAAACATTTATTTGAGAGTGAATTATGAAGATAATGCAGAGGCAGAATGATATATAGAATAATAAAATTAAGTAAAGGAACACATGGTACGCTTTAGAAAAGCGATATGGAATGGCAGTATATCGAAACTGCAATGCCGTGAATGAGTTTATAAGAATGTCGGGCTGGTCTCTGCCATTGGCCCGACGAAGTAAGGTGTCACATAACCATAACCAGGGACAAGCGGTCCATGTTGCAGTGTGCCGGCTGGCTGCATGACATCATGAAGACCTATGGGAGCATTTATTATGTCTGCTTGTGTAGGACGACTGGGGTTAATTTCAACCCTGAAGAATCCGGAAAATTTCACGGCGGAATGGGCCATTGCATCTCTAAAACGTAACACATGTATAATGTACAAACGATTATGATGAGATTTAAATAGATTTCTAAATCGGCCCTACATTATCAACATTTACTAAAGAATGTTGGCGACTCTCAAAGAAATATAATTTTGTAAAATTATTCATTAAGATTTAATAAATACAAAACATATATAAACTGGGAGTTATTACAACTAATATGCCAGCCATTTGCGAAGTAGTACACCCTGCATTACAATAAATGATGCATTGAATGCGTGTTGATTTATATGAAAGTTAAGTTATTTAGGAAAGTAAATATTAATGAAAATTTGACATGCATTCATTGTTTCAAGCGATCATGGATTTAAACTTTGAAAATAAAGACAATTATGAGCATGCAATAATTAAATAATAACTATAGATAAAAATGTAGATTATAGAAATACGCACCCAAGAAAGATAGAGTGAGGTAAGCTAGATTATTAGAGAAATTTACACATTAAATTAATTATCCAATTTTAGTTATACAAATGATAGTTTTTACATTTTATAATTTAGATAAGTAATATGAAGAAGAGCTATAGCATGTTATTAGAGTACTCTAGAGTTTGAACACAGACAGGTACCTGTTTTATAAGAAGTTTTCCGAGTCCATTGGTTTAGTAGCAAATAGTTCATAAGTGGCAATTCTTTCTTGTATTTAGATGTTTCATTTACTTTAACAGCAGCAGCAGCTTTCTCATTTATTTCAGGCAGCAGATCTTCATGGTGAATTTATGATGGGCAATGGAAAGATCGGCATCCGATAGGCCATCTCCCGATGGAGAATAATCTAGGTGCTTTTACACAGTCATACCTTGGCAGGAACAATTTATTTTTATATTTTGGAGACTCTCAGTGATCGAGAGCAGAGCTAAAGTTTAAGTGAATGTCTCCAGCAAGTCTAAGATGGCCTCTTTTCTTATCTTGATCTTTCACATTTTTGTTAAGGTATTTTTATGTTCGACTTAATCTGCCCTGAGGATAATCAATGCATTTTGTTGGTTTTAATTATAAAGAAAGCTGCCATTCTATTGTTTACATTTTACATTTACTAATTACATTTTGGGGAATTTTTCTTTAATTAATCTATTATCTATCACTGACCGATGCTTTTAAATTTCAAAGACAAAAAGGGAACATAAGATTATTTTAACTTTTAATTAAATATTACATCAGATTTTTTTAGAATTATTATTAAACGAAATTTAAACAAAGCAATAAATTCGAACTTTATAATCCAAAATAAATGATTAAAATTATACAAAATTATATAACTAAAATAAATCTAAATTATATTATTTTATCCTTATTTAGTGCCTTTAATTTGAGATCGAAATGTGTGTGTGTTTATGTTGAATTCTACATATATTTATACATTTTTAATATTGCTACACACACAATTCGATACCAAAAGTTTAAATTTAGGGGGGATAGACTGGTCAGTGAGAGAGGACAGAAAAAGGTGAAACTTAAGATTCGAATATGAATCTTACTGTTTCAATATATATATTGTAACCGGTTGGGTTACATAGTACACCAATAATAATATAGTGTGTGTGCATAAATATTTATAAAGTTTAAAGGAAAAGTAGAAATAAACACAAAATAAATTTTTGTAGATATTTTTCTATATTTTCTAAAATAAAATAATAATAATTAAAGGGTTAAATAACTCTGGGTTTAAAGTAAAATTAAATTATGAAAAATTAATATTTTAAAAAGGTCTGATAAATATTATTTGTAATTCTGGTTGTGAAATGTAAAAACACAATACTTGTTTTTGAAATTTTTTTTAATTAATTAAACAAAATTTTTATCTATTAGAAATCCCCCAAGTAAAAACATGTATATGTTTTCAAAGGGATTAGTGAGATAAAAATAAAGACTGTTTTAATCAAGCTGCTGTTATCACCTTAGATGATTTTACAAAAGGGCTGATAACATATTAGCTCCAGTATTGATAATGATTTTGAAGAGAGCAGTATGTTGTTGGGTGTAGCAGAGAGTTGGCAGAAAAGGTACCATGAACTAATGTTGCTGAAGGCAGGAGCTGCTACTATTTTCCTTCACAGGAGTTTTAGTTTACTTGAAGCTGGGTCACTTCTGAATCAATAGCCTGAAAAAAAATAAGAACAAAATAGCTAGCAGTGTTATATAAAGCTCCTATGAAGATCTAAGGACAGTCCTGTCGCTGCCTTATAGTTTATTGCAGTTTTGATTCATGAAGCCAGGGTCACTTCAAATGTATCAACTAGCTGCTTAAATATATTCTTGAAGTCATCTTGACAATTGCTTGGACTACAAAAAAATCTCACGGTATGCCAACAAATTACCTGAATTATACTTTTTCCTGATAATGACAGTCACTAAAAACCAAACTCACCAAGAAAAATCTTCCAGCTTGCTGAAGAATTAATTACACATATGCTGCATCAGAGGTATGCAGAGAAACACACTTAAACATATATATATATATATATAGCTGGTGAGCTATTTTAAAAGAATTCAATTTAAAAGACATATAGAACAATATTATTTTAAAGTCAATTAAAAATGTATATATTTTAAAAGAATATAAAGTAATTTTGCTTGAATTATAATTAAGAGTCAAGAATAATTCATTTATCATTAAAGGCAAAAGAGGCATTTTTCAACAATAATCCTTTGGACATTATTTTGAAAAATTTATATTAAAAAAAAAAGTAAAGAACCGATTATTCAATAATTTAATTTAAAAACATTGATAATTAATTAACAAATACCTGTCAAAATTTGACTATACTTTTGAGAACTTATAAATGGAAACTAATTTTAAATTATATCTATATTTTGTTTATACACACATATGTGAGAAATTTATTTGTTTTCCAAATGGATTATGAAAAAAAAATTATTGTAACAAGTTTAAATAGGTAAAACTCAGTGTGCATATATACACACACACTCATATATGTAAAATTATAATCATTTTTTTGTTAGTGAATATTAATTGTATATTATAAATTACGCATCTGTGCACATATATATGTCAACCATAGTAATAACATGAATTGTCAATTGTAATTTTGTAAATTAATGTAACAATCTAAATTTTGAATAATAATTATGCAAATCACAAATGTTAATAATTTTTTATGTTTAATTGAAATGTCTTCATCATGTATTATAAAATGCATGTCTGTGTACGAATATATGTATGCATTTATAAATACCCATTAAGAAATAATGCAGTTAATGTGATAACTTGAATTTTGTAGTAATCTTGTAAATTTTAGTGTGTATATAATTACATATACTTTGCAAAATCAGAACCCTTATAATACCATAATCATTTATTTTTTTGTTATTAATAAACTTGTATTTAATTGTTAAAATTGTATTTCATCATCTCTTGGTCACATAGAGTAATATATCTTGTGTTCTCTGAGCTACATTCGGACAGGGATAAATGGGGATGTGTACCTAGTGCTTTGGGGCATCCAGAAATGATCAATCATCATCCTAGTTGACACAAAAGTGGATACTCTTTAAAGCCCATGCATTATTATTTTTTATTTTACTTTAGTCTTATTAAAAATTTAAGTTTATAGTTGGCCAGTACAAGTGGCCTGAGCATTGATGATGATCAGCATGTTTTAATGTCCCAGCATAATTTATGATTACTGTGTATTTTTAATGGATGGGCATTAAGCGGGTGCATCCAAGTCATGTTTATATAATTGCCCAAGCTGGCAAAGGCTCAATACTTAGCCTGGTCTACAGAAGACTCATTTCCAATCCAGTCACAAGGTTGACTGCTGATTTATATTTTTTATTGTTTAAATCCAGTCACAAGATGGACTATTGATTTATTGTACTGATTTGTTTATTCCCATCAATGATGATGATGGATGTTTATTTCTCTCAAGTATTTACTTGAACTTATTTTTTAAAATTATAATGCTGATAGTTAATTATGCTTGTAGTTGCTCTTCTGAGTTAGCTGGCTGATCTCTTAATGCTCACAGAGACTTTCTAATCTCATTATATTATTAAATATCTCATTTTTATATATACTTCTGTAAACTATTGATATTTCATTTTATGTTGTTGACTTGGAAGTGATGATGATTTTCCATCACCCCAGGATTACTTCGATTTCCTTCCACTTTGATTACCCCATCCTGTTACAAATGATCTCTGAGAGGTTTTGATCTCATACTCTCTTTTTACATAAAAATACTTTTTGTAAATATTTCATTTTAAATGGACTGGAAGTGCTGTTGGTTTTCCAACACCCAGTTCAAACATTTACACCCACCACATCCCGGTACAAATGGTTACCTGAGAGCCGATGATGATCACGTACTGTGGCAGTCATTATAAATGGCTGCCCAATGTATGGCTGATGATGATCACATACTGGTGATCATCACTTCAAAATTATCAACTTCATCTCAAAACACACCTGATATAGAAAGAAAGAAATACATTTTATTCAGAATTAATTTTAAAAATTACTGTGAAATATGTGACAAGAGTATTGATGATGATCATAATTTATAAAATAGTAATTTTCATGTAAGTTTAAAAATGTTCATGTTTAAAGTTAAATAGAAAATCAATGATTTGCAGATTCGCTTTGGTGTTTGATTGTTGAAGTTTGCTTAGTTGTATTTTCAGTTTTGATGATTGATGAAGATTTCTGTCATTGGTTTGAGGATGCAATGTTTTCATGCAACTCTGAGGGTGTTGTATCTCCACTATTTACTCCAAACTATTTTTTATATTTCACATTGTTTGTGATAGGGCAGTTAACATAATCCTGCCATGATTCCAGACTCTAAGTCTCCAAAGAAAAGGAGCAAGGCATAGCTTGTATTTTCCAGCCCATAAGACTAAAAAGAAGCAGGGCATAGTTTTGTATTTCCCAGACCCTTCATGAAATAAAGTTTTGCAATAATTTTGCATTATCTTTATCATGGTTTGTAGTAGCTTATAGTGTCTCATTTGAGGTAGCACTCTTGGTGTTCATGGTGCATTGTGTACTTACAGTCCAATGGTTGAATTACTTATTTGTCTCAAAATTGCAGATCACTATTCATTCTGTTTACTGTCAAAATCTGTCAGATCTCTAAAGATTTTGATGAGTACATAGTTTTGGATATGAGCTTCGTTTTGATTATATTATGTAAAATATTGTTTAAAAGGTGTTTCATTTCTATTTTTTCCCCACAGACCAGGGCAATGTAACCAGTTGGGTTACATAGTACATCAATAATAATATAGTGTGTGTCCATAAATATTTATAAAATTTAAAGAAAAAGCAGAAATAAACACAGAATAAATTTTTGTAGATATTTTTCTATATTTTCTAAAATAAAATAATAACAATTAAAGGGTTAAATAACTCGGGGTTTAAAGTAAAATTTCATTATGAAATTAATATTTTAAAAAGGTCTGATAAATATTATTTGTAATTCTGATTGTGAAAAGTAAAAACACAATACTTGTTTTTGAAATTTTTTTAATTAATTAAACAAAATTTTTAACTATTAGAAATCCCTTAAGTAAAAACATGTATATGTTTTCAAAGGGATTAGTGAGATAAAAATAAAAACTCTGTTTCAATCAAGCTGCTGTTATCACCTTAGATGATTCTATAATAGGGCTGATAACAAATTAGCTCCAGTTTTGAGAATGATTTCGAAGAGAGCAGTATGTTGTTGGTTGTAGCAGAGAGTTGGCAGAAAAGCTACCATGTGAAGCTGGGTCACTTCTGAATCAATAACTTGAAAAAAAATGAGGACAAAATAGCTAGTAGAGTTATATAAAGCTCCTATGAAGATCTAAGGACAGTCCAGTAGCTGCCTTATAGTTTATTGCAGTTTTGATTCATGAAGTCAGGGTCACTTCAAATGCATCATCTAGCTGCTTAAATATGTTCTAGAAGTCAGCTTGACAATTGCTTGGACTACAAAAAAAATCTCATGGTATGCTAACAAATTATCTGAATTATAGTTTTTCCTGATAATGACAGTCACTAAAAACCAAACTCACCAATTAAATTCTTCAAGCTTGCTGAAGAATTAATTACACATATGCTGCATCAGAGGTATGCAGAGAAACACACTTAAACGTATATATAGCTGGTGAGTTATTTTAAAAGAATTCATTTAAAAAGACATATAGAACAATATTATTTTAAAGTCAGTTAAAAATTTATATATTTTAAAAGAATATAAAGTAATTTTGCTTGAATTATAATTAAGAGTCAAGAATAATTCATTGATCATTAAAAGCAAAAAAGGCATTTTTGAACAATAATTCTTTGAACATTATTTTGAAAAATTTATATTAAGAAAAAAAAGTAAAGAATCGATGATTCAATAATTTAATTTAAAAATGTTGATAATTAATCAACAAATACCTGTCAATAATTGACTATAGTTTTGAGAACTTATAAATTGAAACTAAGTTTAAATTATATCTATATTTTGTTTATACACATATGTGTGAAATTTATATGTTTTCCAAATGGATTATGAAAAAAAAAATATTATTGTACCATGTTTAAATAGGTAAAACTCAGTGTGCGTATATACACACACACTGTAAAATTATAATCATATTTTTTGTTAGTGAATATTAATTGTATATTATAAATTGCGCATCTCTGTGTATATATATGTAAACCATAGTAATATGATGAATTGGCAATTGTAATTTTGTAAATTAATGCAACAATCTAAATTTTGAATAGTAATTATGCAAATCACAAATGTAATAATTATTTTATGTTTAATTGAAATGTCTTCATCATGTATTATAAAATGCATGTCTGTGTACGAATATATGTATGCATTTATAAATACCCATTAAGAAATAATGCATTTAATGTGATAACTTGAATTTTGTAGTAATCTTGTAAATTTTAGTGTGTATATAATTATGTATACTTTTCAAAATCAGAACCCTTATAAGACCATAATCATTTATTTTTTTGTTATTAATAAACTTGTATTTAATTGTTAAAATTGTATTTCATCATCTCTTGGTCACATACCGTAATAGATCTTGTGTTCTCTGAGCTAGATTCAGACGCAGGTAAATGGGGATGTGTACTTAGTGTTGTGGGGCATCCAGAGATGATCAATCATCATCCTGGTTGGCACAAAAGAGGATACTCTTTAAAGCCCATGCACTGTTATTTTTTATTTTACTTTAGTCTTATTAAAAATTTAAGTTTATAGTTGGCTAGTACAAGTGGTCTGAGCATTGATGATGATTAGCATATTTTAATGTCCCAGCATGATTTATGATTACTGTGTATTTTTAATGGATGGGCATTAAGCGGGTGGATCCAAGTCATGTTTATATAATTGCCCAAGCTGGCAAAGGCTCAATAGTTAGCCTGGTTTACAGAAGACCCATTTCCAATCCAGTCACAAGGTTGACTGCTGATTTATATTTTTTATTGTTCAAATCCAGTCACAAGATGGACTGTTGATTTATTGTACTGATTTGTTTAATTCCATCAATGATGGTAATGGATGGTTATTTCTCTCAAGTATTTACTTGTACTTATTTTTTTAAAATAATAATGCTGGTGGTTAATTATGTTTGTAGTTGCTATTCTGAGTTAGCTGGCTGATCTCTCAATGCTCACAGAAATTCTCTAATCTCATGCTCCTTTTAAATATTATGTACTTATATTTAATATTTTAAATTATTTTTATTTTAAATTTTGAATGGGCTGGGGTTGATGATGATTTTTCCATCAACCAGATTCATTTTAAACTTTTTTCACATCTCACTCACCCCATCCCATTACAATATAAAATTTATTAAACAAATGTACATACAAATTATACAATCAATAAACATAATTTGTCATATACTTTAGTCAATAAGTGCTGGCCATGCTGAATGGCTGGACTTGCCTCCAGCTGTATATTGCACTGGTCAAAACATGTTGATCCATCTAACATGAGCTGGAACTCACAAAATGTACTTCAAACCCAGTCAAGCCTGAGATTTATGTCAGGACCAACCTGAATTCGAACCCATTCTCCAAGCCCCAGGTAAAACTCCTAATGGATAACATAACAATGATACATGAGATTTTATTTTAAATCCAGCTCACTAGCAGAGTGGAGAAAGCAACGAGACTCAATATTAACTAAATTAAAATATGCATATACGTAGTAGTACATATGGAAGTGGAGAAACAGGAATGAGCAAGTGGTCTATCAAATGATAGATAATTACATATGCTATTATTTTCCATATGCTCTTTTATTAATTAAATGACATATACTATACATAAACACACATCTTTGGTGGGTCCAATATTAAGATGCCAATCAATTACACCTGGGTCTTGTTTTACACGATAGATAGGTTTTTCAGAAAACACACGCAAATGAAATCACGCAAAAGTAGACGTAACTTAAATTGAAAACAGGGGGATGTGGTCTGTGATTTTTCAAAATTCGCGTAAAAGCAAAGCACCAATGTAAAATTACTTTAAAATTTGCGCAAAAAAATAATGAAATAAAATATGTCTAATAAAAAATTTCAAATTTGAAAAAAAATGATACAGGACAAACTTTTTTTAACTATAATATTTAATTTTATTCAAAATAATATATTTTTATGCATAATTTACAGCACAGTAATTTACATTTTTTTATACACGTTTTAATTATTATCGCTATTTGTCCCAAAACACGTTCATTTGCAAACTAGTAAAAAATCAGATTCTCATGTGATGTGATGTGATGTATTTGGCTTCTCCTTAAATGAAGTCATGAATATCTCAGCAATTATTCTCACCAAAGGAAATATAACTAGCGCCAAGTTCACTCTCATGTTGTGTTAATGGTTTTCTGTTGACAACTACGATGATTTTATTAATTGTTTATGAACTTAGACTTATGATAATAAAAAGACATTTATTTACTACTGCTGGGAAAAATTTAATTAAAACTAACAACTAAAAATTAAATTCTTATTTTTGTCTTTAATTTTCAATTCCGTTTAAAAATCAAATTTTGTTTTACATCACATTAATTTCAAGTTGCCCATAAGTAATTTTTAAATTGTTAATTACAATTAAAAATCAGATTTTAATTTTTAATTGTGCCCACTGCTATTACTGACCTTTTAAAAATAAACTTGAAGACACTAAATGATTAATAATTAATTACATTCTTTTTTAAAAAGCAAAAACAGAATGTGATTTAAAATGCAAAATTAACACGCACAATGTTTGAACAAATTTACATTATAATCTTGTAAAATTTAATGTGTGTATACATAAAATGTGGAAATCATGATTTTAATTTCATTATTGCATAAAATCTTACTATTATAAAGCAATGAAAATATTAAAATTACTAAGATGAAAGTAGAATTCCAATAATGTGCTATTACTTTCAATATAATGTAAGTGCATGAAATTTATTATTTAAAGTAATAGCGCATTATCGGAGGTCGACTTCCAGTGAAACACGAATTGCGTAACTTCAAAATCGTGTTAAATAAGTCCAAGTAAAAAAAGACCCAGGTGTATTAAAAAAGATTACATAAAATTGCCATTAATGCTCTTTGATTTACTATGGTTCTGAAACATGGTGACTAACATTGGGATTTATTACAGATATAATATAAACTATTTTCACACCATTACAATCATGAAAATAAATAAAATACATTTGAATGATTATATTTAAAATTATGACAAAATATTTATTGAAAAGTTCTTTTAATCAACATTTATTTTAGAAGACAGAACATTTGATTTTTCCTGAGGCATATACTCTTAAATACAGAAATAAATTATGACAGTAGGATTGTATAAGACTGAAATAACATTTTAATTAACAAAACTAGTAACATTTGGAAAATATATATATTTTGAGCAGAGCACAATTTTAGCATTACAGCATTAAAACTGGATCATGAAGCAAAAGAGATAGGAAACAAAGTTTGTGGTACTGACATTGGCACAAAGAAATAACAAGAAAAGTCATGCTTCTGGATGAAAATGAAGTCTAAGACTCCTTTTTTGGATAGTGCTTAGAGAAATGTGGATAAGGCATGCCATGAATGTCACCAGCCTGCAGGCCCTTTATACAAAGAAAGTGGATAAGCATACCATGTGCCAGGCATACTGGAACCACCACCAGAGGTCTTTTTATATGATACAAGATAAATGGCTCTGGGAAGGTCAACTTTCTCTCAGGATATGGCTTGAAAAGAAATCTATAAGTTCAATCTTGTTGCAACCCCCAGATTAAAAGCATATATATATTGAAACAAGCATGCTTGTTTCACATGGATACATATTTAAAAAAAAACTATTTTTCCCTCACATCTTAAAAAACAGTGAACGTATGAAAAAGTCTATCTAATATTTTTTTTCAGAAAAATTTGAAAAAAAGTTTGATCTATAACTTCTAACACTGAAATGATGTGTATATTTTCAAAAGATCCTTCCTCCCCCATTTAGAAAATGAGTCAGTATGCAAATTAGACTCGGCAAGAAAGTAGAAGAAAATTCAGAGAGCAACAGATTAGATTGAATTTTTTTTGTTTGTTTTAAAAGGTGTATTATTCAATTCTGACTTTTGTCATCCTAAAATATAACTTTTACTAACACTAAAAAAATATGGAAAAGAAAGCGTTATTGAAAGAAATGGTGATGATAAAGGGGTAAATTAAAAAAAGCTTCAATTTTCCATTCCACGTCATGATTTTATGGATAATGCTATTGAAATGAAATGATTTTTTTTCTCTTTTCTTGAATAAATGGAAGGTAACTATTTATAAAATATTTGAATATAAAATTACAAATGCTTAATTTTTATATGAACTTTAAATGCTTCTCTGTGTATAAATATGAAACTTATATGAACTTTAAATGCTTCTCTGTGTATAAATATGAAACTTATATGAACTTTAAATGCTTCTCTGTGTATAAATATGAAACTTATATGAACTTTAAATGCTTCTCTGCGTATTAACATGAGACTTGCAAAATGTTTTAATGCTCAAATGGATATTGAATTTGTGGAAATAATCCAAACCAGATTACTGAAAGTAATAAAATATTATATGATTTCTAAATGCTTCTCTGCGTATTAACATGAGACTTGCAAAATGTTTTAATGCTCAGATGGATATTGAATTTGTGGAAATAATCCAAACCAGATTACTGAAAGTAATAAAATATTATATGATTTCTAAATGCTTCTCTGCGTATTAACATGAGACTTGCAAAATGTTTTAATGCTCAGATGGATATTGAATTTGTGGAAATAATCCAAACCAGATTACTGAAAGTAATAAAATATTATATGATTTCTAAATGCTTCTCTGCGTATTAACATGAGACTTGCAAAATGTTTTAATGCTCAGATGGATATTGAATTTGTGGAAATAATCCAAACCAGATTACTGAAAGTAATAAAATATTATATGATTTCTAAATGCTTCTCTGCGTATTAACATGAGACTTGCAAAATGTTTTAATGCTCAGATGGATATTGAATTTGTGGAAATAATCCAAACCAGATTACTGAAAGTAATAAAATATTATATGATTTCTAAATGCTTCTCTGCGTATTAACATGAGACTTGCAAAATGTTTTAATGCTCAGATGGATATTGAATTTGTGGAAATAATCCAAACCAGATTACTGAAAGTAATAAAATATTATATGATTTCTAAATGCTTCTCTGCGTATTGATATGAGATTGCGAAATGTTTAATACTCATATGGACATTGATTTTGGTGGAAATAATTTAAACCACATTAATGGACTTGAAAATGAACTATTGCAAAGTTAAACTGTTTGTAGGCATCATTTCTTGAGTGGAACTTTGAATTAGACGTTATAAATTGTTAAATAAAATAATTGTTACCTAAAACTACTTTTAGTTCTCCGGTTGTTCAGTTTTGTTTATTTGTTTGTTTATTTATTCATTTGTTTATTCTTTTTGCATCACTCGTCATTCATTGAACTGATTCATAGGAATATCATGCTACTGAGCTATGTCAGGCATAATTAGACCCTTGTAAGTAAGGTTGTGGTGAAGTTGAGCTCTAGTGGCGCTGTTTGCCAAGTCAAACATATAAATAACTAGATGCTTCTAACCTCTATGTTGCCACATCCTCTGATGAGCAGGAAATATTGTTGTAGGGGGCGTTAACATCTGCATCTGAGAATACCAATTGATTGTTCCTTCCTGCAGCATGCTCATCAGAAAATTGTTACGACCGATGTAATAAAGGGGTTGTATGGGGTCCGGTTACATTTGGCGCCCAACTGTGGGGCCTTATCTGGCTAGCCTACTCATAGGCCGGTTAATTTGCCACCCTACTGTGAGGTCCGATCTAGCTAGCCTACTCATAGGCATAAGCAGATCACGATTCTGTGATATGAACAGTGCATATGATGCAGTGATGTGATTTGTTCAGGAAGGGTGGAAAAATAAAAATTTAAAAGAAAAACAACACAAAAATGAATGGCATAAAGAATGAAACAGGCATTTCAAAGAAGATGGAGTAAAATCATGGTGTGGATGGAGAGAGAAGCTTATTAAAGTTGAAATAAAAAAATACAAATAAACTAGAATAAAATATTGATGAAAACCAGATCAAAAACAAAAAAAATGATGAATACAGAAAGCATAGAGGATCCTCATGAGAAAGAAGATAAACAAGAAGCCAAAGCAGATGAGGAATCAGAGAAAACAGGGGAGACATCTACGTTAGCCCAGTTATTGGAAATTATAAAAGCAGACCAAAAGAAAAGAGATGAACAAAGAGAAGATGATATCAAACAAAGAGAAGAAGATAACCAAAAAAGAGATAAACAAAGAGAAGATGATATCAAACAAAAAAAGAAGATAACCAAAAAAGAGATAAGCAAAGAGAAGAAGATATCAAACAGAGAGAAGAAGATAACCAAAAAAGAGATAAGCAAAGAGAAGAAGATATCAAACAGAGAGAAGAAGATAACAAGCAAGCAATAGAAGCAAACCAAAGAATAGAAAAACAAATTATAGAAGCAGTGGAAAATCAAAATGAAAAGTTCAACCAGTTGATAAAGGAAATAATTCAGTCTAAAAAATTGGATGAGGAGGAAACTTTGGAATTTCCAACCAAAGATATTTTAAAGGAATCACAAATTGAATATCCTATTACTGATGAAGCAAAATTTGAGATTGTTAAAAAGGAAGAAATTGAAATTACAAAGGGTGATCTTGAAATTGTCAGTCTACCTTCAGGAAAACTTCTGATTGTGGAATATACCTCTAAAATTGAAAAGAAAGAAGCAGTATATACAGAAGCTGAGACTGAAATATCAAACACAGCAAAAGAGTTTCAAATGGATGAAAATAAATCTAATAAAGCAAAATTAAAATCTTCTGATCTTCAAGAAGATGAAAAACATGAAAATGAACATAATCAAAAACTTAATTCTCATATAACTAAGGAACTGTCCAATATAGAAGAAAATGTTTCAGAAAAATTGTCTGATATATGCTATGAAATAGTAACAGAGATAGAGAAAGAAACCATAAATTGGAAAGAAAAGTGTGTTAGTCCTCAGCCATATATAAAAATTATAAACAAAAGCTTAATAAACTCAAATCAAAAATTGAGTACAGAAAAAAAATATATAAAGACAGTTATTAAAAATATAGTTGCTTACGCAGGAAAAGACACCAAAAAGGAATCTGAAAACTCGGGATTTATCAGTGTGAAAAAAATTAAGCAACAAGAAACCTTTACAAATACCAAAAAAATAATTACTATGGCAGAAGAACCATTTAAAAAGAAACTTTTATGTAAAAATGAAGTACCACCATGGAAGAGGAACAGGAGAAAATCCACAGATGGTGTTCATGGTCCATATCGGACGCGTATAATTAGAAGATCAAACAGTAACAAGGATCTCCAAAGAAAATACAGAAGTGAAGAAGCAAGACACCACAGTAATGTTAAACATGATAAATTTTCAACAAAAAGATGATCCAGAAGTATGTCACCTCATAATACAAAAGAGGACTATAGGAGAACTGATCATGATCCTCAGTCTCCCAAACCAGGTTGCAGTTATAATTCAGAATAAAATAGAGATAGCTGATGGAAAAAGTTTGTGAGTGTGATGTAGTGATGCATGAACTTGTGTTTTTCATGTTGAGATGGTGGATGATTGAGCGGAGCTGCTTGGATGCATTGTGTTATGATGCTCCGAAGTATATGCTCGGCACTATCCAGACCTGGATGTTGTGCTCCAAGAGTAGTCCAGCAGTGCGTATATATTAGTCTCATGAATAGGCCAAATGATAGCCCCTAAGAATCACAGAAGCTGAGCAGGGTTGGCTGAGTGCCAAATTGTTTTTTTTCTCTGGCTTCTACTCTTAGTTGGATGATACTTCTAGGTACAAGAGAGGTAGTGCTTAAAAATGAGATATTTTCTCGTGACATCATGGGGCGGTGCATGCTGGTAGTTTGTGCTTGGCCGTCTACTTATCCTGGCATTGGAGGCTACAGTTCATGTATTCACTTTTCCAGCTCATCTTACCATTTCATCAGCACATCTAAAACCAAGCAGTAATGAGAGATGATGTGTGTAGTATATATGGAATGAAATCGTACTTCCAGGCGATTTCATCCCAAAATTTGGTGGGGGGTAATGAAACAAGCATGCTTGTTTCACATGGATACATATTTTAAAAAAACTATTTTCCCCTCACATCTTAAAAAACAGCGAATGTATGAAAAAGTCTATCTGATATTTTTTTTCAGAAAAATTTGAAAAAAGTTTGATCTATAACTTCTAACACTGAAATGATGTGTATATTTTCAAAAGATCCTTCCTCCCCCATTTAGAAAATGAGTCAGTATGCAAATTAGACTCGGCAAGAAAGTAGAAGAAAATTCAGAGAGCAACAGATTAGATTGAATTTTTTTTGTTTGTTTTAAAAGGTGTATTATTCAATTCTGACTTTTGTCATCCTAAAAAATAACTTTTACTATCACTAAAAAAATATGGAAAAGAAAGTGTTATTGAAAGAAATGGTGATGATAAAGGGGTAAATTAAAAAAAAGCTTCAATTTTCCATTCCACATCATTATTTTACGGATAATGCTATTGAAATGAAATGATTTTTTTTCTCTTTTCTTGAATAAATGGAAGGTAACTATTTATAAAATATTTGAATATAAAATTACAAATGCTTAATTTTTATATGAACTTTAAATGCTTCTCTGTGTATAAATATGAAACTTATATGAACTTTAAATGCTTCTCTGTGTATAAATATGAAACTTATATGAACTTTAAATGCTTCTCTGTGTATAAATATAAAACTTATATGAACTTTAAATACTCCTCTGTGTATAAATATGAAACTTATATGAACTTTAAATGCTTCTTTGTGTATAAATATGAAACTTATATGAACTTTAAATGCTTCTCTGCATATTAACATGAGACTTGCAAAATGTTTTAATGCTCAAATGGATATTGAATTTGTGGAAATAATCCAAACCAGATTACTGAAAGTAATAAAATATTATATGATTTCTAAATGCTTCTCTGCGTATTAACATGAGACTTGCAAAATGTTTTAATGCTCAGATGGATATTGAATTTGTGGAGATAATCCAAACCAGATTACTGAAAGTAATAAAATATTATATGATTTCTAAATGCTTCTCTGCATATTAACATGAGACTTGCAAAATGTTTTAATGCTCAGATGGATATTGAATTTGTGGAAATAATCCAAACCAGATTACTGAAAGTAATAAAATATTATATGATTTCTAAATGCTTCTCTGCGTATTAACATGAGACTTGCAAAATGTTTTAATGCTCAGATGGATATTGAATTTGTGGAAATAATCCAAACCAGATTACTGAAAGTAATAAAATATTATATGATTTCTAAATGCTTCTCTGCGTATTGATATGAGATTGCGAAATGTTTAATACTCATATGGACATTGATTTTGGTGGAAATAATTTAAACCATATTAATGGACTTGAAAATGAACTATTGCAAAGTTAAACTGTTTGTAGGCATCATTTCTTGAGTGGAACTTTGAATTAGACATTATAAATTGTTAAATAAAATAATTGTTACCTAAAACTACTTTTAGTTCTCCGGTTGTTCAGTTTTGTTTATTTGTTTGTTTATTTATTCATTTGTTTATTCTTTTTGCATCACTCGTCATTCATTGAACTGATTCATAGGAATATCATGCTACTGAGCTATGTCAGGCATAATTAGACCCTTGTAAGTAAGGTTGTGGTGAAGTTGAAATCTAGTGGCGCTGTTTGCCAAGTCAAACATACAAATAACTAGATGCTTCTAACCTCTATGTTGCCACATCCTCTGATGAGCAGGAAATATTGTTGTAGGGGGCGTTAACATCTGCATCTGAGAATACCAATTGATTGTTCCTTCCTGCAGCATGCTCATCAGAAAATTGTTATGACCGATGTAATAAAGGGATTTACGGTGTCCGGTTACAATATATATATATATATAAGTTCAATCTTGTTGCAGCCCCCAGATTAGAAGCACATAATATATATATATATATATTGTGACAGTCAGTTTTAAATGACTGCCACAAAGTTGACTGCAAGCATTAGTTGCAGTCCAAACAAATGTACATATTATAATAAAAGGAGTGGTCTGTGCAGATATATTTTCTCTGTTGCTTACACACACACTATATTTAAAATAAATAGGATGAATGGTGATAATACGCTTATAAATAAACAAATGCAGACACTACATATAAATATGTATTTGCAAATAACCCAACAGTAAACATATTTTATTTTGATTTTATTTTATTTTAGATTCTCAAATGTTGTATTTTTTTTTCTGTTGCTTGTTGAATATTCTTTTTGGAAAACTCAAAAACAATTTTTATGTGACAACAAGTATACAGTTTTATAATTTTTTTTTACAACTTAATGTTCATGACCGCAGGCAAGCCAATGACCTCTTTCTTTTATCGTATAATGTTTTTGGAAAACAAGTGTAGAAATTGTATCAGTGGTTATTCGGCTTGACACCTATTCAAAAGTATTTAATTAAATAAATGTAATTTTACTTTATTGTTTAAAGAAATCAAGGGATTGGAATTTAAATGGTCTGTGAAATTCTGAAATTAATTAAAAGATAGCTAAAATTAAATCCATTGTTTGGACTTGTTTAATTAAAAACAGAAATGTAAAAGCAATAACTTGTGGAGGGGATGAGAGAATACACCCTGTAATGGGGGGGATATATAAAGGCTGGTCAGGTGAAATTTAATTAGTTAGCTGGGTTACATTGGTTGATACTCACATGGGCACTCTTACCCGTTCGCTTTGAGTTAGCTGGATTATATTCATTGATACTCACACGGGCACTCTTACCCGTTAGCAGTATAGTTTTCAGAGTATACTGACGGAAAAGAAAAAAAGAATTATGAGTGTAAAAACTATTTATTTGGAATGCTGAACAAGAGGAAGAGTGGTTTATAGCCAAACATATTTTAAAAGAAAATGGAATCAAGATTTATTCAAGATACCACAATGGACATGGAGTAGAAAACCAAGTTCGGTACATTCGCACAGCTCGGAGTCCTACATAGCCATCCAGTGATGTGACTTTCCATTTCTGAAAGTGTAGCTGCTATGGACAATTTGCCAACCTCCATATAGGCCCTGTGAAGTAATCACCTGCACAGCAGATATATATCGCCCTCAAAATCATAGCCCGGAGAAGAACGAAGACTTCGGGAAGTATTATTTATGTTTTTATATATTTTTTATGTCTTATTATGAGTAATTCGTCATTTGACTTATATTGCTATTATTAAATGAGCCAATGAATTGCGTAATTCAGTCATAGATATTTTGTTTGTAATTTTAACGTAAAGCTTCACATAATTCATTGGAGTATCTAAATAAGTTATAAAAGAATCGATAAAGTAAATATGAAATATTTCAAAATTGTTAAATAGAAATAAGTGGGTGGTTTGGTCATTGGGTGTATGTGTTTTGCTTTGAAATAATAGAAAATTTATTCCATCCGCTAAGTGCAGGATTGTTTTTATAAGGGATAAATGTATGTAAGACAGTGTTCCAAATAATTATTATTGTCTGCTACGGGCAGGACTCATATTATGGAACTTTAAAGATTAAAATTGTAGTTTAGCACGAGTTTGTTCCCCGAGTAAATTTATTCCATCCGCTAAGTGCAGGATTGTTTTCATAAGGAATAAAAGTGTGTATGAAAGTGTTTCAAATAATTATTATTGTCCGCCATGTGCAGGACTCAGATTATGGAACACTTAAGATTCTACTATCATTAACTCATGGCTAACTCATTTTTTTATTATTATTATGAAACACGTACATACCATGGCCAATACACATTGTTTTATAAGAAATTTTGTTTTGAGTTTAAAGTGTAAGCAGGGGAGAATTTCAGACCATTCCTTTCCCATTCGTGAAACTTTAAAATTTATTATACACTTGAATTTTAATTACTATCGTTTATGTGTGTGTTTATTATTTTGTAAATATTTATATAATCATAGAGGGCTTAATAAATTTAATATCTAATTTTAAAGTATGGAGTTGTGCTGTGTATTTGATAATGATATTATTGTTTGACCTTTTCTGTTAACGAAGCAACAAACCACCATCCCGAGATCATGAGTTGATTGAGCTAGTCAGGGATTAAACTTACCGGGATCGGGAATCATTCGTTAGGCATTCACTTTCTATTGATTTTTTATAAGAGATTATAGCTCTTTACTTATTACATGATCATATCCCTTAGGCAGGGGAGCAATCTCTTTCTTAAGGTGGCACATAAAGGTTGCAGTAAACGAACCTTTCAAAGGTATGATTATAGTAATGTATATTTTGGATGCCTTTGAATATTTCTTAATTGCTGCTCGATCTCAGAAAACGCATGTCATGCTCAATGTGGTATAGAGATAGATAAGGAAGGAAGCAGCGACCATTACAGAAAAATGGCATCCAACGTGTTATTGGGCACGATGCAATTCATATGCACATAAGTTAATAGTGGAGGTCACAGCCATGTTATATAAATAATAAATGGAATAGAAAAATTATTATTATTTTCTTAAGAGGAGAGGTTTGGGCAGATAGCAAGCTACATTGAAAATAAAAAAAAGGGAAAGTAATAAATAAACATATACTAGCTATATATAAATGGCAAACAAATTAGGGTGAGCTAAGTGTGAATGTACCAAGATTTAATAAAAAAGAAACAAATAAATAGAATACTTTGATAGCGTTGAGGTTTAATAACAAAGAAATAAACAGAATACGTTGTTAGAAATAAGTGAATACTTTGTAAGAAATAAATAGAATACGGTGTTAACATTGTGATTTAATAACAAAGAAATAAATAAACAGAATACCTTGCTAGAAAGAAATAGAATACTTTATTAGAAAGAAATAGAATACTTTATTACTGTTGACATATAGTAAAGAATGAAATTGATAAATAGAATACTTTATTAGCGTTGAGTTTTAACAACAAAGAAATAAACAGAATACTTTGTTAGCTGAGATTTAATAAGAAAGAAGTAAATAAACAGAATACTTTGTTATAAATAAACAGCATACTTTGTTAGCATAGAGATATAGTGATAGTGAAATATAAAAGGGTGGATAATTAAATTTTCATAGTCAAGATAAAATAAAACCTGAAATGGAGGAAAAAAACTTAATGAATATAATTTCAGACTTTATGAAAGAAGTGACAGTAGAAGTATCTAAAGTACCAAGGCAAATAGATGATGTAAGAAAAGATATGGAAAAACGAATGGAAGACTTGTCCCAAAGACTAGACAATGTTAAAGATGAAACATTACAGGAATCAAAAATAAAAAGCCCTAATGTAGAAATAAAATACGATAACCTTGAGCTAAATAATAGTAAACATACAGAAGCTATAGCAAATAGACAACATGCAACAGGACTAGAGTTTGAGGGCATGCATGAAAGAATTGATGAAAAAAGAAGTGAGATGGAAAATAGCTGCAATAGCAAAATATACGAAATAGAGAAGAAGCTGGTAGGAAATGATACTAAAGTAGCAAAAATAGAAAACACAGTAAAGCAGATAGAACAACAGATCATGATACTAATTAGCAGTAGCAACAAACATGAACAAGAAGCTACTAATGTAGAATCAGATACTCAGATAAAACAATGTGAGATAGATAAGGAAGGAGGCAGTGATACAATAAATATAATAACAGATAAAATGGACAAAAGTAATGCAGACATAGAATGTAAAAAGTCAGGGAAGGAAGATATGAGTGATACAAGTGCACTAAACATTAACCAATTTATAAAAATTAAAGTGTTTGAAGGGCAGACAAGGGAGGCTCTGATAGAACATCTCAATAGTTTAGAAAATTATTTTAGAATAAATAGGATGGATGATACTAGCCAGTTAACCATAGCATACAACCACCTCCAAGGGGATGCTCTTGCATGGTGGGAGTCACTGTTTCACCACCCAAGCATGTACGAAGAATATAAAAAAGCTTTGCTGCGAAACTTTTGGAGTGACGAAAGACAAGAGATGGTATTATACCAAATAATGCAAGAAAAATATAAAATGGGTGGAGGTGAGAGTTACTCAAAGTTCTTCAGAAGACAAGTGGCCAAGATCCAGACTTTAGAAGCCTGCCATATATCTGAGGGCCAGATTGTCAGAATAATATGGCACAATTTACCATTCCGTATCGAACAAATGCTTTTAACGGCAAATACGAACTCAACAGAACAACTAGCGGAATTACTAAATAGTATCGACATCAACCAGCAAGGCAGACCAGTAGATAAAACAGATATGACCGATAATGGTAGGGTCATACAGGAAAAAAAAGATACAGATTCATATAAAGAAATATCGAATCTAGTTTGTTCATGGGAGGATAGAGTGCCAGAATACGTACCGCAAAAGTGCCCCATGATAAGAATAACATTAGAAGGAGTAGAAGCATTAGCGTTAGTGGACTCAGGTAGTCAAATTTCAGTAATTTCAGAAAATCTGTATAAGAAAATAGTTATTAGTAACCCTAGAGTAGAAACGCTTCCATTATGGGCTGCCCAGGTAACACTAGCAAACAACCGAAAGGCCAAGCTCGAACCTCGCCAGATATGGATACAAATAGAATACCAGGGAATGATGACATGCCATGCATTTCTGATTATGAGCAACTTGATTCACGAGGCAGTATTGGGCTCAGACTTCTTGCACATGAACAAATGTAATATAAATTACAAAAAGGAATGGGTGATATGCAATGGTCACCAAATACCATTCTCACAGTCATCAGTGTCTGGTATGACAGGACTGTGTTGCATGAACCAGTCTACCATAGAGATTCTGGAAGAAAAGGTCAGTATGGCTGGAATAGCTTCATCAAATGAGAAGAAAAAACTCAAATCTCTACTGCAAGATTACAACACGATATTCTCTGATACCCCAGGGATAATTAAGGGGTATACGCAAAGGATAAGACTAAAGCCGGGAGAACCATTCCAGGCATGTTCATACCCCATACCTCACAAATTTAAGGAAGAAGTCGAGCGTCAATTGGAGCAGATGATGGAGTGGGGTGTGATTGATAAATGCTCCTCACCATACTGCAACCCTCTAGTAGCTGTAAAAAAGAAAAACGGATCTATCAGAATATGTCTTGATGCTCGCCAGTTGAACCGTGCAACAATACCTGACTGCACCATTCCGCCACCTATACAAGAACTGCTAATGAAGTTTAAAGGAAAAAGTATCTTCTCGACATTCGATCTTACTGCCAGCTATTGGCAGATCGAGTTACATCCAGCGGACCATCAATACACTGCATTCAGATATGGGGGATACTCGTACCAATTTAACCGAATGCCTTTTGGGTTAATTAACAGTGGAGCAGGACTGCTACGGTGTTTAGATCAAGTGCTAAGACCTGAAGTCAAGAAAAGTATAATTACTTATGTTGATGATGTTGTGGTGGCATCATCATCTATGGAAGAACATTTTCAACAACTGCAGACATTTTTCAAAGAATGCCACGATAAGGGCATAAAGATAAACTTAAAAAAAAGCACACTGGTATCCAATGAAATCGAATTCCTTGGCCATTTGGTAGGAGAATCTGGAATCAAACCACATCCAGACAAAATCAAGGCCATCACTGAGTTTCCTAGACCCCGAACAAAGAAAAATGTACGTTCTTTTTTGGGTCTATGCAATTTCTACAATAGATTCTGTGAGAAATTTGCAGATCAAATGGAGCCATTGCTGCGACTCATTAGGAAAGACATACGTTGGAGTTGGACGCAAGAACAAGAGGAAGCATTTGAAAGAGTAAAGAGAAATTTTGTAAAACAAGTTGTGTTGGCATATCCGGACTTTAATAGACCATTTTTACTCCAAACCGATAGTAGTGGATATGGATTGGGGGTCACTCTTTCTCAGATCCAGCATGATGGACAACTGGGAGTACTATATTTCATAAGCCGGCTGCTGAAAGGACCGGAGATAAACTACACTGTTACAGAAAAAGAGGCCCTGGCCATTGTATGGGCATTTCAGAAGTTTCATCCCATCCTGTTGGGTTCTGAGGTAGTGGTGATTACAGACCACAAAAGTTTGGAATTCCTCAACCATAGCTACCTTAATAATAGCCGTTTGGTACGTTGGAGCCTGTTCCTCCAAGAATTTAACTACTCAGTTAGGTACTGTAAGGGGGCTGAGAATATAGTAGCTGACGTACTCAGCCGCCATCCAGTCCCAATCCAACAGCAACATGGAAATCTAGATAACATATATATAGCTAATATTGTGTCCTGCATTGGTGAAAGCATCGAGAAACATCTATCTCAACTGACTGAAAAACAACATGAAGACAAAAAGCTATGTCAAATTATGACTCAATGCCAGAAATCACCAGGAAAAACAAATACACAGAGATATAAAATTGACAAAGGCATGTTATATTATCGAATTCAAGAAGGGAGCGAGGATTGGAGAGTGATGGTACCACCCCAAATGAGGAACTCTCTCATCACAGACATCCACAAATTGTATGGACATTATGGTACTTACAAAACAAAATACTGCCTTCAATGGTGGTTTTACTGGCCAGGGATGCACAGAGATATAATTGCCACATTAAACAAATGTGAAGTATGTCAACGGGCAAAGCCACAGAATAAATCATACACTAGTCACATGAAATCAATCATCCCAAAGAACCCTAATGAAATCATGGCCATTGACTTTTATGGTCCTCTGCCCCCTTTTAATAGAAAGAAATACTTATTGGTGGTATATGACCTATTTTCAAAGTGGGTTGCAGCATATCCTTTGTCCAGGACCACGACAAAAGAAACTATTAGGGTATTAGATTCTCTGCATTTCCCACAGGTCGGAAAGCCAAAATCAATTTTATCTGATCATGGAACCCCATTTGTATCAGAGGAATGGAATAAATGGATGGCAAGGCGAGAAATTAAACACACCCTTACATCCATCAGGAACCCTCAAAGCAATCCATGCGAACGGGTTATGAGGGAGTTGGGAAGACTGTTCCGCACATACCTGCCCACAAATCATAGGGGATGGGTCAAACAATTGCCACTGATACTCAATTTTATTAATTAGTCAGCAAATGAATCTACAGGACTCCCACCAATACAGCTGCATTTTGGAAAACCTGTTCCAAAACTATTCGACACTGAATTCCCAGGGAACATAGAGAAACCCATTGACATGGAGAAGGACAAGGGAAGAGCATGGGCCCAGATGTGGAAAATGAGCCACCGAAGACAAAAAAGAAAATGCCCATCACAGCATCAGTTTAAGGTCGGGGATAAAGTGATGGTTCGTACACCCCATGTCAGCGTCCCAGAAAAATCTCAATTTAAAAAATTTTTCAACTTATACAAAGGTCCATTTGAAATTGTAGAATACTGTGGTGACAGCGCATTCTGGGTAAAGACTGAGCAGGGAATCAAGGGCTCATATAATGCTCGTGCACTGAAACCTGTTGGGTAGACAATCATTGGACATTACGATTAATAGATTTGTATTTTTGTATGTATATATTCTTTAAGATTTTGATTTTCGTTTTCTAATGACACAACTGTATATATATAGTTAAGTATAAACTAATATTTTTTTTACATATATAATAAACTAGTATATTCATTAGTATTAGATATAAATTAGTATATCCCTTAAGATTTTTATTTTCATTATTAATAACACTTGTATATAGTCAAATATAAACTAATATTTCTTTTTAAATTGTAATGAACCAGTATATTCATCAATAATATTAAATATAAGTGAAAGTAATTTAATATAGACTTTAAATGGTTAACCCATTTAGAAGTCTCATTAAGGGAGGGGGGTATTGTGACAGTCAGTTTTAAATGACTGCCACAAAGTTGACTGCAAGCATTAGTTGCAGTCCAAACAAATGTACGTATTATAATAAAAGGAGTGGTCTGTGCAGATATATTTTCTCTGTTGCTTACACACACACTATATTTAAAATAAATAGGATGAATGGTGATAATACGCTTATAAATAAACAAATGCGGACACCACATATAAATATGTATTTGCAAATAACCCAACAATAAACATATTTTATTTTGATTTTATTTTATTTTAGATTCTCAAATGTTGTATTTTTTTTCTGTTGCTTGTTGAATATTCTTTTTGGAAAACTCAAAAACAATTTTTATGTGACAACAAGTATACAGTTTTATAATTTTTTTTACAACTTAATGTTCATGACCGCAGGCAAGCCAATGACCTCTTTCTTTTATCGTATAATGTTTTTGGAAAACAAGTGTAGAAATTGTATCAGTGGTTATTCGGCTTGACACCTATTCAAAAGTATTTAATTAAATAAATGTAATTTTACTTTATTGTTTAAAGAAATCAAGGGATTGGAATTTAAATGGTCTGTGAAATTCTGAAATTAATTAAAAGATAGCTAAAATTAAATCCATTGTTTGGACTTGTTTAATTAAAAACAGAAATGTAAAAGCAATAACTTGTGGAGGGGATGAGAGAATACACCCTGTAATGGGGGGGGATATATAAAGGCTGGTCAGGTGAAATTTAATTAGTTAGCTGGGTTACATTGGTTGATACTCGCACGGGCACTCTTACCCGTTCGCTTTGAGTTAGCTGGATTATATTCGTTGATACTCACACGGGCACTCTTACCCGTTAGCAGTATAGTTTTCGGAGTATACTGATGGAAAAGAAAAAAGAATTATGAGTGTAAAAACTATTTATTTGGAATGCTGAACAAGAGGAAGAGTTGTTTATAGCCGAACATATTTTAAAAGAAAATGGAATCAAGATTTATTCATGATACCGCAATGGACATGGAGTAGAAAACCAAGTTCGGTACATTCGCACAGCTCGGAGTCCTACATAGCCATCCAGTGATGTGACTTTCCATTTCTGAAAGTGTAGCTGCTATGGACAATTTGCCAACCTCCATATAGGCCCTGTGAAGTAATCACCTGCACAGCAGATATATATCGCCCTCAAAATCATGACCCGGAGAAGAACGAAGACTTCGGGAAGTATTATTTATGTTTTTATATATTTTTTATGTCTTATTATGAGTAATTCATCATTTGACTTATATTGCTATTATTAAATGAGCCAATGAATTGCGTACTTCAGTCATAGATATTTTGTTTGTAATTTTAACGTAAAGCTTCACATAATTCATTGGAGTATCTAAATAAGTTATAAAAGAATCGATAAAGTAAATATGAAATATTTCAAAATTGTTAAATAGAAATAAGTGGGTGGTTTGGTCATTGGATGTATGTGTTTCGCTTTGAAATAATACAAAATTTATTCCATCCGCTAAGTGCAGGATTGTTTTTATAAGGGATAAATGTATGTAAGACAGTGTTCCAAATAATTATTATTGTCCGCTACGGGAAGGACTCATATTATGGAACTTTTAAGATTAAAATTGTAGTTTAGCACGAGTTTGTTCCCCGAGTAAATTTATTCCATCTGCCTAGTGCAGGATTGTTTTCATAAGGAATAAAAGTGTGTATGAAAGTGTTTCAAATAATTATTATTGTCCGCCATGTGCAGGACTCAGATTATGGAACACTTAAGATTCTACTATCATTAACTCGTGGCTAAATCATTTTTTATTATTATATGAAACACATACATACCATGGCCAATACACATTGTTTTATAAGAAATTTTGTTTTGAGTTTAAAGTGTAAGCAGGGGAGAATTTCAGACCATTCCTTTCCCATTCATGAAACTTTAAAATTTATTATACACTTGAATTTTAATTACTATCGTCTATGTGTGTGTTTATTATTTTGTAAATATTTATATAATCATAGAGGGCTTAATAAATTTAATATCTAATTTTAAAGTACGGAGTTGTGCTGTGTATTTGATAATGATATTAGTGTTTGACCTTTTCTGTTAATGAAGCAACAAACCACCATCCCGAGATCATGAGTTGATTGAGCTAGTCAGGGATTAAACTTACCGGGATCGGGAATCATTCGTTAGGCATTCACTTTCTATTGATTTTTTATAAGAGATTATAGCTCTTTACTTATTACATGATCATATCCCTTAGGCAGGGGAGCAATCTCTTTCTTAAGGTGGCGCGTAAAGGTTGCAGTAAATGAACCTTTCAAAGGTATGATTATAGTAATGTATATTTTGGATGCCTTTGAATATTTCTTAATTGCTGCTTGATCTCAGAAGACGCATGTCATGCTCAATGCGGTATAGAGATAGATAAGAAAGGAGGCAGCGACCATTACAATATATATATATATATATATATATATATATATATGAGACCTTCACTTTGTATCATCAACCAATCTAGACTCACTTTTGGCATCATACTCCACCTTTGTATCCTTCTCTCTGAATGCTAAAATCATGTACATGAATCTGGCCACACATTTCATGGCACCAGATCTGCTCTTTGTAACCTTCACTACATGAACAATCAATAAGATAAGCATAAAGAAACAAAAAGGTTAAACTAACAAAATGATTCATGTATTAACAAAAATTAGCATGAAACTATAGATCTAAAGAAGATCACAAGGTGATTAAAATAACTTCTGGTCGAACCAGCTCTGAAATCCACACAACAAAATGTGATGAGCTAAATTTGATATTCAACAAACCAATAAATAACTAATAACTATATCTCTGGAATGACTATGAAATTAAAATTATAAATGAAATAAGTAAATTATGATGTAGATGACTAAATGGATGATGAAAAGAAGTAACAATTAAATAGTGGAATGAAATGAGTCTAAGGATACAGAGAAAAGAACGAAGATGTATGAGAATAATAAATGATTAAGATGATGATAGAATAAGATTTAATGAATAGTTAAGATGGTAGAAGAATAAAAATTAATGTATGATTAATCCATTATGATAAGGAATTAATGCCAAATGAGCATGAATAAATAAAAAAACAAGCAAGATGAAATTGAAGAACAATGTTAATGATGGAGACTGAAATCTGAAACTATAAACTAATATTGTATTAAATGGTAAAAAGATAAGCTAAATAAAAATAGGGATTTCAAGCTTGACACAACCAGAGTATTTATCATAAAGGCAAAACAAGTTATGCATTTTATGACAAAAGAAATAATTTACATCTTAAAGTTTAGTTGACTTTCATAAAATAGTGAAAGTAATCTACCTTTAAGTCTAACTATAATGAGTAACTAGATACAAAATTTATTACAAATTTAAATTCTACCTTGAAACTTAACAACTAATTCTTCTCAGGGTTCTAGCATTTCAAAATTGTTATACAATATATATTTGGTCAGTGAGAGGGATTTTGCCACTACCCAAACATAATGCACATGATAGCTCTCAATATAATCTCAAATTAACAACTGTATTTAGCAGTTCTAAATAAACTTTATAACTAATATAGACTTTAAAATTTAGGAATAGGAATGACTTTTTAATAATTAAAAACAATAACTTACCAAATTCCTCTTCTCAAACAATTATAAACCATGTGATCAAGGTCAGTGAATGATAGCTCTGTGGGTTCAACTAAACCGATTAGATCAATATTATATTTATCTTTTAATCTATTACTTAAAATAATCTGTACTCTAAGTTATTAACATTTTGATTATTGTGTGATGATGCATTAGATGTACTAATAAATTATAGGGCTTAACCAAATTATTAGGATATAACAACATATGGTTAATTGTACTATATTAGTCAATGATGATTTTAAAATATAATCTACTAGTATGTCAATAGCAATAACAATAATAATGTGTATGGTGATTAGCAACAAGACTACAGACAACTAAATAAATTCTTAACACAACAAGATTTATTTAAAATGTAATTCAGAGACATTGTATGAAATAAAACCAATACATTAAATTAAAGTCAGGGATGAAAAAAATATACTTGGTATCCCATTGACCATACTCTTAGTCAATACGACTAACTTATACAATGATAATCAGAGTATCACTTATTACTATTTAGCCTATCTTAAAGAATGTAACAATGAAACTTATTTTAGCTGAACTAGCACTTAAATTACAAAAACAACAGTATATTTATGATTTTAGGGTATGCACAAATTTTAAATTTAGAATTGTACAAATTTTACATTTAGAATTCAAAATTATAAAGTAGTGCATCATACCAAAGCTATTTCTTTTATCCGAACCTGATAAGGGCAATTATCACATTTTGCATAATTAATAATTGATTAAAATTGGAGACGAATAGGTTTAGTGTATTAAAGCAGGAACAGATCTCAAAAGTCAAATATACATGTTACTAAAACATTGCCTAGGTCTACAATGCTATCACTTTTGTAATTAACCCATCCATAGGTGAATCACTGCCTGACAAAACATAAATAAATCAACATTTCATATTTAAAATGGACATGTTCATAGGCAAACTTTATAAATAAATAAAACTTATATTAATTCTTTCTTATAAGAAAGCAGTTAGGTCTGTAGTATATCTTTGACAAAACTTAAGTCTGTTTATTCATTCTTTAATAAAATATTAACGACTATTTTAAAAGTATGAGAGGTAAATATATCTCCCCAGGTAAATGACACCTAAAAAACAATTTTTTCCCCCAAATTGGGAAAAACAGCAAAAGTATGCGTAATACTAAATATGTATCTTTATACATAAAAAAATTTATACATAAAAATTTTTCCAAAAGACACATGATGTAAGTATTATCAACTAACATAGCAATAATAAAAAAAAATAATAAACATTTTCTCCCATCAGAGTTTATCCTATTAGTAATGTTTATTTTATCCTTGTGAGCTGAAATGATAACCGATATTATGAAGAGTAACATTTTGAAACTAATGCATATATATATTTTGACCATTCTATTCAATATTAATGTAATCAGATGATCTTCAAATACTTTTTCAAAGGCAAAGAAAACAAAAATCACCCATTCGTTTATGTACCAATGTCAGATAGTGAGATATTTAAACATTTTTCCAGTGTAGCATATTTATTCACATTTTAATCCAGATAATTTTCCTTTAAAATGACTTTATTAACACATTCAACTTTTTTCTTTTTTTAAAAAATTATTTATTGATTTTGTTTTCCCTTCTGCGGTAATATATGTAACAACGTTTTAAAGAATCTAGGCATTTTTAAACCATTTTTAAAATCTTATTTATACATGTTGCACAGTAAAATTTTAAAAGTAAATAGTTATTTAATTACATTTCCAGAGTCCAAGTAATAACTGTTTAGCAATATCAAGGAGAATTTATACAATTATAAATATGATATTCTTAGCATTTCAATTAGTCTGTAATCAATTATTTCTATCATTACAAAATTTGCACTAAAGAAAAATTAGCAGATGAGTTTTATTTTATTTTTTTTAGAAAGAATAAAGAATATAATTAGACAATTATTTTTTAACTTTATTAAAATTATATGATATAAAAATGACTTTTGATTTTGTTTATAATATCTTATGAAACCTTTCTTCAAAATCATTTTTGAATTATTTTTTTGAAATTACAATTTTCAAATGAACATATGTTCTGCTCTATGTTTAAGAAGGGCATGAAATATAAACATTATCAGCTCTTTCTTTTAGATGTAAATAATTTATGCATCATTTTTAAATCTGAATTTTTACAAATATGAACAAAATAAAAGTCAAAGCTTACCTTTTCTTGAATTGTTCCAGGTTTGAAGCAATATTTATGGGAATACATTATGATCAGCAGGGTTTCCATTTCCTCTCCAGTATAACTTATAAGAACCACCAATTGACTGAAAAGTGGTATTGAAATTATAGCAATGTGTTTTAGATTTCTATTCAATCATTTTAGATAACAATATACTATAATCCTTATTCAATTTAATTCCAAAATTTTCTGATTTTTCAGCTTTTTCTTCCTTATTTTATCAGAGTAGAATCGAAGTCTGTTGTTTCTAGTTTTCTGTTTCTTAATCACCCCCCCTACAACTTGGTTAGATAATATATATCTTTTATTACAATGCATTGTGGTGCTAAATAGACCAATAACCTTAGTGTGAATATATTAATATTACTCCCTCTACCTTCATTTTAAACAACTACTCACAATATGCAAGGCAGTTCTGGATTCACTACAAAAAATATGCTTAAGAATTAACTATATCCATTTATTTTACAAGATTTAATAAATTTAATTTATTTGTTTATTTATTTCAATTGCTATTCAACAATAATAAAAATAGCAATATTTATCTCCCAAATAATAATAATACTTATAAAATTATTATTTTATCCCTAGTAAAAGCTTACACTGGGTTTAAAATCTCATCTCTACTCAAGCAGACTTCCTAGTGCATCCAGAACAGTTTTTATTTAAAGTCACTTTATTAAGATTTAAATGCTAAATGTATTATTATGATTTAAAATTGTGGATTATTTAATACATGGACCTGAATAAAAGGTCAATATATATATATATATTGTACCAGGTTCAAATATGGGACAACCGAAACGCCGGTCATTTAGGCAGAGAAAAACAGATTTGGAAAGTATGTATGTCCAAATGATAACTGTAAAATATATAACCAGCATCACATTTCCAGGACATGACTTCTTGTCAACCATTGAGTTCAACACCAAGTTCAAAGCACTTTTTTGTTTTGTGTAAACACGGGTGGAAGCTATTTATTTAGAAGAATAAACAACGCACTTTGAACAATGGTCACTAACTCACTGCCTAAGTTATACCCATAGACGAGTTCAGCTACTTGTAATCAATAACAGATTTTACAAAATTAGTGGGCGAAAAAATTGATAAAACCAATTGATGAAAAGATTGGTAAAGAAATTGGTAAAAAGATTTGACAAAAGAATGTTAAAAAGAATTGTAAGAGAGATTGGTAAAAATAATTGACCGACAAATAAAGTTTAAGTTTTAAAGACCGTTTATTTTAATTAACATTTACTAATTTTAAACATTTTATAACTCTAATATAACACACTCACATTTTAAATTACACACTATACTATATCTTATGAGAAAGCATAAATAATATTTGATGTTTATAAAATCATATAGCATTCACAAACATGCACATCAATAGTTCATTTTATGCATGCTTATAGAGTTCACATTACTTGTCTCTGGAGGTTTTACGAATTAATGCAATGGCTACTATAGAAATAAGCATATGAAATATTATTACCTAGGATTTTGAATATGAATGTAGAACTTCATTTTCTTTTGTTACTGCTTTAGGTGAGGATATTTCCAGCTGTCTGGGATGTATCCTTGAGGAGTTTCATTATTATTCACTTTTATTATTATTGGAGACAATTAGATATTGACGGAGATTCTTCAAGCTATTACACAGACATTATTTTCATGGGCAGGTTTTGCTGTTTCACTGGACTAAGGGCTGAAGTAAGATCATATGTTCCCAAAAGCTGCTCAGCACTGCATTTTTGTTTCTGGATACATAATAAACTGAACTGTTATCTGAACTGAAACAATTACTCAACTGAATGATAGTCCTCACTGACTGTCGGATAAAACATTGGCTATTATACCTACGATGTGTTGTCCTTTTAAAATCTTCTGGCAATATCTGTTGTCGAAATTCTTTTGATAATCTCATGTTTTTGAAGATCGTTTAATTAGTAATAGCCATCACAAACATGTTGCTGTTATATCTTTAAATAGTAGCCACCACTATGTTTTTAAATATATTTTTAACTTTTATTTTAATATTTATTTTCCTGTGTTTTTTTCAATATGATTGTAACATGCATATATACACACATTTATTATATATTTTATTAACAAGCTTACATTTATGCACATGTATAATTTATTCTAATAAACTCGAATGAAAAGAGATTTATATTTTAACTTCTAATAAATAAAACTCTTTAACTTCTATTAAACTTTTTGTTTTTTTTACAGGAAAACTCCCCAACCTACCTTTTAATTAATTAATTGTAAGTTTTATTTCAAAAACTCCTAAACTTTTAACTATTTATTTTAACCAATAATAATAAGAAAAAACTCTTTATTTCTTTTATAAAACTTTTATGTTTTATTTTACGAAAGATTTTTATTTTAATAATTTTTAGATAAAATTATTTTATACCAATTCAATGTTGGTACATTACACCATCCCTGTTTGAAAGTAAAATGCATTATTTTTGATTATTTTATCTCTGACAACTTTAATTCTTAATTTATTATTTTTCTAAGTTTGCTTTTTGTATCCTTCAATTTACATACTAAGGGCAATCTCCAATGATACTTTTTTTTGATGCTGGCAACATTGCTCACAATGTTCTGAGTCCTGGATAGTGACTGCAGGGACAAACTAATTTTGTGGCACAGGGATCATTGGAAATGAGGTGGATGCAGATTCGGTGTCTTATACTGACTCACACTACAGAAAGGGTCACTGTGAATGGCAGGAATTCTCAACTGTCCATTTTTGTCTTATGCTTTGGAAAATGAGGTATGGGGATTTCTCCCTGAAAAAGTCACTTGCGACTTATGCTGGATTGTTCCCAGTGCACATTTTAAAAGAAGAATGATCCCTGTTAAGACCATTATGGGTACTAAAATTTATCTAGTCGACAGCTTTAAACTTAACCTTATCTAAAACTTATTTCAATACTACCCTCATTCCCTTAATTTCAAACCCTTATACACTCTTAATACAACTTAGATTGATTTTCATTTATATTATTTTAACCTTTCAATATTATTTTTAAATACACATGAACATTACTTTAACATATTATTTATATTATTCTGAACTATTACGAACATTATTTTACATACTCATTTATATTACAATATTATTATTATTATTTTTTAAACCATTACGAACATTATTTAAATAGATTAGTCTAAGGATATTATTTTTAAACCATTATTTTAACTTCTTTATTTATGTACGTGTATTTAAAAAACTATTTTATTTTACTGCTCTTCATTATTATACGAAGACTTTTATTTATTTATTTGACTTGATTTATTTATTTCATTTTTATTAACTTGTGTATATTCAAAACTATTTTATTTTATTTTCTACAGATATATTACACTTATTTATTTAACTTGATTTTATTCTACATATTCCGTTATCTTTTCATATATTTAATTTTACAAACATTACTTTTAAATCATTACTCTGACCTATTTATTTAACTTGATTTTATCGATTTTTTTTGAACTGTTTATTTACAAGCATTTCTTCTTAATTAATATATGCATGAAAAAAAATCTTATTTTACGAAGCCTTCATTATTATTTAACAAAACAATCCATCATTTTAAATAGTGAAATTTTAATTCAGGCTTTTCACCTACATCAAAATAATTATATTAAACTCATAGTCCATTTCTGGTCTTTTTGTTTATTTTATTATTCTGTCCGATTTACTGACAATTATGCTCAGTCAGGTGGCTCCTATTTACGTACATTCTGATTATTATACTGATCTATTTTCTTATATCGATCTATAGGCTCCCTCATCAAATTTTCACAATCTATTCAGATCAGAAATTCTACCATTTCTTCCACTGTCCGACCATTTCTGCTTAGCATTATTTGCTACACAGGCAGTGGCATGTTATGCCATATTGTTTTTATAATTTGATCATCTGAAAATGGAAATGCCATTAACAACTTGAGTTTTGCCACCTGTTTTAAAAAAAATTTCATAAGAGTTTCTCCATGGACGCTGGGATATCTTTGTTTAGATACCTTACAGAGTAAACCATCCGGTCATGCTTCACCCCAAAAGGTTCTTAAGATGGCATGCCTATACTCCTCAAATGTGCATAGTTTAGCATACTGAATGTGCCACCAATCCAGGCTATTCCTTGAAGGTGACTGCTAGCAAGTGCAACTTTATCCCCTTCTTGCTACTCCTGTATTTGAAACAAACCAGTTAGGCTCTCCAAATGTTTTAATGGACTGTCTCCTGCTTTGGCCACATCTCTTTGTCAGTCCCTCCGGCTTTTTTTCCCTATCATAACTCTTATATTTATGCTCCATTTGGTCTATTTTATACTCTAAACCCTTAGTTATATCTATACACATTTTTTTTACTTTTGACTTCAAACTATCACTGTTTTCCACTACATCAAAAGATGCCCTTTCTATTTTTACCACCACTTCATCATTTCTATGTTCTACTTCACTCTGAATGCCTTCATTTTTTAACAAACTTAATTCTTCCTGCATTGTTCTAGCTACGCTTCTCCTTTCCCAGCATGTCTCTTCTATCTGTATTATTTTCATTTCTAAATTATTATACCTAACACTATCTTGCTCTAATTCAGCTCTCACTTCCTTTATGCTTTCTTCTACTATCACCCTTTCCTGACTTTCTTCATTCAAATCTTTCACTAAAGCTTCTATGGCTATATGATTTGTTTTTACTTCCTCTATTAATTCAACCCTCATTTCTTTCATTTCTCTAATTTTTTACTCTTAGTTCATTAATTTCTTCTTTAACCTGACTAAATTCTTGTTGCAATTCTGCTTTGAGTTCTAACTGGCTTTGTTTAAATGTGTGACACAATTCTTCTTTGACGTCTTGCTGACTTTGCTCAAATTTTTGCATCATATTCATTATCATTTTCATCATCATCTGCATCTTAGATATCTCTGTTTCTCTACTAACTGGAGATTTTAAAAATATATTGGGCTTTCTTTCAGCTCCATTTCTCTATTCATAGTTACACTATTACGTTTTATTTTTTGAAAATTATCTTTTGCATTAACAATTCAAATATTCTTATGGTTTATTTATTTTTCTTACTAAGACAGAAACATATGCTGACTCCACCCCCTTTGTCCATTTCCTCTACCTGATCTTAAAGCTTTAACTCTGCCCAAACATCTAATTGTCTCTGATTTAACAGAATGATTTATTTTATCTAACGTAAATAGCATAAATCTCTTTTACCTTAAAAAAAAAGTTTTCAGTCAATTCTTTTTTTAAAATTAAAACACTTTCTCGTATGTAATTTAGCTTTTGTATAAAAAAAATTTTTTTAAACAAGAAACAAAGTATTTAGTTAATTGTCATTTATGACAGGTTCGAGCCCCATGTTGGGCTCCATTTGTACTGGGTTCGAATATGAGACCATCAAAACACCAGTCTCTTAGGCAGAGAAGAACATACTCGGATAGTATGTATGTCCAAACAATAGCTATAAAATATAAAACCAGTGTCACATTTCCAGGACATAACTTCTTCTCGACTGTTGAGTTCAACACCAAGTTCGAAGCACTTTTTTGTTTTATGTAAACATGGGTGCCAGCTATTTATTCAGATGAATAAACAATGCACTTTGAACAATGGCCACTAACTCAATGCCTAAGTTATACCCATAGACTAGCTCAGCTACTTGTAATCAATAACAGAATATACAAAATTAGTGGTGAAAAGAATTGATAAAAACAATTGATGAAAAGATTGGTAAAGGAATTGGTGAAAAGATTTGACAAAAGAATAGTAAAAAAAACTGTAAGAGAGATTGGTAAAAAAAATTGACCAACCAATAAAGTTTAAGTTTTAAAGACCATTTATTTTAATTAATATTTACTAATTTTAAACATTTTATAAATCTAATACAACACATGCACGTTTTAAATTAACACACTATAATATATCTTATAAGAAAGCATAAATAACATTTGATGTTTATAAAATCATATAGCATTCACAAACACGCACATCAATACTTCCTTTTATGCATGCTTATTGAGTTCAAATTACTTGCCTCTGGAGGCTTTATGAATTAATGCAATGGTTACTATAAAAATAAAAATATGAAATATTATTACCTAGGATTTTGAATGTTGGTGTAGAACTTTGTTTTCTTTGGTTACTGCTTTAGGTGAGGATATTTCCAGCTTGAGAAGACATTTCCTTGAGGAGTTACCTTATTATTCACTTTTATTATTATTGGAGACAATTAGATATTGATAAAGATTCTTCAAGCTGTTACGCAGACATTATTTTCATGGGTAGGTTTTGCTGTTTCTCTGGACTAAGGGCTGAAGTAAGATCATATGTTCTTAAAAGCTGCTCAGCACTCCATTTTTGTTTCTGGATACATGATAAACTGAACTGTTATCTGAACTGAAACAATTACTTGACTGAATGATTGTCCTCACTGACTGTCCGATAAAAAATTGGCTATTTATATCTACGATGTGTTGTTCTTTTAAGATCCTCCGGCAATATCTGTTGTCGAAATTCCTTTGATAATCTCATGTTTTTGAAGATCGTTTAATTAGCAGTAGCCATCACAAATGTGTTGTTTTTATATCTTTAATTAGTAGCCACCACTATGTTTTTAATTATATTTTTTAACTTTAATTTTAATATTTATTTTCATGTGTTTTTTTAATATGATTTTAACATGCATATATACACGCATTTATTATATATTTTGTTAACAAGCTTACATTTATGCACATGTATAACTGATTCTAATAAGCTTGAATGAAAAGAGATTTATATTTTAACTTCTAATAAATAAAACTTTATAACTTCTCCTATTAAACTTTTAGTTTTTTCTACAGGAAAACTCCCCATCCCTACTTTTAATTAATTAATTGTAAGCTTTATTTCAAGAACTCTTAAACTTTTAACTATTTATTTTAACCAATAATAATAAGAAAAAACTCTTTACTTCTTTTATAAAACTTTGTGTTTTCTTTTACGAAAGATTTTTATTATAATAATTTTTAGATAAAATTATTATGTACCAATTCAATGTTGGTAATATCATCATCATCAACCATTATCAATCCACTGCAGGATGAATGTCTTTCCAAGTTTAATCCATCTTCTCTGATCTTTAGCTTCTCTTCTCCACAAAACCCCTGCACATTTTCTTATTTCATCCATCCATCTCACATGTGGTCTCTTTCTGGGTCTTTTACAATCTCTTGAAATCCAGTTTAAAATTTCAATTGTCCATCTATTATCATTTCTTCTAGCAATATGCCAGCCCAACTCCATTTCAATCTTTTATTTTTTTCAATAAGGTCAGTAACACCTGTTTGTTATCTTACCCATACATTGCGTTTTCGATCTCTTCTTGTTACTCCCAACATACATCTCTCCATACTCCTTTGAGTGATCTGAAGTCTCTGTAGTGCTCTTCTATTAAGGGTCCAAGTCTCAGATCCATAAGTAAGAACTGGTAAAACATATTTGTTAAAAACCATTGTTTTCAAACACATAGGCATATTTCCTTTTAGTATCAAGTTATTTCTACCAAAAGCACTCCAACCAAGTTTAATTCTATGATTAATTTCCTCCATTATGTTTCCATCTGTATTAATAATCTGACCAAGTTATTTGTAACTGTTAACTTCTTCTAATTCTTCATAATCAATTTTTATTTTCATATTTTGAGCAAATCGATTAAACATTACTTTCATCTTTTTAACATTTATCTTTAGTCCTACTTTTCTACTTTCATCTGCTAACTCCTGCAACATTTTCTGCAGCTCTGAAGCATTATTTGCAAAAACAACTACATCATCTGTGAAATCTAAAAGACTTAAATACTCTCCATTTACTTTCACTCCTTTAGTTTCCCATTTTAATCCACAAAATACTTCTTGCACTACTGCTGTAAAAAGTTTTGCAGATATGGAGTCACCTTGTCTTACACCTTTCTCAATGTTGATTTTTTCAGTATCATTATGTAATCTAATTGTTGCTGTTGCATTTTTATAAATATTCTTTAAAATATGACAATATCCTGGATCTATATCTTGATGATCCAATGCTTTAATCACTGAAGAAATGTGTATAGAATCGAATGCCTTTTCATAATCTACAAATCCAAAACATAATGACAACTCATATTCGTTTGTCCTTTCTATGACTTCTCTCAATACCTGGATATGATCTATTGTACTAAAACCACTTTTAAATCCAGCTTGTTCTCTTGGTTGGTGGAAATCCAAAGTTCTCTGTAGATGAGTTGTAATTATCTTGGTAAAAATTTTATATAAAACTGATAAAAGGCTGATAGGTCTGTAATTTCTAATATCTTCTTTATCACCTTTTTTAAATATTAATATTATTACTGCATTCTTCCAATCTTCCGGTACATCTTTATCATTTAGACATTTGGTATATAACTTTGCTAAAATTGTTTCTATTTCTTCACCTGCTTCTTTTAATATATCAATTATAATTCCATCATTTCCTGGAGCCTTTCCTTTCTTCATACACTTAATTGCATGTCTCACTTCTTCATTTAAAATTCTGGGCAATTCAGAAGATGTAATAGATATAGGAGGTACTTGTTCTTTATTACTATATAATTCTTGATAAAAATCTTCTACCAATTTCATGATGTCATCTCTCTTTTTAGTAATAATTCCATCTTTTTTTCTTATTGCAGATATAAATTTCCTACCAATACCAAAATGTTGTTTAACATTTTTGAGACTTTTATTTTCTTCTACAGCTTTCCTTGCTATTTCACAGTTATACTTTCTTATATTATTTTTAACTCTTTTCCATACCATTTTACAAAATTCGAGATATTCAATTCTTTTTAATAAATCATTTTTGCATATCATCATATTTCTTCTTTTCTTCATAAATTCTCTAGTCTCACTAGAAATTTTATTAGTCAATTGCTGCTTTTTTCTACCAGCTATGGTTGTTGCAGTTTTTAAAAGTGTATCAGTTATTTTCATATTAATTTCATTCAAATCTGAATCATGTTCAAAATCTCCTAATACTTGAAACCTATTTGTAAGTTCTAATTTAAATTCATTAGAATGTTTCTGAAGATTAGGAATATCAACTGTAAATATTGTTTTTTTAAATAATTTTTGTCTCTCTAGTTTTACATTAACACATAAATTACACCTTACTAATCGATGATCACTTCCTGTTTTAACTTTATTAAGAACATTACAATCTTGAAATAAGTATTTTCTGTTAGTCAAAATATAATCCAATTCTGCTGTACCTTCATTTGGATGCTTCCATGTCCATTTCCTTTTAATCTTTTTCTCAAAAAATTAATTCATAATATAAAGTTTTTCTTTTTCTGCAAACTTCACAAGTCTATGTCCTCTCTCATTTCTATTACCATAACCAAAATTACCTACAGCAATTTTATCTTTCATTTGTCTACCAATTCTAGCATTAAATTCTCCCATAACAATTTTAAAATGTTGTTTACTCTGATCAAGAGTCTTTTGTACATCCATATAAAAATCTTCTACTACTTTATCACTATGAAAACTTGTTGGGGAATAAATCTGAATTATCTGAATTTGGTATAAGCTATTAAGTTGTATAACTAATCTTGCTGCTCTGTCCAATACACCATCAATCTCCACAATATTGTTCTTCCACTTTTTATTTATAATGAATCCTACTCCACTTGTATTTCCAATATGGGTGCCTTTATAATAGAGTATATGTCCACTTTTTAAATCAATCGTTTCTTTTTCTTTTCTTCTAACTTCACAAAGTCCAATAATGTCCCATTTAATATAAGACAGTTCTTCTTCAAATCCTTGCAATCTTCCTTCACTTGAAAGTGATCTGCAGTTGTAAGTACCTAAATAAAAAGTCATCATCAAATGGCAGCCTGGGTCCACAATCAGGGGATTCTTAGCACCCTCCGCCTTCAGCCACCAACCACTGCCTTGAGTGGTGACTTTACAGCCTCCTGGGAATAAGGGTCATGCTTTATTTTTGTCTGTCAATTGTATATATGTATTGTAAAAATATTTATTATCTATACAAACATTCATTCTGCCTTATCAGACACTGAGAAAAAAAACCATGGTGTTTCTTGATCTTAAACTCAGAGGTAAAAAGCCAATAACTCACTACGCTGGCTAATGCGTGTTGGTGAGCAGCCCATCCATGTTCATATATTATATGAATAATCACATAGTAAAAACAGCTGCAATGACAAGAACGTATGGAGTGGACATTAGGAGTTTGCCCTGCTCAGTTCCTTTAAGGCCTCCAAGTGGAATCAAATGGTCTCCTTTCAGTTAATAGCAAACTCCTTTCTGCAGCCCATTGGTAATATATATATATATATATATATATCCACAGATGGCGTCCTACCAAGACTGCCAATCAAGCGTGTTTTGTTTACATAAACGTCAGAGTAGTTAGTATTCACTATCTCTAACTATAATTCCACTTTCAGATCATGATTTCAAGCTATTTGCTATCGTCAGTGAAAGACAGGAATAAAGAAACTAGATCTGAATACAAACTCTGAGCGTTTATGAAACAATTTCTATTCAGCTTGCAAGCGTGAATTTTTTAGACACGTAATGTCTTCAAACTCAGCATAGCAAACCAGATAGCTACATGGGTCTGATCTCAGTTCAGCATCACCACATAGTAGAAGTCTCTGCAATCTATATCATTGCAAGAAAGACCTCATAGGTACATTTATGATAAACAAAAATGCAAGTTAAAAAACTTGCTAACGCTTGTATTTGGCAGTCTTGGTAGGACGCCATCTGTGGACATAAATACAAGCGTTAGCAAGTTTTTTAACTTGCATTTTTGTTTATCATAAATGTACCTATGAGGTCTTTCTTGCAATGATATAGATTGCAGAGACTTCTACTATGTGGTGATGCTGAACTGAGATCAGACCCATGTAGCTATCTGGTTTGCTATGCTGAGTTTGAAGACATTACGTGTCTAAAAAATTCACGCTTGCAAGCTGAATAGAAATTGTTTCATAAACGCTCAGAGTTTGTATTCAGATCTAGTTTCTTTATTCCTGTCTTTCACTGACGATAGCAAATAGCTTGAAATCATGATCTGAAAGTGGAATTATAGTTAGAGATAGTGAATACTAACTACTCTGACGTTTATGTAAACAAAACACGCTTGATTGGCAGTCTTGGTAGGACGCCATCTGTGGACATAAATACAAGCGTTAGCAAGTTTTTTAACTTGCATTTTTGTTTATCATAAATGTACCTATGAGGTCTTTCTTGCAATGATATAGATTGCAGAGGCTTCTACTATGTGGTGATGCTGAACTGAGATCAGACCCATGTAGCTATCTGGTTTGCTATGCTGAGTTTGAAGACATTACGTGTCTAAAAAATTCACGCTTGCAAGCTGAATAGAAATTGTTTCATAAACGCTCAGAGTTTGTATTCAGATCTAGTTTCTTTATTCCTGTCTTTCACTGACGATAGCAAATAGCTTGAAATCATGATCTGAAAGTGGAATTATAGTTAGAGATAGTGAATACTAACTACTCTGACGTTTATGTAAACAAAACACGCTTGATTGGCAGTCTTGGTAGGACGCCATCTGTGGACATAAATACAAGCGTTAGCAAGTTTTTTAACTTGCATTTTTGTTTATCATAAATGTACCTATGAGGTCTTTCTTGCAATGATATAGATTGCAGAGGCTTCTACTATGTGGTGATGCTGAACTGAGATCAGACCCATGTAGCTATCTGGTTTGCTATGCTGAGTTTGAAGACATTACGTGTCTAAAAAATTCACGCTTGCAAGCTGAATAGAAATTGTTTCATAAACGCTCAGAGTTTGTATTCAGATCTAGTTTCTTTATTCCTGTCTTTCACTGACGATAGCAAATAGCTTGAAATCATGATCTGAAAGTGGAATTATAGTTAGAGATAGTGAATACTAACTACTCTGACGTTTATGTAAACAAAACACGCTTGATTGGCAGTCTTGGTAGGACGCCATCTGTGGACATAAATACAAGCGTTAGCAAGTTTTTTAACTTGCATTTTTGTTTATCATAAATGTACCTATGAGGTCTTTCTTGCAATGATATAGATTGCAGAGGCTTCTACTATGTGGTGATGCTGAACTGAGATCAGACCCATGTAGCTATCTGGTTTGCTATGCTGAGTTTGAAGACATTACGTGTCTAAAAAATTCACGCTTGCAAGCTGAATAGAAATTGTTTCATAAACGCTCAGAGTTTGTATTCAGATCTAGTTTCTTTATTCCTGTCTTTCACTGACGATAGCAAATAGCTTGAAATCATGATCTGAAAGTGGAATTATAGTTAGAGATAGTGAATACTAACTACTCTGACGTTTATGTAAACAAAACACGCTTGATTGGCAGTCTTGGTAGGACGCCATCTGTGGACATAAATACAAGCGTTAGCAAGTTTTTTAACTTGCATTTTTGTTTATCATAAATGTACCTATGAGGTCTTTCTTGCAATGATATAGATTGCAGAGGCTTCTACTATGTGGTGATGCTGAACTGAGATCAGACCCATGTAGCTATCTGGTTTGCTATGCTGAGTTTGAAGACATTACGTGTCTAAAAAATTCACGCTTGCAAGCTGAATAGAAATTGTTTCATAAACGCTCAGAGTTTGTATTCAGATCTAGTTTCTTTATTCCTGTCTTTCACTGACGATAGCAAATAGCTTGAAATCATGATCTGAAAGTGGAATTATAGTTAGAGATAGTGAATACTAACTACTCTGACGTTTATGTAAACAAAACACGCTTGATTGGCAGTCTTGGTAGGACGCCATCTGTGGACATAAATACAAGCGTTAGCAAGTTTTTTAACTTGCATTTTTGTTTATCATAAATGTACCTATGAGGTCTTTCTTGCAATGATATAGATTGCAGAGACTTCTACTATGTGGTGATGCTGAACTGAGATCAGACCCATGTAGCTATCTGGTTTGCTATGCTGAGTTTGAAGACATTACGTGTCTAAAAAATTCAAGCTTGCAAGCTGAATAGAAATTGTTTCATAAACGCTCAGAGTTTGTATTCAGATCTAGTTTCTTTATTCCTGTCTTTCACTGACGATAGCAAATAGCTTGAAATCATGATCTGAAAGTGGAATTATAGTTAGAGATAGTGAATACTAACTACTCTGACGTTTATGTAAACAAAACACGCTTGATTGGCAGTCTTGGTAGGACGCCATCTGTGGACATAAATACAAGCGTTAGCAAGTTTTTTAACTTGCATTTTTGTTTATCATATATATATATATATTGTAATGGGAGAAAGATATTTGAGATTTCCATATACTGTCCCTGGCAGGGACACTAGTCCGAAAATAGAAACTAGACATTTATTTTAGGGTGAACAGGATACGCGAATCAAAAGACACCGAACTACACTCAGGGAGAAACAAGATATCTTAAATATTATTTAGACAATTGAGACATCAAAGAACAAAGACAAACATCAGCCAAATTAAGTTTAAACAATTTATTAATTTTATTAAAATTGTGCAATAGAGTGAAGACATCTAGCCATGAATATAAAAGTGACTTATGTTAACATACGCATATTTACCAGAGAGTGCACAAGAGTACAACAAACATGAAGGCATAAAACAGTTTGGCAGCAAAATTATCTCACTTAAAATAAAAGAAAGGGTTAGGAAAATATCTTCTTGCTGCCCAGATGTAAAATTACAAAACAAACAACAGCTTTAGCTTCCTGAATCAGGGATAATAAAACATTTACTGTCCCTCCAGAAATCGACGTAACCAGCACGAACATCCGAGCAGTAATATTCTAATTACTGTCGTTAAAACGCCACAGGACTGCTGCGCATAATACTACATTCAAAGTAAATGTGGTTGATCTCACTTACAAGACAGCAAAAGATATTTGATTACGCATAATACTACATTCAAAGTAAACATGGTTGATCTCACTTACAAGACAGCAAAAGATATTTGATTACGATCTTACGTAATCCAGAAAGAGATGACTACTTTCAGACAACCCGAAGAAATAATTTAACAAATAGCCAGCAAAAAGATTTTGTTGTTTGCACAAAAAGCGCAAATGACACATGCTTAAATATTTTCTATTTTACAACTCAGGGCAGGTGAATAAATAAAGACTACGAAAACTGCCAATGTGTTTTGTAATAGTTAACAAAATAATCAGGTATATATTAAACATATAAAATACAATCTTCTAATGCACCCTCTGATAAATGAAAATTGCAAACAAACTTGGAATCTTAAAACTAAGATTCCAAGACACACTTTAAATACTAGAAAAGAGTACATAGAGATAATAAGTAATTAAAAAAAAATTAATACCATTTTAAAACATATTTATCATTATATTGAGCAGAGATTTACTTAAACGCAATTTATTTACCCTGGCTAGAATAAAAAAAAGTTTAGCTTACGGTAAGACAGAGTCCTGGTGATTTAGTGATGAGTGCGCACTTTTGACAATAGTTCATGTTTCAGGTCCTTTGACAGTGGCAAGGTAGAGGCAGTGTTTATTTTAGAGGTTCATGGCATGACTGAAGGAGTGCTGGTAGGTGTGGGTCCATCCTTTGTTTAAATTAGCAAGACATTCTAATGATGGCAAAACCCATAGTGGTAGATTTTGACATCTTGCACAGCAATGAAGTTTGTCAATAATTATTTAAGTTTTTAGCAGGCAATTAAGTGTCCAAACAGCTACTCACAATGGTATCTCGTTGCAGGACATAATCCAAGTGTGTATCTAATAATGAATCTCTTCTCTCTCCAAAAATTGGCGGGCTATCCTTGCCTTGCTACATTTCCCATGCAAAACTTTCATTAGTGTCCATTCTATATCCCAGGGAGGGCAAATATTAATTTCTTGCTCAATCTAATTTAAGACTTTCAACCAGGGATAATTGAAACAAAAACAACAAATACAAAACTAAATCTCTGCTTTTTTTTTAGAATTGACTTTAAAAATATGACTAAAATAAAAGCAACAGGAATATATAATTAGCAAGCTTGTCTGTTTTTAATCAAATTGATTAAAACAGGCGGTGAAAGTAAACTATTTTAAAATCAATTTTATAAACATTAAATGATCTACTTTAAATATAAATGTGTATGTGTTTTAAATAATAATAAAAATTTTAGCATCAGACATTTAATTAAAATGAAGCTGTTCTTCCTTTATTAATTTTAGTAATAAAACCATTGAATCAGAAATCAATCCAGCTCAATATATATATATATATATATATATATATATATATATATATATATATATATATATATATATATATATATATATATATATATATATATATATATATATATATATATATTGTAAGCAGTTGGCTTACATAGCATACACTAATATAGTGTATGTGCATGAATATAAGTAAAATAAAGGAAAAGTAGAAATGAACACAGACAAAAATTATAGTAGATATTTTGTACATTCATTGAAATAAAAAAATAAATAATAAATAATAACTCTCATTTAAAATATTGCTTTATAAAGTAAACTTTCAAAAGGTCTGAATAAATATGTATATTGTATTATTATTATAATTATTACTCTGATTTTGAAATTTAAAAACACCCTATTGTATTTTTAAAATTTTAATTAATCAAACAAAATTTTTATCTATTAAAAATCCCATAAGTAAAAACATGTATATGTTTTCAAAGGGAATAGTGAGACAAAAATAAAATTTATTTTTTAATCAAGGTGTTGTTATAACACCTCAGATGATTTTATAAAAAGAACTGATAAAAAATATCAGCCAGGCTGGACAATATTTTTGTAAGAGTTAGCAGAAGACCTAGCTGTAAAGTTGGCTGAAATATTTTGTGAAGAGTTGGTAACTGTAACAGAAAATGGCCAAAGTAAAGCTAGCTGCAAAGATGGCTAGAATAATTATCAAGAAAACTGCCATGAGGATTTAAGAATGCAAGGAAGTGGCTACTCTACAGTTCACTGGAGGAGTTTGAATTTACAGGGAGGAAAATGGGTCAAGATTCTTTGTAATTCATAGCCTTAAAAGTGTTCTGAAAAACAGCTTGCTGACCTGAACTTACAACAACCAAATATAAGTGGAACTGATTACAGAAAAAAAAGCCAACCATACCTGTATTGTGTACTTAAACCTGATGATGACAATTACGTGGAATGACAAAAAACAACTTGCCCAAGAGAAAAAAACCAGTTAAATAAAGAAGTAGTTATATGTATGCTGATGTGTCTACATATGCGACGAGAAGTACAGATAAATGTGTATACAAAAGTGAGTTGTTTTTAAATAATTCATTTGGGAAGACATTTTAAATCTATACTTTTAAAATTAAAGATGTTTACAATTAGTTTAGGGATAACTTGATAAAAAGCTTTCTAATCTCTCAAAAATTGACTATATTTTTTTTCAAAAAAAAAAAGAAGTAAGAATGCTGTAATAGAATTTGATAAACTCAGTTTTTTTTTAAATATGATTAAAAATGTAAATTTTATATATATTCAAACACAATTTGTAATTGTAAAAATTATTGTTATTTATTGTTTGACAAAATTAAATTTATAAATAATCCATGCACACATATATCTCAATGCTTGTCAAATAGGACATATATGCAAATTTAAGCCGTTTGTTATTGAATATTAATTGTATATACCTAAATCACGCATCTGTGCACATATAGACATGTAAAGTTTAATTATCTTTTTTATATAATCATTTTATGTTAATTGAAGTGTATATTTTGTATATTATAACATGCACATTTGTGTATGGATATATATATATATATATATATATATATATATATATATATATATATATATATATGTGTGTGTGTGTGTGTGTGTGTGTTTATAGAATGTAATTAAGAAATAATGTAAATTAATATAATAATGTGAATTTTGTAGTAATATTGTATATTACAGTGCAGTGACTTTTATTATTGAATACTTTTCAAAATCAGAACCCTTATAAAACCTTCATTATTTATTTTTTGTTATTAATAAACTTGTATTTAATTGTTAAAAATTGTTTTTATCATCTCTTGGTGACATCCAGTAATAGAGCTTGTGTTCCTGAGCTAGATTCGGACACGGATAAATGGGGATGTGTTTAGTGCTTTGGGCATCCAGAGATGACCAATCATCATCCTGGTTGGCACAAAAGAGAATACTCTTTAAAGCCCATGCACTATCTTTTATTTTACTTTAGTCTTATTAAAAATTTAAGTTTATAGTTGGCCAGTACTTAAGTGGTCAGACCATTGATGATGATCAGTATGTTTTAAATGTCCCAGCATTATTGATTTGATTTCTGATTATTGTGTATTTTAATGGATGGGCACTAAGCAGGTGCATCCAAGTTATATTTATATAATTGCCCAAGCTGGCAAAGGCTCAATAGTTAGCCTGGTCAAAAGAAGACCAATTTTCAGTTCAGTCACAAGGTTGACTGTTGATTTACTGTATTGATTTATTGTATTAATTTGTTTATTCCCATCAATGATGATGATGGGTGGTTATTTCTCTTGAGTACTCATACTTACTTTTTGATAATGCTGGTTGAATATTTAATTATGTTTGTAGTTGCTCTTCTGAGTTAACTTCTGATCTCTCAATGTTCTCAGAGATTCTCTTAATCTCCTACTCTTATATCTTAAAATATTTACCTATAGACACTTTTGTAAATTGTTGATATTTCATTTTGTATTTTCTTGGGGTGGATGATTTTATGCCATCACCCAGTTTAATTTTCTATACCCTCTTTCCCCTCCCATTATAATATATATATATATATATATATATATTATAATATATATATATATATATATATATATATATTGTAACAGACAGGTTTGAATACAAGAGATAATGCAATATAGAGTGAATTGCGAGTGTTGATATGGAATGACTGTGTATATGTGAAAAAATATATATAAATAGTCATTTGAACCCTGTTACAAAGAGGGTGAAAATAATATGTAATCTGTTAAAGGATGATGGTATGCTTATATAAATATAGTTGTATGTGTGTTATTATAAAGTGTGTATATGTATTAACGGTTATATGTGGGATTGATGAAAAGCAATTATATATGGAGTTGTATAAATTTGTCATTGATTATACATATATATTTTGTTGTTCGTTAATTTTTTTAAATTCTACTTTTTAATAATATTGATGGTAACACGTGTTTCTTGATGAATCTATTGAACATATAAAGCTACAGAAATAGAAATGAATCAGTTGCTGTGGGCAGTTTGAGTTAATGACCGTCGTCAAGAAGTCTGAGACCTGGTCAAGTTAGTATTTTGGAAACAATGGAAGGTCCGGTCTGCGGCGTACGAATATACAAGGGAAAATGCGATGTTAAAAAGTGTAAAACAAAAGAACTATTTTCGCTCTCTTAAAAATATAGTAGTGATTAGACAGACAGAAAAGGACATGGCTCATATTTTATGAATGTGCAATTAATTAAGAAGTTTTATTAATATTCCCATCAAAATGTTGGGGTAATTAAATAGTATAAGTTTCGTTAAGCCGGCCCAGTGGATTGTTATTGTAAAACTCACCTGAATCGGATTATTAAATTTGCTGTTTAAAATGTATCATGTGTAATGGCAGTGAAGTATCTTCGACAACTTGGACCTCTTAAATGAGTGAAATCATCTACTCCACCTCTATGATAAACTATTTGGCATATCACATTGGAACTGTTTACCATCCTTAGGATCAACAAATATCAATAAAGCCAGTATTTTTTTAGAATTATAAATGTGCGAACTGTTAGCTTTGACCACATGGACAATCAATCGTAATTAAGGTAAATTGACCTTTTCTCTATATATGTGTTCAATAAATGTGTAGTAATGAAGGAACTCGTGTTACTTCTATATTAAATACCATAATAAATCTTGTTTAAATTATATAAAATAACAACATTAAATAAACAACTCTGATGTACAATTGCACTATTTCGTTGATATATATATGAATCATATATGTGTGTATGGGAATAAATGGGTTGAGCGCATGAAGATTAAGATATGTATATGCGTGTATAAAACTTAGAATTTAATGGCAACTAGTGTAGTAGCATATAGCTTAATTTTGTTATAACTTCTGGGCTAGAGTAATAGATTTATAAACAGGTAAATTATAGTGTAGTATATGTAGATATATGTGATGTAATCGGGAATTGTCTTGCTTTGTTCTCTAGTTAGACCATGTTCCCCAGACTTTGAGATATTGAGCTAGTCTGGATGTGCTACAATAGATAAATACATTCAGAACCCTTATTTATGTTTTCGATGAGTATAATTCTTATCAAAGTGTAAGATTGGCACTTGAGATGGGATTAAACCCATGCTCATATGTATACTTACTCAAAGCTGTGGGAGAGATCGTATACGTGCATAAATTATGCAACAATAATATGGGTAGATGCTTACAATGGTCACCCAACAAACAGGGCTGCGAATAGTAAAGAATGGGCATTAAAAGGGCATCCTAACTTAATGAAAAAAGAGCTTTCAAACGGGAGTTGGAGAATTTTTTTTTTTAAAAAAAAAAAGCGATAGAGAAAACAAAGAGTTTAAACACATATTGGAAATATAGTAAATGGGCATATTTTGTGATGTGTGAATATACATATAGAAAAGTTCTCAAGTGGTCAGAGGGGAAAATAGCATTGATATCTGTTCTGTGATATATATATATATATATATATATATATATATATATATATATATATATATATATATATATATATAAAGTCATGGTTTATAAAATAGGGGTTTAAGAATTTCATCTAACATTGGGATATTATAAAACAATATCATTCCATATGATAGTAATAAGGGATGAAGGTCTATCAGCTGAATGATGCAGTGGACCACTGGAAGCCAGGGTGACGAACATGGCACGTAATTAAAATAATAATAGAGAAAAAATGAAGCCAAAAAATAAACAGAAAGGGGAAAAGCAGAAGGCAACGGAAAAGAAATAAATAAATGTAATAGAGAGGATTTTAGAAAAATTAGAAAAGTCTAGAAGTCCAATTTTAGGAAATGGATGAGATGTTCCAACTGAGATTTCAGAAGATAGAATGGAGACTGGGGATAGATAGCAAAAAAAGGGCAGAGAAGTCTGATGATAAAGTAGAAGGAAGTTTAGATGAAAGAGAGAAGAATATAAAACAGAGGCTCAAGGCTATTGAGACTGAAAGACCAGAGCATATGGGTAAATGTATCGGTATGACAATCCACACCCATGTGAACTACTTCTTAAAGATACAGCAGTTTGAAGGCCAAATAGGGAAAGCTCCCGTGGAACATCTGCAAAGCCTATGAATATGCTTTGGCTTGAATCCCATGCCAGAGGAAGGTAAATTGGTGGTAGCATACAGTCATCTAAGTGGGAATGCCCAAGCATTGTGGGACTCATTGTCCCAACAACCCACAACCTTCAACGAGTACCAGAAGAAGATACAAAAGACTTTCTGGTTGGAAGACCACCAGGAACTGATGCAGTACCAAGTGATGTGAGAGAAATATGAGGAAGGGAAGAAAAAAAATTTCTCTCAATTTTTTCATTGTCAAGTGGCGAGACTGAGGACACTGGACATGTGCCATTTGTCAGAAAGCCATATCATTCGAATTGTAAGGCACAATACATCTAAGAGTGTAGAAAGAATGATGTTGGGGGTCAGAAAGACATCCATCGGAGAAGTGGCAGAGAAGCTTAAGGCTCTGGACATGAGTATATATGACCATAACATACCGTTTGAGCAAGGGAAGGAAGTTCAAGATCAGGAAAGTATTAAGTTTGTGATGGAAGAAGGACATGCCAGTGGAGATGCCACACATAGAAAAGGTGGTGATGATAGTCACAGACTGAGATGGCAATATAAACCGGAAACTCATCATCCACGAGATAAGCCAAAGTTCGACCAAGGAAAGGGACCATGGCCACCGAAACAGAGTGGTGGTACCGAAGAGAGGAATAAAGGATAGAAAAGAGGTGTTTAAGAAGCCATTCAAATACACAGATGGTATTTGAAGGCTATTGCACCAGGGTGGTATATAACAGACGGGGTTTGAATACAAGAGATAATGCAATATAGAGAGAATTACGAGTATCGATATGGAATGACTGTGTATATGCGAAAAGATATATATATTTAGTCATTCAAACCCTGTTACAAAGAGGGTGAAAGTAATACGTAATCTGTTAAAGGATAAAGGATGACAGTATGCTTATATAAATATAATTGTGTGTGTTATTATAAAGTGTTTATATGTATTAACCGTTATATGTGGGATTGACGAGAAGCAATTATATACGGAGTTGTATAAATTTGTTATTGATTATACATATATAATTTGTTGTTCATTAATTTTTTAAATTCTACTTTTTAATAATATTGATGGTAACACGTGTTTCTTGATGAATCTATTGAACATATAAAGCTACAGAAATAGAAATGATTCAGTTGCTGTGGGCAGTTTGAGTTAATGACTGTCATCAAGAAGTCTGAGAAATGGTCAAGTTGGTATTTTGGAAACAATGAAAGGTCCGGTCTGCGGCGTATGAATATACAAGAAAAAAATGCGATGTTAAAAAGTGTAAAACAAAAGAACTATTTTGGCTCTCTTAAAAATATAGTAGTGATTAGATGGACAGAAAAGGACGTGGCTCAGATTTTATGAACGTGCAATTAATTAAGAAGGTTTATTAATATTCCCATCAAAATGTTGGGGTAATTAAATAGTGTAAGTTTTGTTAAGCTAGCCCAGTGGATTGTTATTGTAGAACTCACCTGAATCGGATTATTAAATTTGCTGTTTAAAATCTATCAAGTGTAATGGTGGTGAAGTACCTTCGACAACTTGGACCTCTTAAGTGAGTAAAATCATCTACTCCACCTCTATGATAAACTATTTGGTGTATCACATTGGAATTGTTTACCATCCTTAGGATCGACAAATATCAATAAGGCTGGTATTTCTTTAGAATTATAAATGTGCAAACTGTTAGCTTTGACCACGTGGACAATCAATCGTAATTAAGGTAAATTGACCTTTTCTCTATATATCTGTTCAATAAATGCGTAGTAATGAAAAGACTCGTGTTACTTCTATATTAAATGCCGTAATAAATCTTGTTTAAATTAAATAAAATAACAACATTAAATAAACAACTCTGATGTATAATTGCACTATTTCATTGATATATATATGAATCATATATGTGTGTATCGGAATAAATAGGTTGTGCACATGAAGATTAAGATACGTATATGCATGTATAAAACTAGAATTTAATGGCAACTAGTATAGTAGCATATAGCTTAAATTTGTTATAACTTCTGGGGTAGAGTAATAAATTTATAAACAGGTAAATTACAGTGTAGTATATGTAGATATATGTGACGTAATCGGGAATTGTCTTGCTTTGTTCTCTAGTTAGCCCATGTTCCCCAGACCTTAAGATATTGAGCTAGTCTGGACGCGCTACCCTAGATATATATATTCAGAACCATTATTTATGTTTTCGATGAGTATAATTTTTATCAAAGTGTAAGATTGGCACTTGAGATGGGATTAAACTCATACCCATAAATATACTTACTCGAAGCTGTGGGAGAGATCGTATACATGCATAAATTATGCAACAATAATATGGGTAGATGCTTACAATATATATATATATATTGTGACCTTCCAGGATGGCACCAGGAAGAAATGTGGAAAGTTCACATTTGGGTTAATAATGGCTAAAGATAATTATCTTAGAAAAATGAATTGTGATGTAATTTGCTATTTAAAATTTTAAGTTATATGTCCAGTAGTGGAAGAGGAAGATAGAAAAACATCAGGGAATGTTGGTATAAAAATAAAGTTAATAGGAAAGCTATAGCAGGTGTTGTTCATTGGTGTTCTAGATTATTGTTTACTCCAATCAAGATATAGCTTGTATATGGGAGTGTATGTTCATTTTTGCATCACCTTACACTTTGTTCATCTTTTACACAATTATTTATAATGTCTAGGTTGTAATGGTAAAATTTACATGCAAGACAGAACAGATATACTCATATATATAATTGATTAGAATGATTTTATTATTCATATTTTATTTATTATTTACTGGCTATGTATTGTTTATAATATTACATTTGGAATTGTAAAGATTATCTGTGTGTTATGGAATAACATTTGTAAATCAATATTTAATATTTTCCCCCTATTATTTTAATACTCTATTGTTGAAATGTTATAAAGCAAGCAAGTTCTGGCTTGATGCCAAGTTGATTGATAATAAAAAAAAAGCGTGAGAGTTGTGGACAAGAAAGAAAAAGTTTTAGAACAGACTACTTAAAGAAAAAATAATTCTAACATGGAAAAATAAATCCTGCAAGGTCCCAGCTCTAGTTTCTTACCAGCCAATGATTTGAATTTGCTATACATAAAATGCATGAATACCACGAAAGATTATTAATTATAATTTCTTTAATGTATTTGTTATAAATCAATAATACTTGGATTATAAAAAAAAATATTAAAAATGAAGATGATCAAGAAAAACAATATTGAATGGTATTGTGAAACGCTTTTTATACTTTTAATTTTAAAAAGGTTACACAGAGTAAAATTAAAAAAGAATGAATTTATCTTATTTAACTTCTTTTTTTAATATAATACTTATATAGTAAAGAATTTAATGAAATGCATCATTGAACACCAGTTAATAATCGCCTATAGTAACTGTATACTAACATGGAGAATTCATTTGCAATGGGAATAAAAAATTATATCAACTTTAAAATTGGAAGGATAAAACCATAATACTTTACTAGAATTGTTTTACAAAATCATAGATTTTATTTCGGGTGATTAATAAAATAATTCCAATGCATGCTAACGTATTTATAATCATTATTACAAGATTTTTAATATTGGAAATTTTCCCAGTCACATCAAGTAATGTTTCAATCATTAGGAATAACATTTTTGTTCGTGATTCATTTATTATTACCAGAAGCAGTGTATACTTCATTAATATTTTAAACTTCAAATTTTCAAGTTTAACAATTCAACATCTAATGATTAAATATTGTTAAGTATATATATATATATATTGTAACTATTTAAATTAATATAAGATTTGTAACTATTTAAATTAACATAGAAATACACCTCTCTCAGGTGTGTGGCATATTTCAATCCCTATTTGGCATGCCATTTGTAACTATAATTTGTAACTATTTTAATATGTCACATTTGTAACCATAATAAATATTTAAATAGGGGAAATTATTAATTATTAGATATATGCCTATCCAATCTGTACCATTTGTAACTATATTAATTCATCATAGCATAGATAAAGAAATTATAGAATCACTGTGCCACTTGAAAATATCAGCATTAAAGATTCTTGGTATTTATTTATATATTGGGGCAGTCATTTGAACAATAAAACATACTGGCCATTGTCATCAAATAAAAATAATATTAAATATAGCAACTGAATAAAAGTACCCACTGTGAAATTCCTGGAGTGCCTTATGCTTATCTCCAATACTAGGTTCTTCTAACAAAGAATCCTTCCTATTCTTCTTTCCAAATATATAAGACCATTCATGGTCATATGCACACACTGGTGCTATTCATGACAACTTATAAAAAAATATATATATTCTATAAAACTAATATTATGAAGTTGGAAAGGGATGATATCACTCTTTATTCAGTTTAGCTAAGTACATGTGTTTTCCCATGAGCGCCACTAGATTGTTTTCAATCTAGATAAGTATCTGTTTATAGTGTACTTGAGTTCAAACTCATTCAGTACATTTTTATTACACATGACTTGGATGACTAATGAAAAAAAATGACATTCTTACATTTTATCTATATTGATAAAATTACAAGATCCCAATATTACCAAAGTTTATACTATAGATCAAAGATTCTTATAGACATTGCTAGCTCATTTACGTATATTGATGAACAGACATGTATAATCCTATTAATGGCTTCCAAACAAGCATGTGAAGACCATTATTGATATTGATGGCCATTTAACTAGATTATTTATCACAATAAAGGTAATAATGATGATGATGATAATAATATCATAATAATAATGATAATAATAGTGATATCATAATAATGATTATAATAGTGATGATGATACCAGCCATGGCTTATTAATAAACTCACAACAATAAATTCATCTTTATAAACTTATAGGCATCTATTAAAATTATCCTATTTCATACTGGGATTTAATAATACTAGTGGTGATGATTGATCATCATGAATCTCTTTGCATAATATTCAATTTTCTATAAACTCCTATTTACTAAAATATATTCATTACGCTAAACATTAAATTTAATGATTATAATTTATTAATGATGATTGATGGCGATCATAACTTTTATATAGTATTATTTGAAACATTTTTAACCAATAACATGATATCCATCTTTGATGAGGATGATCTAAACTCATGGATACAACACAATTTTAGCTTTCTATTGTTGAACTATAATTATCAAAATTTGGTTATTCTCAAGCATAATCCTTAAATACTTAAATATCAACATTCTAGTTTACCTATTATTTTGCGGATGCTTAATATTTGCAAGTGATTGCTCAATATATACGAATGGTAATACTTAATAACTGCGAGCAATGATGATGAATTAAAATGATAGAATTAAGACAAGAAAAAACACAATATTCTTAATAATAACTCGGAAACCAATTAAGATATATAATTATATTTTATTAACACTACTACTCTTTCTTTCCTTCTTTAAAGTCAAATCAACAATTAAATAAATGGCTTATTACCATATTAATTCAATACAAAAATTAATATAAAAAATTTATATAAGTATAAGCAAATAAATCTAACATATAGGTTTGTCATTTTTCTTGATATCTCAAAATAAGCTGACTTAAATCAATATTAGAAAAAAAATACATATTTTATAAATGCTTATTTAAGACTTTTCTTACTTATCATATCATAAAATAAATTTCAGGTGTAACTTGTATATGTTATTTCACTTCCATTCAAATGTAATGCCCTACTTTTTAATTTACCATTTTAAACTAATCATATATAACCTATTCTTTGATGTGTTTGGATAAGCAGTTACACATGCACGCATTCGGTAATGTTAACATATATGTTTAAAATGTATACCCATAAATTACATATATAAAAAAATTTTTTTTTCACAACCTTATAGTGAAAGAAAATAAAATACATGATATTAATTTTTTAATATGCAACAAGATAAAATAAAAAAAACAACATTATAAAGGCATATATCTATAGGTTGCTCATTATCATAACTGATGAACAATTTAAAAAAAAACATTTCAACATTACAATATATATAATATAAAAAAATAATAATAAAAGACAATGAAAAATTTAAGTTTAAAGATTTAAACTATGTTTGTGCTATGTTGTGTGATATTGCAAATAACTATAGATAAACAAGTCTTTAATGTTTCTGTATCAAAAGAAAAATTGCTTTGACCTGTAAATCAAGGTTTACTTTTAATAAGCAAGAATAAAATCGGTTAAAGAAAGTTCATATTTACCCATTTACTTTTTACTTCTTATTAATGTCCTGAGTTTGAATTTTCAGACTGCTTTTCTTTGCTCAACAAAAAAAAAAAAAAAGAAAGTTATTGCAGATACTTTTAAGATAATGCTGAATCAATTGACTTGCTTGTTTCTTCAATTCTATTATTATTCATTGTTGATTGGCTTCCTTCTACCATTTTAAAAAAAAGTTATTATAAGTACTTTTGAATAAGTAGGTACCGGTGGATTTGCTTGTCTCTCTCCTTTTAAAAAAATAATTGCTGTTGACACTTTAGATGATTGAGGTAAACTAACAAAAATTTGATTCATGGCTTCAAACTTGGTTCTACATGGCTTTTATAAATTTTCTTTTCCTCCTAATGAGCTTTTAATAAGCCAGGAACTAGAAAAGAAGAATTCCATATAGCTTGTGTGGTTGGCTTCAAACTCTATCATTTTGTTGGATATTATTTGATATATGACTTCATAGACAGATCAGCGATTTTAACTCATTCTGTATTAACCAGGAAGCAGAAAAAAAATGGTTTAGCAATGCAGAGGCATAGTATTATGCATAGCCAAATATGTTAATATCATATTTATATAATTGTTAATAACTTCTATTAAATTCAATCTTGTTCCAATGTTTTCCTCTCTTCTTTAATATTGCTGGAAATTGTTTATATAGATGCATATCTTCGTCTATATTGACTTTATACCAGAGTCTTTTACTTCATTTCCTTTCTTAATTTTTAAAGAGTGAATAAAAAAAAATCAAATCGCTTACTTTTCCCCTTTTTTTTTTTTTAACATTAATAACAAGGAAGGACCGACTGAGTTGAGTCTCAAAATAATAATCACTGAGTTACATCTCACTTTAATAATAATAATCTGAGTGACTGTCTCTCCAAAATATTCATATTGAGTCTCTAAAAATAAAATCATACTGACTGATCAAAAAATAAAATCATACTGCCTGATCATCTCTCTAAAAAAAATTAATGACTGAGTGATCATCTCTCTAAAAAAAATTAATGACTAAGTGATTAAAAAATTGTTTCAATCATTTATATCGTGAATTTCAACCAAAGAAAAAAAAATCTGGAAACCTTATCTTAAAAATAAAATCAAAGTTTCAGAAGTTTGACATCGGTCACAATCAATAAAGACTTAAAATTGATCGCTATCGTTATCTACATCAAAGCACCTCTTTTGTAAAAATAATCTTAAGACACAGACAACAACAAACCTGGAATCTATAGCCATCAGAAATAGGTGTAAAAGCATCTTTGTGTTTGTACAGATGTATTCATTCTTTCACACGTGTACATTTTTTTTATCTCCTAATCTAATAATCTCCATCGCCTTATTTTACACTTTTCTGATCTACTCTATTTTAATAAAACCAAAGTTAAATAATATGACACCTTATTTAATAAAAATATATATAATAAATCATTACCAAATATTATTACCCTCTACATAATGGTTTATTCATTAACTATCTATAAATTTATAATAATAAATACGCATATATAAATCCTCATATATATAAAAGAAATTTTTTTTTAATTAAATAATATGTATGTATGTGAAATGAGTCATATATCTACAATATATATATATATATTAGAAATGTAATTTTTTTTTAAAGCTAATGTAACTGGTTGTGATTATAAGACAATATATTGTCTTATATGATATACAAATCATTTTATACATAAATTTTATATTCAAATGTGTGTGTACTGTTATAAATATTATTGTTTTCCAAAATTATATTTTTATTTTATTTAAATTGTATAATCAATAAGTTAATAAATATTATAATTGATAAATGCATTATATTTATAACATTTAAAGGCAAAGATATTCGAAAATATAGGTTATAAAGAAATAGTGAAGAAAACTATTATTAAAGTTATTGTTTACAAATAAATATTAAATCTTATAACATATCATACTAATATTATATTTCTTTCATTTTTTAACAATTCATCCTTCAATATAAATGAGATATTAGCTTGAGAAGTGTATTTTGTCTAAATAAGAAGAGAGATGTTATAGTTACTAGCAAGAGGTATAAAATAATATTTTTCTCTTGTTATTTTGTCTTTTATTTACAATAAATGTCTTATTGAATTAATATCCCATATGAATTGTTTTATTATATGCGTTTGAATTTCCATTTCCACACACACATATGGTCACCATGATATAGTTATAAAATATAGGGATTTGCCAGTATAAGTCAATTTATTTAATCTGTCTGGAGTTGATAAATCTCAATATTTACAATGCCAATAATATATTTTATTTTGCTTAAAATAGATGATGATGTAAGTAAAAAGGTACCCATCTTCATCATTGTCTACCCTGTAATAAATGTGATAAGTAACAATTTTGCAATTGTTTTATAATTGAATAAATGCTTAGGATATGATTAAATTAATGTTACATAATTGGCATCTATAAATGTTCTATTACTCTTATTTGCATCCTATGTGAATACCATATCCTATAACCTCAACTGAGCTAAGCCATACAGTAATTAGAATATAAGAATCTTTTAAATAATTAAAAAGACAATTTACAGTTATAATTTTATTCTATCTTGTATAGAATTGTCCCCTGGCCAGTTAACTATATATATAAAGTAATATAGATGAAGAATGCAGAGGATACAGGGTGGGTTAAGTGGTGCGCAACATGGATGGCTTCATATATACATAGAGGCCACAGCTGACAAGAGTTTAAATGGCTATCCATTCATGGGGCTGCATTTAATTAAATCTCATATGCTGTAGAGTGTTTATTTTTTTATTCACTTAGATAGGGGTAAATGGCTGTCCAATGTTTGGAGCTCGATATATTTAGGTTATTAGTGGACATCCAACTGGAGCATGATATATATTGTCATATACCTGAGATGAGAAGTAATCCAGTAACTTTAGAATTATTTCATTCCTGTTTTAAATATACAGTTATTGCAAAATTGGCTCTAAAATGGAATCAAGTTGGCAGTTTTTTATTCAGGGATTCTTTATATGAATTTGGAAGATTAATAAAAATATTTGACAAAATGGAATTAGGGATAAATGGCACATCAACTAGGGTTTGGAATAAGCCAATTAGGGCTCAAAATACACTACATACTTGAGAGATGTGTAGTATATAAATTGATGTCAGATTTATAGTTTTAAAAAAAGAAGCATTTTTTTGTGTGTAATTTTTTTATACATAGAAATATATTGGCCGTATGTTTAGATGATGATGGTTACTGTTATTGCATTTTTTATGATGATAAATAAATACAGTCATCCATCAGCTTAGTTTTAATTTAGAATTATATTGATGGTGTTAAATTGTAGAGTAGTAATTTTATCCATATTTGAAAAATTTGTGTTGTAGATAATCTAGGATTTTGAAGGTTAGATTGGATATATGATTGTTTGAGTTTGGTTGGTTCTATTGCAAGTATTGATGATTGATGGGGAATTTTTGTCATTGTCTTGAGTTTGTGATATATTCATGCCACTTGTGACTGATTGATCTCATTCACTGCTCCAACCCAAATTATGTTATTAGTTATTATTATCATGAAGCAGTTAATAGTAGTCCTGCCATGATTTTGCCTCTAAGACTCCGGAGAGAGAAAGGGATAGTTGTTTTTGATATATGTATAATATTAGCCTCTAAGACTTCCAAAGATGAGCAAGGCAATATTTTATAAATAATAGCCCTTAAGACTTGGATGCGAGCAGGGCAGTGCGATACTGTTTGCAGTAAAATATTATGGGTTGTAGTAGCTTAGAGTGACTAAAGTGGGATGATCATCAGAGTGTTCATGGAGCATTGTATGTTTTAAGAGTGGTGACTGAATTCTTTTATCTATCTCAAGATTGCGAATTGCTAATCATTCTTTTGGCTGTCAGTATCTGTCAGATCTTTAGAGGAATGGATGAGTATATAACTTAAATATATAGCTCATATCTAAAAAGGCTATTTTCTATATTGTTATGCAAGAGTTAGCATCTTCCTTATTTAATTATAAATTGTATATCACCTATCATAATAAATGCATGTCATAATTAAATTTATTTGGTTATAAAATTCATTTTATTTATATGTTTATAAATTCTGGTTATAATGTTTGAATGTACCCAACACAGCATAAAGATAAATGAACATGTGGAATTATATTGTCTTTATCAATAATTTGAATTGGTGTAATTTACAATATAGCAATAATAGATCATGCAGAATTTGGTTTATAATCCTGGCTATGTTTGTATCGGTGTTATGTGATTAAAATACAATGTCTTCTTGTCTATGTGTGTGTGGAAAATCGAACATTATATGGGAAAATAAAAGTGAATGAATTGTAGAAATTTTATGTGGTTTTAAGTAATGATGGTGGAATTGAATTGTTGGTTTGGTGAAGGTTGAAGCTGGTAAACCTTACTTTTTCTTGAGTAGTATTAATAAATTTTTAAAGCATAATATGATGGAAGAGTTTAACTTATATGATAGTTTGTAAGGGAACACACCATCTACAGACATTGTTGCGATGTCCCCGGATGTTGAATCAGGAAATGAAGCTATGGATATGTCATATGGAGAGTCTAGTAAGATGAGATTTACTGTCTCTAAAACCACAGATGATGATATGCCAAGGTGGGACAAATCATTTATGGCAAAATTAGAGTTAGGTCAAGCAGAATTAAAGTCAGATATGATGTCAGGTCAAGCAGAACTAAAGTTTGGTCGAGTAGAAGATAGAGAAAAGTCAAAAAAGATGTTTGCAGAATTAAAGTCAGAACTAAAGTCAGGTCAAGCAGAATTAAAGTCATAAATAAAAGAACTAAAATTGAGTCAAGATAAGTCAGAGGAGAAGATGGCTGAAATAAAATTGGAAGTTTTAGAAATGAAGTCAGAAATGGTAGAAATAAAAGCTAGTATAGTTAGGCAGATGCAAACTGTGGAGGAGAAATTAGAAAGTCAGAAATCAGAGCTAAAGACAAAAATAAAATTGAGTCAAGAGGAGCCAGAGGAGAGGATGGCTCAAATAAAGTCAGAAATGTCAGAGATAAAATTAGAAGTGAAACAAGAAACAAAATTAGAAATACCAGAAATGGAGCTAGAAATGCAAGAGAATATTAAAGGTCAGGTAGTCAAATCAGTATTGTTAGAGACAAGTGTTAAGAAACCACTACAAAAAAGTAAAATATCTGCTGATGATTTAATAGTGCCTTTTAAGGAAAAAAACCAGCAAACTGTTAAACCAGTTAGTAAGAATATTAGTTTAGATAAGGAAGAGTTAAAGGCATATGAAAAACTCAGAGAAATAGTGGGCCAAGAACTGGAATTAGCCAAAAATAAGAGTGTGGCTATATTTGAAGATATTAAGAAAAGTCTTGATAAAAATGAAAAGATTAGTGATTCATGGATGTAAAAGAAATTTCTTTAGACATGAAGTGTTTAGAAATTTTGAAGGATAAATTATGGAAAGTTATTGATATTTCAGGCAACAAATTCAAAAATAAAAGTAGAAGCATAGTCTCTGAATGTATTTTTAATTACTTAAATTGGAAAATGAGGATGAGTTTTCACAGAAAAGTATTGCATGGAGGTGTCATATGTATAGTATCTAATATAGAGCATAAGATAAAAGATGTTATTCATGCTAAACAAGTTGATAAGATGAAGGTCAAATCTAAAGTGAAGATTATAAAGGAGTTTGGGGTGAATTTTCTTGGAAAAGTTACTAATCAGAATAGAGATTTAGGCAAAGCCAAAGTAAAGGTTAAATGTAAAAGTAAAAAGAAAACCAAAGTAGATTTTATGAGAGATGTAATTAATCACAATAAACATATGAAGATTATTAAAGTAAAATTCAAAGAGATGAGTAGAGAGAAGGTTAAGATAAGTTATCTTATTAAAGGTGTAGATTATATATGAGATATTGGGAAAGCAAAAGTCAAATTTAAAAGAATAAATGAAAAGATAGTTAATTTAACTCTTGGCAGAAAGATTATTGATGAAGACAAAGAAGTTGGAAAGGCTAAGATCAAACTCAAAGGAGTAAAGGAAGAGTCATTTAATATAAATTATCTTAAGAAAGTGAAAAATAAAGTAAGATATATTAAAAAGGCTAGAGTTAAATCTAATAAAGTGAAAATGACATCTTGTAGAGAAAAACTTGTGAAAAGAAAAGAGATAAAGAATATAAACACAAAATTTAAAGTTACTACAATGCTCATAGTTTGATTCCGTATCCTGAAAAACATGATTAATAAGAGATATGTATATTGTTCAATATAGAATTTTTTTCTGCTTATTTACTGTTGCTAAAATATAATATAAACATGTGTTTGTAAAAGCCTTAAATGTTTTATTGTTTTTCTTTGTTTTGCAAGTGTAATTTTAAACTAACCTTAATGTGAAATTTGATGAGTTATTAACATTATTGTTGTTTATCCAATTCATTTTTCTTTCATAAGGAGGGAGGACTGTGACCTTCCAGGATGGCACCAGGAAGAAATGTGGGAAGTTCACATTTGTGCTAATAATAGCTAAAGATGATTATCTTAGAAAAATGAATTGTGATGTAATTTGCTATTTATGATTTTAAGTTATATGTCCAGTATTGAAAGAGGAAAATAGAAAAACATCAGAAAATGTTGTTATAAAAATAATGTTAATAGAAAAGCTATAGCAGCTGTTGTTCATTGGTGTTCTAGATTATTGTTTACTCCAATCCAAGATTTAGCTTGTATATGGGAGTGTATGTTCATTTTTGCATCACCTTGCACTTTGTTCATCTTTTACACAATTACTTATAATGTCTAGGTTATAATGGTAAAATTTACATGCAAGGCAGAACAGATATACTCATATATATAATTGATTAGAATGATTTTATTATTCATATTTTATTTATTATTTACTGGTTATGTATTGTTTATAATATTACATTTGGAATTGTAAAGATTATCTGTGTGTTATGGAATAACATTTGTAAATCAATATTTAAAATTTTTTCCTTATTATTTTAATACTCTATTGTTGACATTTCATAAAGCAAGCAAGTTCTGGCTTGATGCTAAGTTGATTGATAATAAAAAAGAGGGTGTGAGAGATGTGCACAGGAAAAAAAAAGTTTTAGACCGAACTACTTAAAGAAAAAATAATTCTAACATGGAAAAATAAATCATGTAAGGTTGCAGCTCTAGTTTCTTACCAGCCAATGTTTTGAATTTGCTATACTTAAAATGCTTGAATACCATGTAAGATTATTAATTATAATTTCTTTAATGTATTTGTTATAAATCAATAATACTTGGATTATAGAAAAAATTATTAAAAATGAAGATGATCAAGAAAAACAATATTCAATGCTATTGTGAAATACTTTTTATACTTTTAATTTTAAAAAAGTTACTTTTTATATTGCACAGAGTAAAATTAAAAAAGAATGAATTTATCCTATTTAACTTTTTTTCCTAATATAATACTTATATAGTAAAGAAATTAATGAAATGCATCATTGAATGCCAGTTAATAATTTCCTATAGTAACTGTATACTAACATGGAGAATTTGTTAACAATGGGAATAAAAAATTATATCAAGTTTAAAATTGGAAGGATAAAACCGTAAAACTTTACTAGAATTGTTTTACCAAATCAGAGATTTTATTTAGGGTGATTAATAAAATAATTCCAATGCATGCTAACATATTTATAATCATTATTACAAGATTTTTAATATTAGAAATTTTCCCAGTCACATCAAGTAATGTTTCAACCATTAGTAATAACATTTTTGTTCGTGATTCATTTATTATTATTATAAGCAGCGTATACTTCGTTAATATTTCAAACTTCAAATTTTCAAGTTTAACAACATATAATGGTTGAATATTGATAAGTATATATATATATATAATAATGGGATGACCTATTTGATAGCCTTAGTTGAGGCACCAAATATAACGGAATGGCATTTAATCATCCCAGTTGATATACCAAATATAATAGAATCGATTATATTTAATGCTTAGAAATCATTAACTTAATGCTTCATAGTGAGGTTCGCCAAATATAACCAAAAGGGTTATATTTAAAATCTAAGTTGTATATATGGGGATGATTAAATTCACTAGAAAGAGGATATGCATTTCACTACAATCGGACTTTGGGTCTTTAGGTAGAATGCTAGAAATGAATCAATGAAATACTAAGTCCATGATTATATCTATCTTTTTTATGCTAGCTCAATAATCTTTAAATAAGTTTTAATATAATTTAGACTAGTTCATCCATCTTTCATCCCTCTTTCAGTCACCATTATGCCACGATATTCAAACTCATGGAAAATTTGCAATCAGCTCTCTTCAGGGAAAATCCAAAACAAGTTATTATTTATATGTCTTTATATAAGCATTAATTACAATTGATATTCTTATGATATTTATAATACTAGCATATATATAATATAATTCAATAATGATTAGACAAAGAGATCAAGTTAATAAATCAATATTTAATAAATAATAAAAATATAATATAATAGATAATAAAATATTAATAAACAAATACGGATGAATTTTATCATTTTAAAAATATTAATAAATAATATTTTTATTTTAATACCCTATGATAAAACTCGATACTATAATAAATTTTTAAAAATTAAAGAAAATAGTTTAAATTAACAGATATATAAAAACAATATCTGGGTTCAAAAATTAATAATTTATGTAACTTATTAATTTATTTACCATTCTTATTTATATGTTTCATAATTACAAATATATAAGTACTATTTGCAATTGTATAACTTATATATTATATGTGTTTTTGATAAAAAAAGTACATTAAACTTTTACAATATTACACAGTAAATACAATATAATCTTGTTTAAGATATCTGTCAAATAATAACTATTCTTTATATCCCTCATCTAATTTGATGAATTATGTCAAGCTTTCAATTAATTATATTTAATAATAAATATAATTTTCCTATTAAGATATAATGATGCGATGCCAAATTTGAAATAAAGATAATAATAATAATAAACATATTAAAATAATATAAGCATTATTATAACATATATAAATAAATAATAAAGAAAACTTATTTATAATAGAGTTGAGAGCAGATATTGAAGTCCATAGTTCATCATCCTAATGAAGATCTTTTACGAAGGATATTATTAATCCATTGGTATAATGATGATTTTATTTATCCTTAAACGATAAACTGTTAATAATATCCAATGATTTGATTAATGTGAAATAAAATAAATATTCTTCGAATGTAGATGTTCTTAATCTTCATTTTTCTATTATCATTAGACGTTCTAAATATCCAATATTTCAAAATATTTTAAAATAGCATGCAAGGTTGGTTTCGAAACCTTTACGATACAAAGCCATTTTACTCAAAACACATTGTTTTATCTTATATATATATATATATAATTATCTTAAATTTATATATATCCGAAGAATCACGGAAGTATTAAAACAATGTAGTTTCCAAAAAACTTAAACAGACGTTCTTTTCTTTTATATTGCTATTCCTTTAAGACTTAATAGAAAATTAAAATATTTTTCTTGCAGACTTTTAATCCACAGATTATTTTAATTAGGAAAAGTTAATATTTAAATTCCAATCGTTGAACAGTAGTATTGATAAAAGAAAAAGTTATTTAAAGAGAAATGATTTTCTTTTCTTCTCCTTAAAAACAAAAGAATGAATCAATCTGCTCGTGTGTTATTACAAGTTCATGGTTAACTCAACTATCAATTGTTCCGTTGACAGTAAGATTTAATAATAAAATAAAAAAATATATAAGTATTTATTCTTAACTTCAAATCTGGCATTTTACTCAAAAGCTTAAGGTATGTATTATTTAAAACTCAAATGTGTATATATATATATATATATATATATATATATACATAATAAAATAGTCAAATAAAAATTATATTTATAAATAATTTCCTAAGAGATAAAACATGTTAGACCAATAATAACAACTGTAAGTTACTATTATAATATATATATATATATATATATATATATATATATATATATATATATTAAAAATGTAATATTTATATATATTTTTTCTTATTAAAGCTAATGTAACTGGTTGTGATTATAATAAGACAATATATTGTCTTATATTATATAGAAATCATTTTAGACATAAATTTTATATTCGAATGTGTGTGTACTGTTATAAATAGTATTATTGTTTTCCAAAATTATATTTTTATTTTATTTCAATTGTCTCATCAATAAGTTAATAAATATTATAATTGATAAATGCATTATATTTATAACATTTAAAGGCACACATATTCGAAAATATAGGTTATAAAGATATAGTGAAGAAAACATATTAAAGTTATTGTTTACAAATAAATATTAAATCTTATAACATATCATACGAATATCATATTTCTTTCATTTTTTAACAATTCGTCCTTCAGTATATATGAGATATTAGCTTGAGAAGTGTATTTTGTCTAAGTAAGAAGAGAGATGTTATAGTTACTAGCAAGATGTGTAAAATAATATTTTTCTTTTGTTATTTTGTTTTTTATTTACAATAAATGTCTTATTGAATTAATATCCCATATGAATTGTTTTATTATATGCGTTTGATTCTCCATTCCCACACACACATATGGTCAACATGTTATAGTTCTAGAATATAGGGATTTGCCAGTATAAGTCAATTTATTTAATCTGTCTGGAGTTGATAAATCTCAATATTTACAATGTCAATAATATATTTTACTTTGCTTAAAATAAATAATGATGTAGGTAAAAAGGTACCCATCTTCATTATTGTCTACCCTGTAATAAATGTGATAAGTACCAATTTTGCAATGGTTTTATAATTGAATAAATGCTTGGGATATGATTAAATTAATGTTACAGAATTGGTATCTATAAATGTTCTATTACTCTTATTTGCAACTTATATGAATACCATATCCTAAAACCTCAACTGAGATAAGCCATAGAGTAATTAGGATATAAGAATTTTTTAAATAATTAAAAAGACAATTTACAGTTATAATTTTATTCTATCTTGTATAGAATTGGCACCTGGGCAGTTAACTATATATATAAAGTAATGTAGATGAAAAATGCAGAGGTTACAATATATATATATATATATATATATATTGTAACGATATATAAATATGTCATTACATTAATTTAAAATAAAAACTTAAAAGTTTGCAAATAAAAGTAAAAAACTAAACGCTAAAATTAAAATGTTTGTTATACTCATATACATTCACACAGATGCTAAACTTTAAAAATATTTTTTTCATAAACAAAAAAAAAAAAGTATTTGAACGTATTTTTTTTAATAAAAAAATACAAGATTGAAATATAAAAATATTTTAATAAAAACAGGTATTAATTAATTCCTGTAATCTGTAAATGGAAATGATTGTTTATTAATGATCTAAAAGCTATGTAATTAAAAAGTCAGATGAAAAGTTAGATAAGAGAAGAAAGAGATTTTAGCTTGACCAATGGAAGCACTAAGCCTTGGCTCGGACCCTAACGAAAGTGATGGATTAGTGATGTTTTGTTGATTGAATCCTTGTGGATAATATAAAAAGGGAAATACAGTTTTTTTCTGAGAGTTCCAGCATTGTGTGTTTGAGAGATGCGGTAGGATGCACATACCACACTCTCTATTTTAAAAAAAAGAAAAATGAAAAGACAGTGATACCTTGAACCAGCTATTGCCATCTCCAGAACATTATCTTCCAATGGAGGCATCGTGGGAATTAAAAGCAGAAACCTGGACTCTTCTACCATAAGCTATATGAAATGAACAATTGTTAAAATCAATTAAGAACTTTCGTCAAGTTTTACAAATTGATAAACAAGCCAACTTAAATGTTAAACTGACTCTTATCTGACTCTTGTAAGTTTTTAAATCAAATTAATAATGTTTAATTTTATATGTTTTCCGATTGATAGAAATCATTTCCATTTTTTTTCTCTTACTGTATAAATTATTTGTTGTTTAAATTTTAAATGAGGGAATTTAAGGTTGGGTATAGACGTTGCATAGATTCGTTAGCGGTTGATAATGTTGTGGTTTTCACATTCGATTAGAATATATGTCAACGATATCACTGCAAGCATCTTACGATGAATGCTAATGGGATTTGTATATTCCCTATGCAAGTGACGTTTATCGATGACTTTGTATTTTGATCGGTTGTGTTTAATTTGGAATGTTTTTGACCATGGAATATGTGCAGCTGATCTGTACTCAACATTTTAAAACAAATTGTATAAAATGCATTTGTGCGAACGTATCTAAATGTTAAATTTAAGTCGGGCATGAATGGCTATATAGTTTTGTAAAGTTATAGTAAGGGAAAGTAATCTTAGGTTATTCATTTCATAGTTGAATTGGTTCAATGGATTGGATATATTTGTGTAAATAGTAGATGTAGTATGAGGTCCACTATGGGCAGGATTATAGATATACGCCATACACCCTCTGTTTGCCTATGGATGGGTTTGTAAGTCGGCAGAAGACCGCAGTCCATTTTCATGGAGTTTTTTGTTTATTGTTCTACTTGCCAACAGATGTCACATTCCTGTTGGTGGAGAGTCAATGTCTTCTCTATTTGTACTTATTGTTCAGATGTACATTCCTGACAGTATAGTATTTTGTGTTGTTGTATCATGCTACATTGAATACATGAATGTATCAGATGGATTGGTGCCAGTTTGGTTGCGAAATTTGTTGCCTAAGGTTAAATCAGGGAAGAATATTTTCTTTTCAAATGCAGATCTATGTAGTCTATTCATACTTGACTATCTAAATAAAATATTAAACTCATTGAAACTTAGTTAAATGTAAAATTAAAAGTTAATATAAAAATCTAAAATGTTAAACTTATTCCTCAAAATTTAAATGTTATTTTATATGGGCGTAAATAAATATTTTTATGTGTTAATTTCTGGCAGTGGCTTTTATTCTTTTATATTTAAGATATAAAATTTATAGATATTTATCTCTGTGTCTCCGCTGAGCTAGTGACTTGGGCTAACGATCGGAATATTTAAATAAAGTGGAATCTTAACAGCGCGTATCTGCCTACTTTATAAATTTTTCTAGGCTCAACTGCCTAGATGGCATCCTGGTAGTTGCAGATATTGTTTTTGTGGTTAGATTCGATCTTCACTTACATTTCGATCGTTATAATTGGCGCCCAACATGGGGCCTTACCTCAGAGATTGACCCTGAGAAGGGGAATTGGTGATGATGAAATTTTCTATCTTTAATAAATCACGAGTGCCCTGAGAATTTTAAAAGTGAATCATGCAAATAACATTTGTTTTTTCTGAAATAAGTACATTCTTGTACTAACGTAAAGTTATAGCCAGATGTTTAATAAACCACTAGTACTTTTGAAAATAAATCATGCCCGTAATATTTTTTCTGAAATTAGTATAAATATATTTGTTGTATTGACATGGAGTTGCAGTTTGAAGTTTTGTTTAAAAAGTGCTGCCAGTAAGAAAAAAATGCGCATATGTAGAGATAAATTCGAGGAATAAAAACTAATAAATAAAACGTAATAATAAATATAAATCATAATTTTTTTTTTAAAAAGTCTTGTTAAATTAAAATCTAATCGTTCAACTTGCCTAAGTAATAGTTAAAGGTAGGAGAAATGAAACTTGGAAGGGAGGGGGCAGAAATTTAGCTGGTAGTAGGGAATCATCAGTCAACTTTTTTTTATCATTATATTTGTAATTACTGTTTTGTCTTTTTTTAAAAAAAAAAAGTTTTGTCCTTTTGAAATTTCATATATAACAAATTTGTGTAATGTAATTACTAACACTAAGTAAATTCTTTTTTTTTTTAAATGTTTTTATTTTTTTGAGGAAGTTTACTGATATGTAACGATATATAAATATGTCATTACATTAATTTAAAATAAAAACTTAAAAGTTTGCAAATAAAAGTAAATAACTAAACTCTAAAATTAAAATGTTTGTTATACGTATATACATTTGCACAGATGCTAAACTTTAAAAATATTTTTCTCATGAACAAAAAAAAAAGTATTTGAACATATTTTTTTTAATAAAAAAATACAAGATTGAAATATAAAAATATTTTAATAAAAAACAGGTATTAATTAATTCCTGTAATCTGTAAATGGAAATGATTGTTTATTAATTATCTAAAATCTGTGTAATTAAAAAGTCAGATGAAAAGTTAGATAAGAGAAGAAAGAGATTTTAGCTTGTCCAATGGAAGCTCTAAGCCTTGGCTTGGACGCTAAAGAAAGTGATGGATTAGTGACGTTTTGTTGATTGAATCCTTGTGGATAATATAAAAAGGGAAATACAGTTTTTTTTCTGAGAGTTCCAGCATTGTGTGTTTGAGAGATGTGGTAGGACGCACACAGCACACTCTCTATTTAAAAAAAAAGAAAAATGAAAAGACTGTGATACCTTGAACCAGCTATTGCCATCTCCAGAACATTATCTTCCAATGGAGGCGTCGCGGGAATTAAAAGCAGAAACCTGGACTCTTCTACCATAAACTATATGAAATGAACAATTGTTAAAATTAATTAAAAACTTTCGTCAAGTTTTACAAATTGATAAACAAGCCAACTTAAATGTTAAATGGACTCTTATCTGACTCTTGTAAGTTTTTAAATCAAATTAATAATGTTTAATTTTATATGTTTTCCGATTGATAGAAATCATTTCCATTTTTTTTTCTCTTATTGTATAAATTATTTGTTGTTTAAATTTTAAATGAGGGAATTTAAGGTTGGGTATAGACGTTGCATAGATTCGTTAGCGGTTGATAATGTTGTGGTTTTCACATTCGATTAGAATATATGTCAACGATATCACTGCAAGCATCTTACGATGAATGCTAATAAGATTTGTATATTCCCTATGCAAGTGACGTTTATCGATGACTTTGTATTTTGATCGGTTGTGTTTAATTTGGAATGTTTTTGACGGTGGATTCTGTGCAGCTGATCTGTACTCAACATTTTAAAACAAATTGTATAAAATGCATTTGTGCGAACGTATCTAAATGTTAAATTTAAGTCGGGCATGAATGGCTATATAGTTTTGTAAAGTTATAGTAAGGGAGGGTAATATTAGGTTATTCATTTTGTAGTTGAATTGGTTCAATGGATTGGATATATTTGTGTAATTAGTAGATGTAGTATGAGGTCCGCTATGGGCAGGATTAGAGATATATGCCACACACCATCTGTTTGCCTATGGATGGGTTTGTAAGTCGGCAGAAGACCGCAGTCCATTCCTATGGAGTTTTTTGTTTATTGTTCTACTTGCCAACAGATGTCACATTCCTGTTGGTGGAGAGTCAATGTCTTCTCTATTTCTACTTATTGTTCAGATGTACATTCCTGACAGTATAGTATTTTGTGTTGTCGTATCATGCTACATTGAATACATGAATGTATCAGATGGATTGGTGCCAGTTTGGTTGTGAAATTTGTTGCCTAAGGTTAAATCAGGGAAGAATATTTTCTTTTCAAATGCAGATCTATGTAGTCTATTCATACTTGACTATCTAAATAAAATATTAAACTCATTGAAACTTAGTTAAATGTAAAATTAAAAGTTAATATAAAAATCTAAAATGTTAAACGTATTCCTCAAAATTTAAATGTTATTTTATATGTGTGTAAATAAATATTTTTATGTGTTAATTTCTGGCAGTGGCTTTTATTCTTTTATATTTAAGATATAAAATTTATAGATATTTATCTCTGCGTCTCCGCTGAGCTAGTGACTTGGGCTAACTATCGGAATATTTAAATAAAGTGGAATCTTAACAGCGCGTATCTGCCTACTTTATAAATTTTTCTAGGCTCAACTGCCTAGATGGCGCCCTGGTAGTTGCAGATATTGTTTTTGCGATTAGATTCGATCTTCACTTACATTTCGATCATTATAATATATATATATATTGTGCCATTACAATTTGGTCACTAGCTAAATTTATAGTAATGTGCATGTAGAAAAGGTAAACCAAAAATCATCATCACATTTTTATATAATCATAAATGAAGCTGTAGGGCATCCAAGTTTAAACCCTACAAGGTCCAGTTCTAAAAGCTTTAGATAGAAAGAGAGTGGGTCAACAATTATATGCTTTATTTGTTTGTGTGTTGATAGAAAGGTAATACACACATTTAAACCTATTTAATATTTAAATTTTCTGTTAAAAAGCAAAGTTATAATGCATACGTATAGGCAATGTATGTGTAAGCTATTTAATTGTTTTATATTTCAAATATTCAACATTTTAACTTTCTTTAAAACTAACCTATGCTTGATCAATTTTAATGTCTTGTTCTATGCTTCTATTTTGCTTTTCTGTAGTTGTAATTGGGATTAAAAGTTACAGATTTAATTTTAAATAACAGGGTTATAATTACTAAGCTAGCAATTATATTATTTAATGTTAGTTTATGAATGATTTGAAAGAATGAAGGATGTGTGTACATTACATTACATACAGAAATTTACATTTACTAAATATTGAAAGAAAAGGAAGGATTAAATCTGTCAAATTATTTTTTTTGTACAATTTTATGTTAAAAGAGGAAATTGTTTAATCAGATATCTATCTTTGTAGCAATTTTGTTTTTTTTAAATAATTGTTTGTCACTTTGGAAGCTTATAATGGACGAGAACTCTAATTTTGAAATTGTCTTATCTCAAGATCTAAAGAAGGAAGCTCAAAGCTTTGAAATGTTACCTGGATGTTAAAAAAAAGAGAAAAGAAAGGAAATAAGGATTAAGTCTATATATTTTTTTTAAAACAAAAGTGTCTGGGAAAAGGATTAAACTTTTCAGTTGAAAAATAATTTAGTTAAAAATAAATTAGAGATCTAATTAAAATGAATTGGTCCAAAAATAGCAAGTGACGCTATCTCTGATTGATTAAGTTAGCTAAAAATTGGATATAAAAAGTGTCTGGAATTATTTTTTTTGGTGATTATGATTCAGATTAAACTATTAAATTGAATGTTGAAAATATAAGAAATGGCTTGCTAGAAAAATTATATGTATGTCCCATCTTTTCCCGACCATCTGGGGAAGCTGCACATCACATAGGAAAGAAAAGATGTGTCTAAAATAATATTCTACACCTTTCAACTGACCAGAGAAATAAGATGTTTTTAATAGAAGGAAGAAAGCATTCACCTGCATTCAAAGAAGATGAATTAATCTACTGATAAATATTAATCATCAAGTCCAATTAATTGTTACAACAACTGATTTTAAACTCAAGAAAATTTACAAATGTGAAAACAACCACTGTATTTCATCCACTAAGAATCATGCTTGACAGGAAGAGAAGAAAAATTAATATAATGATTTCCAAATTGTCCACTAAAGCAAATAACCTCAATAGAGTCATCATCATCAAATAGTTATACACCTCAAGAAAGAGATTGTTCCCACATAAAACGGAAATGGTAGCTGCAGAAATATAGACATTATACAAGACAAGTTTGAACCCTTGGAAATTTGCCACAAACAAAAGATCGGTAATATGACTTTTATATCTATTTTCTTTATGATATCAGTCTTAATAAACATTTTAGCAATAAAGTGGTATATTTTATTTAAAGAACTTTTAAAGACTATTCAGATCGATTAAAAACAAGAATGTCTTACTAATAATAACTTTGAGCTTCATAAATGATCTTGAATGTATGAAAATTATTTGTTTATTAATTTTACAGTTATGAAAAATATTAATGTGTAAAACAATTTTTTTTATGGTATTATGATTTTAGTTTTAACTAATATATTATTATTATTTTGGTTTTAAATATATTTTGTTATTATGGGATAAAACATGCACATACATAATGATATTTTTATATGTGTATAATTGCCAGTGAATATGAAATAATAGGTGGTGTTAAAATATTAAATTATTTTGTCTTGAGAAAGTATAGATTTCAGCGCTTGGAAGGGAGGGGGAGATAATGATTTAAAACTCTTTTCTAAAACTTGCTCTTTCAATTCTACTAACATTTTTTTTTTACATTCTATTTACATGTTAGATTTTTAAAGTATGTGTGCTAATGAGCAGATAATTTTTTTTTTTCCTGAAATACTTTTCTCATGGAGTGAAAATCATGGTCAATGTGACGTCCAACTTAATACAAAATACATTTGAAGGGAAAGGGGGAAGAACTTAAAATTAATCTGAGGATTGTTATATAATCAATTATTATTATTATTATTCATGTCAATTTTCATATTTATCTAGAAATTTTTATGTATATGTTAGAAATGTAGTAATAATATTAGTTTGTTTTATTAAATGAGGCGTATATATTTCATTAAGTGTAGTCTTTGTTAAGTGTGATTATTCATCATCACCAATGGTTGAATATTAGTTATTTAAGATATAAGTAAATATGCTAAAATTAAGCAATAATTATGAATTTCTTAATAAAATTTAGTTTTATGTTTAGGCTTAGTCCTAGAGCTGTAGTTGAAACCCTTGTCATTATCGTTATTATTATTATCATCATCATCATCGTCATCAATGTTTTAATTAATGAACTATTTAACTGTTTAAAGGCCATAAATAAATATTAATTTCATAATATTTAGTGATCTCTTAGTATTATTATAATCACATCCCATCATCTATTTCATGCAAGGATGAGTGAATTGCCATCCTAAATTAGTTATATAGAATCTGAGCTAGTAAACTTATAAAAATATTGAAACACATTTGTTATGTTAAGATCTGAGAAATGATTATGTCTAGTATACTCCACTTTGGTTTATAGATGTTTTACTTTTACCTAAATATTAGTGCATATAGTGATATGGCTCAAAAAGCAAAATCTCCCATTTTATTAGAAATAAAGTACCAAGAAGGGATTCAAACCCGGTATATGTGAAAGGTTATTAGATATAACCGTGTCTAGATTCAGATAATCTAGTGGCACCCTGCTAGACCATATTCACTTAGTATTTGTTTAAACATGCACTTAACATCAAACCAAGAAATGAAAGTGGATAAAACCTACTGCCTGTATACCTGAGTTATATTTTATTGAAATTACTAGTGTACTCACTTCATGTGATTTCATATACCTAAGTTATAATACTTGTTATTAATAATTTGCTTATAATTCTTGATATTTGGACTTCTTTACTTATTTCGTTTGAACTACTTTAGCTATTGTAACCATCTATAGTTATTTGATGGACATTTAATTATGTTACAATCGCAGACTCCCTTTAATTTTGTTACAATGGACACCCAACTGGGGCCTGATATTTTACCATATACCTGAAAAAGTGAGTCTATAGAATGATAGATGTGTGGTTAAAAATAGAGAAATTTTTTTTAGTAAAATTTTTTTTTCAGTAAAAATTTTTTTTTTTGTCTTACAAAGTTTTGTTGGCCATACAGTCGTATTTTAGATTTGTATATGATGATGTTTAATATGATTTAATTTTTCATTGATGATGATAAAATGGGTACAGCCATAAAACAGCTTAGTTTTTTTTTTTTATAAACTTTGAAAATAGAGATGAATATCACAACTTAAGACAAAGGTGAAATAAATAATAGAATTTTTTTTTGTGGAAAATTAAAATGATTTATTGCCAGATAGGATAAGCATAGTAATAGTGATGAATTATGGAATAGTAGTCTCATGTGTGTTTGGGGAGTTCATTTTGTAAAAAGTCTATGATTTTAGAGGTTTGATTGGATGGTTGATCATTGGAGTTTGGTTGGTTAGATTGCAGTTTTGATGATGAGTGGAGAGTTTTGTCATTGCCTTGAGAATGCTGTGTATTTCGCGTAACTTATGAAAGATCGAACCCATTCACTGCTCCAACCCAATTTATATGTTATTTTTATTTTATCATGAAGCAGTTAAGAGCAGACCTGCCATGATATCAGCCTATAAGTCTCCAAGAGAGAGAGCATGGCATAGTTTTCCAATCCAGTTATATGTTATTTTTATGTTATCATGAAGCAGTTAACAGCAGTCCTGCCATGATACCAGCTATAAGTCTCCAAGAGAGAGAGCAAGGTTTCGTTTTTGTAGTCTATAATAAGCAGGGCATTCCTTGATACTTGCCACATAAGACTCCAAGAGAGAGAGCAAGGCATAGTTTATCTACTTTAGCCCCTAAGACTTAAAATACTTCTTTTATTGCAACAGAGTTTGTTTCATTCAATCAAGGGTTGTAGTAGTTAATAGTGACCGAATTGGGATGATCTTCTGAGTGCTCGTGATACATTGTGTGATTATAGTGCTCTGACTGAATTCTTTTATTTATCTGAAAATTGTGAACTGCTAGTCATTCTGTGGACTGTCAATATCTGTCGAATTTATGGGAGAATAGATGAATGTATAATTTGGGCTATTACAGACAGACATGCACTATATAGATTATTGTTATGTAGTTCATCAAATAAGGACATTAATTTTTTTTTTGTATTTGTAATGCATAATAAGGTGAAAAGCAAATCAGTCAGTTAGACAAAGATAGGTGACTGACAAGGAAAAGATGTGTAGGTTTTTGATGGTCAGGGAAGCACAGATGGGATATATATAGTTTTATAACATGAGTGAACTAAATTATAGTATGGAAGAGGAGGGTGTCCCAATCCCAGGGATCAGTGATCATTGTTATCCTGAAGAAGAGGATAGGGAAATTGCCTTTAAAAAAGCTCAAGAAAAAGAGGAAATAGAGGAAAATGCCTCTAAAGTCAGTAGCAATAATAAGGCCTCAAGTACAGAAATGGTAGATGAGGAGCCAGAAGTGGGCCAGGCTCAGATAGCAAAGATGGCACCACCAGACATGGACATGATAATGCAGATGCTCAGAAGTATGGGAGAAGATAGTAAGCGAGGGATGGTGAATTTGGAACAAAAGATAGAGAAAAATAATAAAAGTATGGTAAATCTAGAACAAAAGATGGAGAAAAATATAGAAAGTCTAAGAGAAGATAGTAAGAAAAGTATGGAAAATCTAGAACAAAGGATATGTCAATCCATAGAGAGCATAATAGAAGGTAGTCAAAACTCACTAGTGTTAAAAGATAAGCTAGATTGTCAGACTACTGATAATAGAGAAAGGAGTGAGAGATTAGAGGAAGAAATAGGTAAATCCGCTAAAACACTGATAGAGGATAAGTTCCAAAAAGTGGAAAGGCTGATAGTAGCCATAAAACCTAATATCTCAGTAAAAAGAATACATGAGGTAATGGACAGAGAGCAGATGGGGATAGATCATGAAGTGAAAAGAAGGAAAAGAGAGTTGGAGGAAAAACTTCATGCATCCGATAAGATGATTGATTTAAGAGAGGCAATAAGGGAGATGAAACCCGTTATTTTAGAAAGAGAACAAAAGTTTCAACAATCTGTAGTTCTCAATCTAGTAACAAACCAGCATGTGTGGTTTCAAAAATCTGTCTTCTTAAATAGATTGGAGATACCTTATATATGGTATAGAGAGGCAATCTCTCTGAAAAATGTAAATGTCCAAATCTCTCTGAAAAATTCAACTGCTCTGGAAAAATTAAAAATAAGTTATATCTGGTACAGAGAGGCAATCTCTCTGAAAAATGTAAATGTCCAGTGTGTATCAGACAGAGAATCAATCTCTCTGAAAAATTTAAATGCTCTGTTAAATTTAAGTGTGCCTTATATTTGGTACAAAGAGTCAACCTTTTTAGAGAATTTAAAAATAAATTATACATGGCACAGAGAATCAACCTCTCTGGAAGATGTAATGAATTATATCTGGCACAGAGAGTCAATTTCTCTGAAGAGTTTTAATGTCCATTATATACGGTACAAAGAAAATATCTCTCTGAAAAATGTAAATGCTCTGGAAAATTTAAATGTGCCTTATATATGGTACAAAGAGTCAACCTTTCTAGAAAATTTAAAAATAAATTATACGTGGCCCAGAGAATCAATCTCTCTGGAAGATTTAGGGATGAATGATATCTGGTATAGAAAGTCAATCTCTCTGGAAAACTTCAAAGTGCCTTATATATGGTACAGGGAATCAATCTTTCTAGAAAGTTTAAAGATAAAGTATGTATGGTATAGAGAGCCAATCTCTCTGAAAAACTTCAAGGCATATTACATAAGGTACCAAGAGTCCATATTTCTAAATGGAGTTTGTAATAGGAGGTTATATAAAATAATTCCTCCAGATATGTTTTATAAATATCCAGTTAAGATGAAAAATGAAAATATTAAAAATGGACTGGATGTACATGTGCAATTTTATGCAGACCACCATATGATTTGAAAAGAAAAAGCCATTCCAAATTACCAAGAAAATAGGAGAGAATGCCTTTATGCTTGCTGCTCTTGAGGGGAACAAAAGAACCTATAATGCTAGGAGTTTGATCCCTTATACTTCAGCAGAATAGCCTGGCAAAGATCTCCAAATAAATTACATTTAGTTTTCTAATGAAAAGTATGATATTTACCAGTCGTTAGAAATTTTTTTTATATATATATTATGATTAGTGTGTTTATTATTATTAGCGTAGGATTTTTTTTTTTTAGATGTAGTTAAAACAAAAGTGCTGATGATTTTATCCAAAGGGGGAGAAAGTTGTGCCATTACAATTTGGTCACTAGCTAAATTTATAGTAATGTGCATGTAGAAAAGGTAAACCAAAAATCATCATCACATTTTTATATAATCATAAATGAAGCTGTAAAGCATCCAAGTTTAAACCCTACAAGGTCCAGTTCTAAAAGCTTTAGATAGAAAGAGAGTGTGTCAACAATTATATGCTTTATTTGTTTGTGTGTTGATAGAAAGGTAATACACACATTTAAACCTATTTAATATTTAAATTTTCTGTTAAAAAGCAAAGTTATAATGCATACGTATAGGCAATGTATGTGTAAGCTATTTAATTGTTTTATATTTCAAATATTCAACATTTTAACTTTCTTTAAAACTAACCTATGCTTGATCAATTTTAATGTCTTGTTCTATGCTTCTATTTTGCTTTTCTGTAGTTGTAATTGGGATTAAAAGTTACAGATTTAATTTTAAATAAGAGGGTTATAATTACTAAGCTAGCAATTATATTATTTAATGTTAGTTTATGAATGATTTGAAAGAATGAAGGATGTGTGTACATTACATACAGAAATTTACATTTACTAAATATTGAAAGAAAAGGAAGGATTAAATCTGTCAAATTATTTTTTTTGTACAATTTTATGTTAAAAGAGGAAATTGTTTAATCAGATATCTATCTTTGTAGCAATTTTGTTTTTTCTAAATAATTGTTTGTCACTTTGGGAGCTTATAATGGGCGAGAGCTTTAATTTTGAAATTGTCTTATCTCAAGATCTAAAGAAGGAAGCTCAAAGCTTTGAAATGTTACCTGGATGTTAAAAAAAAGAGAAAAGAAAGGAAATAAGGATTAAGTCTATATTTTTTTTTTAAAACAAAAGTGTCTGGGAAAAGGATTAAACTTTTCAGTTGAAAAATAATTTAGTTAAAAATAAATTAGAGATCTAATTAAAATGAATTGGTCCAAAAATAGCAAGTGACGCTATCTCTGATTGGTTAAGTTAGCTAAAAATTGGATATAAAAAGTGTCTGGAATTATATTTTTTTGGTGATTATGATTCAGATTAAACTATTAAATTGAATGTTGAAAATATAAGAAATGGCTTGCTAGAAAAATTATATGTATGTCCCATCTTTTCCCGACCATCTGGGGAAGCTGCACATCACATAGGAAAGAAAAGATGTGTCTAAAATAATATTCTACACCTTTCAACTGACCAGAGAAATAAGATGTTTTTAATAGAAGGAAGAAAGCATTCACCTGCATTCAAAGAAGATGAATTAATCTACTGATAAATATTAATCATCAAGTCCAATTAATTGTTACAACAACTGATTTTAAACTCAAGAAAATTTAGAAATGTGAAAACAACTGCTGTATTTCATCCACTAAGAATCATGCTTGACAGGAAGAGAAGAAAAATTAATATAATGATTTCCAAATTGTCCACTAAAGCAAATAACCTCAATAGAGTCACCATCATCAAATAGTTATACACCTCAAGAAAGAGATTGTTCCCACGTAAAACGGAAATGGTAGCTGCAGAAATATAGACATTATACAAGACAAGTTTGAACCCTTGGAAATTCGCCACAAACAAAAGATCGGTAATATGACTTTTATATCTATTTTCTTTATGATATCAGTCTTAATAAACATTTGAGCAATAAAGTAATATATTTTATTTAAAGAACTTTTAAAGACTATTCAGATTGATTAAAAACAAGAATGTCTTACTAATAATAACTTTGAGCTTCATAAATGATCTTGAATGTATGAAAATTATTTGTTTATTAATTTTACAGTTATGAAAAATATTAATGTGTAAAACAATTTTTTTTATGGTATTATGATTTTAGTTTTAACTAATATATTATTATTAATTTGGTTTTAAATAATATTTTGTTATTATGGGATAAAACATGCACATACATAATGATATTTTTATATGTGTATAATTGTGAGTGAATATGAAATAATAGGTGGTGTTAAAATATTAAATTATTTTGTCTTGAGAAAGTATAGATTTCAGCGCTTGGAAGGGAGGGGGAGATAATGATTTAAAACTCTTTTCTAAAACTTGCTCTTTCAATTCTACTAACATTTTTTTTTTACATTCTATTTACATGTTAGATTTTTAAAGTATGTGTGCTAATGAGCAGATAATATTTTTTTTTCCTGAAATACTTTTCTCATGGAGTGAAAATCATGGTCAATGTGACGTCCAACTTAATACAAAATACATTTCAAGGGAAAGGGGGAAGAACTTAAAATTAATCTGAGGATTGTTATATAATCAATTATTATTATTATTATTCATGTCAATTTTCATATTTATCTAGAAATTTTTATATATATGTTAGAAATGTAGTAATAAATATTAGTTTGTTTTATTAAACGAGGCGTATATATTTCATTAAGTGTAGTCTTTGTTAAGTGTGATTATTCATCATCACCAATGGTTGAATATTAGTTATTTAAGATATAAGTAAATATGCTAAAATTAAGCAATAATTATGAATTTCTTTATAAAATTTAGTTTTATGTTTAGGCTTAGTCCTAGAGCTGTAGTTGAAACCCTTGTCATTATCATTATTATTATTATCATCATCATAATTGTCATCAACGTTTTAATTAATGAGCTATTTAACTGTTTAAAGGCCATAAATAAATATTAATTTCATAATATTTAGTGATCTCTTAGTATTTTATAACCACATCCCGTCATCTATTTCATGCAAGGATGAGTGAATTGCCATCCTAAATTAGTTATATAGAATCTGAGCTAGTAAACTTATAAAAATATTGAAACACATTTGTTATGTTAAGATCTGAGTAATGATTTATGTCTAGTATACTCCACTTTGGTTTATAGATGTTTTACTTTTATCTAAATATTAGTGCATATAGTGATATGGCTCAAAAAGCAAAATCTCCCATTTTATTAGAAATAAAGTACCAAGAAGGGATTCAAACCCGATACATGTGAAAGGTTATTAGATATAACCGTGTCTAGATTCAGATAATCTAGTGGTGCCCTGCTAGACCATATTCACTTAGTATTTGTTTAAACATGCACTTAACATCAAACCAAGAAATGAAAGTGGATAAAACCTACTGCCTGTATACCTGAGTTATATTTTATTGAAATTACTAGTGTACTCACCTCACATGATTTCATATACCTAAGTTATAATACTTGTTATTAAAAATTTGTTTATAATTCTTATATATATATTTTGGACTCAGATATGGTAATAATATCTTTTGAATGACCTTTAATTATGTTACAATGAACTCCTTTACTTGGATCTTATTTGAACTACACTTTATTATAATTTGAACCATCATTTAATTTGTTACAATATATATATATATATATATATATATATATATATATATATATATATATTCATGAAGATGTGTCAAATGTCAGTAGTGCAGTATGAAAAGATTTACTAATGGCATTAAATATGATTTACTACTTTAAAATAAATGACCCTGGTTTGAGTGCCATAATTTGTATAAATAATATGCTATGCTACTAGAATATATATATATATATATTGTAATGGTAAGAAAAGTAGAGCTGCTTTAACCTAACCTAGAGATGCAGATAGAGGGGGTTTGAACCTCACCTACTCCTCTAGATTGCTACTAAGCGACTTACTCTCCAAACCTCACTAGAATTTAATCTTAATGTATGCCCGGTGGTCAGGGAGAGAAGAGACCACGAAAAGGAATTTTTACATATATAATGATCAGATGTACATACGTATGTCACAAAAGAAAACAATACTAAGTGGTTTTATTTATAGTAAATGAAAGTCAACAGAAACTTTTATTATTGACATTAAAATAATTCACACAATGCTTTATTAATAGTGTCGCAGGCTATTTTCACTGCAACCGGATAGACATATATGAAAAATCCATTGATCGTAATGATAAGAACAGACAAAATTTTCACATTATAATTTTTTCTTTAAAATATTCCAGCCAATGGAAGTGTTATGTAAAAGAAATCAAGAGAGAGAGAGACATGATTCATTAACTCTGTGGTTGGAGAACAGAAATAAATAGGTGATCAAACTCAACTAAACACTTTGGACAGGTTTAAATCACAGCCCTACTTATGATTTAAGAAGAATGATAAAGTGACCCCAGCATGAATTTCCATCCATAATTGAAACATTTCTATGAGATTTCGAGAAAGATTTCCTAATAAATATAAATATACAAGACCATGCACAAAGGCGATAGCATATAGTGGGCTGTGAGGCTTGAGACATAACAGTTACTAAGAGGTTAACACAAGACCAGATAACTCTCCTTCTCTAAACTAGGTTAGAGAGAAAAATGGAATCCGTTCACTAAACGCTTGACCTGGATTCAGGATCAAAGTTTTTTTTGTTGCTTATGTCCAGTTACGTACATTGAAGGGACTGAGATCGACATGAGATCCAGAGCAATTTATTTATTTTTCAGAAGGTCCGAATGTAGGTATGTTAACCTAAGCAAACTTGGCAAAAGAAGCACTGTCATATATGCTGAGTGGCCCAATAGATCAACCGAGGCACGATGCCATATAAATATGGTCAACAACCTTTAAATTTAAGAAAGAAACCCTCTGCCAAATATATCCTTTTATAAAATTTAGATCACTAAAACAAGAGGGCGGTTATTTTATTGATTTAGTTGAAGTTTAACCAACACACCCCAAAGCCAATGCTATTTAATAATTTTTAATACATATTGTCAAAATGTACTCTCTCTTATTACTAAAATATAAATGTGAACGTTTTATTTCACACTCTTTAAAATATAACTTTAAATTTGTAACCCTTCATTGACTAAAATATACAGGCATTTGATAAGGATCTTTCTTTTATATATATATAAAATCAAATTAAAATATTGAAAATTTTCTAATAAAATATTTAGCAATTAAATCTTGATTTTAAAAATAGAGTTTTGGACTTTCTATGATTTGCTTCCCTTTCTTTCCAAAATGTCTATATAAAATAAATAACTTAATTACTGGAGTATAATGGTGGAAAGTTAAACGAACTAATTTTCAATTAAATTTATAAAAGCTATCACTGCCATTATATATATAATAAACCACACCCATTACGATATAAAAAAAAAGAAAGCAATTAATGAAATACCATTTTACAAGATATGAATACGTAGATTAAAAAAACATATATATAAAAACTAAATATAGATTGAATTTGCAAATTACAAAGATATTCTAATAATTTATGGGAACGTTACTGGTAACTAGATGGGTGGGTCAAAATGAGTTTATTAGATGTTTCCCGCAGGTCTTCCCGGTTCTTTAAATTTGTTTTTCCATGATTTTGAGGGCAGATTTTTATGGATACAGGGCAGACCCTTTAGTTCTCTGGCTGGCTTACATGATTAGAACTCCGGCCTTAGGAATGGCTCAGGAGAGCAAAGGCAAAGAGATTACCTCTGCATTTTTGCAGAGCAACACATTTCTGGATTTTTTTATTTATATGCTGAAAGAATAGAGTGCAGTTTGAAGTAAGTACAGCAAGCAAGAGTTCGCTATATTGTCCAATCTTTCAGCAAAATTTCTTCCAACAAAATTCTTAAGATTTTCTCTCTGACCTTCTTTAATTTAGGCAACTATTTGAGAAAATGATAAATTTAGTTTGAAAAAGAAACATACATTCACTGTGGTTGGACTTAGGGTCTTAGTTAGTCCACAGTGAATGGTGAAGCCAGCATATATATATATATATATATGCACAGCTTCAATATATATATATATATACGGAGAGAGAGATTTTATTTAATAAAATATATATTAAGATTTGACCCCCCTACTTTTCTGCTACATTAAGACTAATTCAATTGTAACTTGATGGATTTTATAATGACTGGAAAATTTAAGTATTTGAAATTTTAAGAGTATGGAAAAATAAAATAAAACTAGCAGTTTTAGAAAAAACTAATAGGTTTCAGAGTGTTAATTAGCCTAGGTTCTGGATTCACTCTGTGTAGAATTCAGAATTAAACAAATTTTTATACTAAAATATAAACAAAATGTTGACTTGTAAAACAATTTGGTGAGTGTACTAATTAATAATACATTATATTTTGATGGGACATTAATAGATGTTTACTTAAAAGAGGAAAGAAAAGTTTTTAAGAAATTCAGCTTGTCAGGTTGCTTGAGATTGGCATATTAATAAGAAAAGCATACATATAAAGTCAAGTAATAAATAACTATAATTCAATGACTGCACCAAAGTTAAAGAAAGTTAGAGCATATGAGAGAGAATAATATTCATAAAAAATTTTCGAAAACAATTTACATTTACATTTTAGTAAGACAAAAAGTTATTAAATAATACATTAGGAGAAATCTTAATAGAATTTGAGACTAATTAGGCAAACTAGATTTAGTTTCAATGGTGGCAGTTTGAAATAATTTACCTTGCATGGCAATTAATGAATTAATGTGAATTTTACTTGGTGACAGCCAGCTTCCTTCAGCATTCCAGAGTTCTTTTTTAGACTTTCCTTCATTTCAGGGCAGCAGGATATTATGGCAGTGAAAGATGACCACACAAGGGTCAGGAAGGGTATTGCTCTTATCTGATCATCATTTTCAGATTTCAAAACAGCATGAATTATAACAGCCCAGTTCTCTAAATAGTAACTGATTCATTGGTGATTAAAATTAGCCCATTTTATATACTGCTCATGTATTTCTGGAATGGTTTTAATTTATTTCTAGCTCAAATCTAATTTTTAATCTAAAATCTTAAGTTTTCTTTGTTCATTGTTCAATCTTAGTTAGAGTTTCAATATATATTAGCTTGCCTCATGAGTTCTAGTCTTAACTTTTCTGGCTGTACTGGACAGACATATTGGTAATGACTATACTAGAAACATATTCATTGTTGGAAGTAGTTTCAATGGGGAGCATGTTCAGTCATTTAGTTAAACCAAGGTTCTCTCTCAAAGAGTGTATATTTTCATTTAGGTTAAACAGGCAATTTCTTTCTCGCCTCTAAAATGATAAAATTTATTGCCAGATCCTGTACCTTACTGGCAGCAACCGATTCAGAGAGCATAACCAATGGTAGAATTTTATACCCATGTTTACACATTGGTTAGCAACACTGTGATTCAATCTGATCAGATAAAAAAAGAATCTGAACTAGTCCAGTCCTGAAGGCAAGGTCAGATATGACATCCCTCACTGGCTAAATTTAGCATTGAAAAACATAGTCATCAAGATGGGCTAAATGAGGTGTTGCCTGCTTTGTTGGGTTTTCAGGTTTATTGATGTTCTTGTCTTGTTCATCACTCTTGTTTGATGGTCTTGTCCCTGGTTGTTTGCTGCTGTCTTCAGTTTGGTGGTCATCATTTTTGCTTGATGTACTTGTCCCTGGATGTTCATATGGGTTGCTGCCATTCTTGGTTTAAGTGGTCATCCTTGTTTCTTGATTACTTGTTTCTGTGTGATTCAGTTTCAGTTGGTTTAGGTGGTGATGATGTTGATAATGATCTTCTGTTTAACTACTACAGTGTAGAGTCCTTTCAGGTGTGCAACCACTGCTAGCATTTATTTTGTGGATCCATAGTACTTTCTGCAAAGCATGCAAGTGACTATTTATACTTTTACAACTACTGTTTGTAGCTGTTCTACAATCTATTTTTATTTTTTTAAGTTATCACTCATAATTTTAATTTTACAGCTACATTTTGTAAATTTATAATGACAAAGCTAACAATCCACTAGGGCAAGCTTTGGTGTTTTGTTGCAAGTAAAGCTTTCATGATTGGTTGGAGCTTTTAATTGACATGTCTATTATACCTTTGCAGTCAATTTTTTATTTTAACAGATCTGATTTTAATAATTACCATAATGTATGTATGATAAATGTCTTTAGCCACAGCAATGTATTTACTTTATTTTTCTAGCCAATTATGTTGGAACTGGCATATTTTATACTATTTCCCCAGTCAATGTGGAAAAAATATTTCTTTTGTCTCTGCTGGATCTGTTTTTTATTCAGACATATCTAAGTAATATATTTTATCACCGATTTATAAATACAGTGAATCTATTTGCTGGCATTTGCATATTTTTCAAACTGCTGAATCTGATTTTTATTCAGGCAGAATAGTGGTTTTTAATATGATGGATGTCTTTAACTGCTACTCATGTATTAGTCTATTTTTTCTTTCACGGGGAAAAATAGTTTTTTTTCTCTGGCTGAAACAAATCTGTTGAATTTGATGTATTTTACTATTTTCCCAGTCAATGGGGAAAATATTCCTTTTGTCTTATACTATTTTTTCGGTCATAGGAAAAATTTTCTTTTTGTCTGACTATGCGAAATCTGTTGTATATTCTGGCAGAACTAAGTGATATATTTTATCACTGATTTGTAAATATGAAGAATCTATTTGCTTCACACTTGTCTATTTTTTCCAAACTGCTGAATCTGATTTTTATTCAGGCAGAGTAGTGATTTTAATAAGACGAATGTCTTTAAATGCATACTTATGTATTTACTCTATGCTTTTGTCAAACTGCACCAAATCTGTTGTTTGGCATATTTTATATTATTTTTCCAATCATAGAAAACATTTTCCTTTTGTCAGACTGTACTAAATCTGTTGTATTTGGCATATTTTATAGTACTTTTCCAGTCATAAAAATTTTTTTCATTTGTACATATTTGGAATTGGTTTTCAGAGCTGACAGGTTAGGTTTAGGCCACTGAGTTGTTTTATCTTTGTCTGACATGTTTTGATTCATTTTTCTTAATGTTGTAACCTGGTTCACTTTTGTCACTTCAAAGCCTAAGTGTCTGAACCAGTCATGGCCTAATAAGTTACTATGAACACCTGATTGCCAGTGGTTTATGTATAGTCTTGTTAAATATAGTAATTTTAACTTGTCTGGCACAACAGTTTTATTTTATTGCACTGATAACCTGTGATAGACTTGCTTCTAGGGTGCAGCTTATATTTTTTATTCTTATTATTGATAGCCCAGGTTATTTTTTGAAACAATGAAAACTTTAGGCCCTGTGTTCAGTTCTATTGTAACTAATAAACATCACATGACCACTACCTCTTATGCTTGTGTATAACTGTTGTTAAAACAGGCAAAACTCACTATATATATTGCCACACACAACAAGCTAGAGTAATTAATGGATGCCAAAAATTAAGGTGTTTTCAGTTTAAGACTCATAGTTTTGTAGTTAAATGGAGATAAAAGGTGGTTGTTGGAGAGTTGCATTAGATCCTATGATCTAGGTGCAGTGATCTCAGATCCAAGGCTCCTCACTGACGAAGGCCATAAGCCAGAAACTAGTCTCGGGATATTGGATGAGTAGGCACTAGATGGGGATTTTATGCACAAGCCTTTTTGCATCCATTGATTACTCTAGCTTGTTGGGTGTGGCAATATATATATATAGTGAGTTTTGTCTCTTGTAACATGTCATTAATTATAATACTATGTATAAATTGATTGTCTTTAATATGATTTATACAGGCAACTTGTTTGTTTTTCTTACAATTACATTTTCTGTTTTTGGAATGGATTTTTCCATTCTCATATTGGCTGCCAATCTTTTTAATTTCAATCATGGAGCTTTTATATGTCTGATTCACTTGTAAAGTGTACATGTTATATAGTGATGCAGGAATTTTGTATGGGTGTGCATTTGTTTATAGCATCTGTAGTATTGACTGACCCACTATTATGCTTGATTTTTTATTTTAGTCAATAATGAGCTGGTTGGGCCAAATGACTGGACTCACTTCCAGATGTATATATATTAACTTGCAATTAAAAGAATCTGTAAATTAATAACAGTTTATCCCAGGTAGTTAATGTGTCAATATTGTAATTGAAATACCTGCAATCTTTGTATGTAAATTAAACAAATTCTGACATAGTATTTCACATTAATGTTAACACATTTGAAATTAAAAATACAGGAAATTGGTATTTCTAATTGTGGGATGCATAGAAACATATGTTCATTAATAAGGAGCTTTCAGAAGAAATAGCATATTTCAAGCACACCAAAATTGTCATACTTTAAATTGCCAATATCTAAATCAGTATCAAGTGTATATCTTAGAAATAGAAACCAAAACCCATTTGATTTTATAATATAGCACTATAGGAATTAGTGACACACTGTGAATTTAGTGCTGAACTAGATGGTATGGTTTTTGGTTTATGGCTATGAAAGATGATTGACAATAAGTTATGGCAAGTTCTACCCAGTGAAATAGCCTTAACATATAAGCAAATGGTGAATAAATGCATAACACAAAAGTTACTCATGGAAGACTTTGCAGATTTTCAAAGTAATAAAAATGTAGTAAGATATAACATGATAGTAAATAACGTGGACATTTAGATAATAAGTTGTTGAAGCTTTACAAAGCATTTTGTATGCTAATGTTGCAATGAGAAGAGATATCTAAATAATATCTGTAAATTTAAAAGTGCTTAAGGCCATATATATAGGAAAGTTGGTCGTTTACAATGTGTTAATTCACATAAAAGATGAAGTTAAAACAAAAAAAATTTAAATTATGAAGAGGAAAGATCAAGAGTAAAATTGAAATAAAAACAATAAACAACTTTGGTTTACACATATAAATGGTTGGATAAAAAAATGATATGAAAATTAATATTGGCATGGGGTTGTTTTTAATTTTGCTAAAGGATTGGAGAAAATTAATAAAAGACACAATAAGTAGCATCATTGTGAAAAAAAGAATTATTACCACGAATATAAATGAAAATGGGATTGATATATGAAATGAAGTAATGGTATCAGTCAGTGTAAAAGCTAAAATAAAATTACTGTCATTATATATTGTGAAAAGAGACTTATATCAAATCTTAAAGAGGAAGCTGATTCTGACCACTATAAATTTGAGTAAAGTGAAAGAATACAGATGACTGACAATAGTATTGCAAATTGCAGAGAGGAGTCTTGGCTGTTAAAAGAGCAATGTAAAAAGCTTAAAGAATCAGACTATACAATTTATCAGGTGTTGTAAAGACTGCCCACCTATTACTATGATGATCTCTAAGAAGTTAGAGCCTTGGATTAAAGTAAGTAAGCCATGGGATAAACTTTATTTTATATAAACAATGCTGGCTCCTTTAATGGAAATATATTCCTGACACCAAACTATTGCTCAAAAGAAACAAATATAAAAGAGTTAAGTATGAGCATGGAACACACTATGAAAGCTTAAAATAAATTTTTCATGTATCATGGTTATCCCCAAATTATTGTTTCATATAATGAAATTGAGTTCACAACTGTTTTGTTTGAAGATTTTTTAATAACTAGAAAAAACCACCCATATTAATACTTTCATATTACTTAGAATTTAGTGGTCTGGCAAAAAAAGCAGTACAGCATTTGAAATAGATGCTGAAGAAAACTGTATATAAAGTTAATAATAAAGCTTTAATGGACACAAGGTTCCATTAGCATTTCCATCTGTATACAATGACTAAAAATACACCAGTTGAGATATTATGCAGAAAATGACAAACTTTTATACAAATACTACAGTGATAGTCCACTAGAGGGAGCCTGGGATTCCAGTCCATGCTGTTACAGGCTCCCAGTTTTATTCACCAAAGTTATAGTCTAGTTTTGAATTCATAGAAAAAAAATTTACTAAGATGTAAGTGAATACTTGTTTTATTGCCTTTTCATCTTTACAAGAAATCTTAAAGAAGTTTTCATTCAAGAATAATTAAAATTACATATCGTTTCCATTTTATGCAAACAGCTGTCATTGGAAATAGGCAAACGCTAGGTTAAGTAATTCTTAGAATCATTAGAATAACATAAATCTTTGAAAAATAGTTTTAAATGAAACTAAATGGTTCTAAAAAGAATAGAGCCACTAGAAATCCTAATTTTATTGATAGAATAAAAAGAGAAAACATTTGGATATCAAATCTCATTGAAAATGCTGAAAATAAAAATGTTAACAAAAATAGTTTTAAAAACTTTATCTTTGCATGAGATATTAATAATGTTAAACACGTTTCTATAGCTGAAAACCAGTCAGGGAAGACAGAAAACAACCTAAGGAACATTATATATACAAAAATTAATCATAAAATTAAGAAAGAAAGAAATACTAGTGTTAAATTGTTCAGAAAAATAAAGTTATGATATCGTTGTGTTAAACAGGTCGAATAAATTATTTTGAATTTTAATTCGATCTCAAATTTAGAATTGAACATTATAGATTATGACTTAAGCTATCTCCGTGCACAAAAATCAAGTTTCACCAATGATCACAAGAGAAGTTATTAGCCCATTTCCGGTGTGATTGGGGCATCACAAAAAATAAAAATAAAAATTTTCAAATCAACACAGAATTACAACGAAATGATTCATTCCTCAGCAAAAAACAAACAAACAATGATTTAAAGGCAAAATTAGTACAAATGATGTTTTAGACATAAGCAGAGATATTGAAGCTACAAATGATTCATCCTCTTTTAGTTATTTCAAACTTTAACAATAAACCTTCAGATTATACAACCGAATCCTTGATTCCTAATCAAGACCTAGAATTCAATCCAAAGAAACAGAATCCAATTAGTATCAACAAATAATGACCATAGTGAACCCTGAGGGACTTTATAGTTGGGTAAATTGAACAGGTATTGTGAACATTTGCAGACACAGGAGGTTGATAATGATTACAAACAGACTTTCAGCTCCATTGACCTCAGTGTGCTAGGTGATATGGACAAATGGTGTGTATTCATGGTTTGCAAGTAAATCTGGCTTGATTCCAGACTACATTAAATCCAATTGTTGCATTGGTGGGCACATGTCTGCACTCCTCATTTCTTGTGCAGGGGTTGATGATGGCGGTTGTTGAGGGTCTGGTTTGTGGGTGCGGGCTGTTGAGGATTATTGCCGCTTCCGGAAAACCTGCCAGGAGGGTACTGGGTCAAAGTTTTCAGCCCCTTTACTGCTCTGATGGGCTGCTGCACTCCCTTGATGGATTGTTTTTGGACAGTGCAGATCTGTGCTTGTCCATATATAGATACATATTGAGTAAGGTTATACAATCCTTTTGTGGATATGTTTTTAATCGAGCGTATGTGCTTTGTTTTTACCTTGTAACATTGAACACTGTAATATCTTGTAGCTGGTGATCAGTCACCTGTGTTTTTTTACCTTAATAAAAAAATACTACAGTGGTCAACAGTATAACTAACCTCTACAATCCTAGTTCAAACCCCGGCCTAGGCTCCTTAATCTCTTCTACATAATTAATATTTTTGACATTGACACAAAGCTCACCAGGCATATATACCAGAAATAGCAGGCACTAGATGCTCTGTGTATATGAATAAGTTAGTGAATTATGATAAAAAAGGAGAATACCTAAGATGGACACTGGAAATGCATGCCCTAAAGAAATAATTTTTTAAAATTTAATTTATGCCTAGACTAAATTAACGTAGCGATATATATATTATAACCTACGCTCCCAACATTGCTCACATACATTACATGAGCGAAATGCCCAGGCACCAGTTCTATTAATGAATAGAACAATATAACAAGATATATGATACAAAATTATTACTGAGACTCTTCAATTAAGTCTATGTTCAGCTCAGCTCAGTGGGAGGCTATAGGAAGTTCATAAGATATATGATTATAAGTAAATGAAATAAGAAATATTACACAACATTAAATATAATGTAAATCCTTTTTATTAATTAATTGCATGATAAAGAATCACAATGTTTATTTATACAATATGTTAAAATATTCTTTCAACTTAATTCCTTCCTTCATCCAAGTATAACATATATCAGCTTGCTATAATTATATTCCTAAACAATTCTATGACTTGTCATATCATAATCTAAACATCTACTTTAATGCCAATCAAGAAATAAACAATAAGGTCCCAGGGAATTTAACAAACACAGTTGAATTAAATAAATACATTGGTCCATAAGTTATAATTCTAAAGTATGATAAAATGTAATGAAACAAATTGACTAAAATATTTTACTGTGTTTCAATAATAAGATAATGACAGAAATAGAGTATTTTAATCTCATATCATCATCTAACAAATATACTAACTTGACAATCTTTCTAATACGTTTATCCAGTGGCAAATGTTCCTTATAATGTTTCGATTAAGAAAACAATATTGTCAGGCACCAGCAGATTTAATATTATAACTCTAAAATAATATATCTATTTTATAATAGATTTATGAAATGTGGAGATGTGGAAATGGAAACACGAATGTACACAAGAATAACTAAAGACACAGTTTTTAAGATTTTAAATAACTAAAACAAATCATTTATTACAATAAAAAAATTTAGTTTAACATGATATTTTTACAATAGGACTACTTGTCTTACAGATTTCAAATTATCGAATAAACTTTGAGCATCAGTTCGGGACTATTCACATTATATAACATTATTTATACCCTTTGAAAGCAAATTACCAATAGACTCTAATATTCTAATTTTGCATATTTGCTTGGCTTAAGTGTTTCACTTAAACATAATAATATTCTAATTTTGCATATTTGCTTGGCTTAAGTATTTCACTTAAACATAATAATATTCTAATTTTGCATATTTGCTTGGCTTAAGTATTTCACTTAAACATAATAATATTTTAATTTCGCATATTTTCTTGGCTTAAGTATTTCACTTAAACATAATAATATTCTAATTTTGCATATTTGCTTGGTTTAAGTATTTCACTTAAACATAATAATATTCTAATTTTGCATATTTGCTTGACTTAAGTATTTCACTTAAACATAATTAAACATAACACTGACTAAATAATAAATTATATTATTGGCAAACTAAAATATTTTGAGAGGATATTACTATTGACTAATAATATAAATCAAATTAATTATATTTGGCCATCAACAAAGCAACTTTTTTTAACTAATGAAACAATCATTTTTAAATACATCTACCTTTTCGCACATTACAATGAAATCATATTCATTCTGATGGTTTGATGATTTATAATTCTGTTTTAAATAAATATACTGTGTTTTAAAACATTTATTTCACCTTTTAATTTCAATAACTTTAAATCTGTATATTCGCGACATTATTCATATTATGTGCATGTGTGTGCATGTGTCAAGCAACAATAATAGAAAACAATCTTTTCTACAAACTCCATTCATCAAGAGAATATTAAATAATTACATCATTTCGGACAATGTCGTAAATCATCAATAAAATAAGACACCAATATTACATCAAGAATTTGACTTAGCTATTTATCTGGCCACATTTTAAATAACACGGAGCTATATTTTCATGATTATACAGACTATGCATTCCAAGGTAAATTCACATGAGGAGTAAATAACTATTTACTTAATACTTCTACAATAATTCATCTAATTTTTAATACATTGTTGGTGGGGAATCTCTTCCTCATCACCAAGACTCTAAGAAAAACATCACATAACTTCCTAAATATCATTTCATAATATGTGTATAATATAAACTAGGCTCTACTCATGGAAATTATTAAAACATAGTAAACAGCAAAATCTTTTATCCCTACAAAAATATTAGAATGCAATAATATTATTTTCCATTCACAAAGCTCTTCTACATGTCTAACATTATATTTACATGCTGGCAGACAAATACACACAGATAACATATTAATCCATTCAATTCTATAAAATATGACAGCATCCAAAATTTATACATAAAATATTCACAAACGGAACTTTACTAAACAAATGTCATAATTGTGCAAAATAGACACACACACGCGGATAAGAATATATATATATATAAAAATTAATTCTAAGTTATTTACTATGCAGATAACATGGTAAATAAATAATGCATTAAGGTATTACTTTTAATTCAGAATAAACTTTAAGTTACTTTTAAAATTTAATAGTTATAATTATTACGAACTTTCCTTATCATATTTAGCAAACTATTTCAGTTATACGTTCATTGATTTTAAAGCCAAAACTCTCATTTTGAAATAATAAAATATATAAAATAAAGGTAACCCTCTCTCTAATGATATAATAAAAAATATATTTCTTTTCTTTACCTTCGTAAAAGAAAAATAAGACATATTTTTACAAAATCAATTTTTACCCATGTATCCACTGCCCTCATGAATACGCATTCCGAGACAATCTAGGAGATCATAATAACCCAAATTATAAATAAAACATAATATTAAGTATGCCTACCTATCTCTAATATACATTAATAATGACAAGCAAAAAAAAAAATAAAGAAACCAAAGTTATTTGTTTTGTGACTTAAAATAAAAGTTCGTTTGCAAAGTTTTACTCCAGGTTTATGAAATGATATGGGGACAAACTCCAAGCTGAATTTAAACACAAAATGAATTTCTGTAGAACAACTAAAAAAATATAATTGTAACTTAAATATGACTCAGCACCTCCAATGTTCATAGCCAAGCTATTTGAGTTTACTATATCACATATAAGTAATCAATTTCTCTTTTATTATGATGAAAATATGACATTTTAGCTACTGTTGAACAGGAATTTTTCATTCATTCCGTAGTAGTTTTAAATTAAGTATGCAATTATTTTTAGTAGTTTTCTTGAATAGCATTTGACACTTTATAATTTAATATATGCATAGTTTATTTTTGAATATTACCAATTAAGATACTATGATTCATTAATAATTCTATAATTAATACTTCATTATTATAGTGCATTTTTATCGAAGAGAACAGAAATTGCACCGCATTTCAGTCCTTCCATTTGACTTAAGTAAATATATTTAATGAGGAGTTTCCATTGGTTATTTGAAATAATTCACATTTTATTTCTTTTATTAAACACATATTATTTTTAAAAACACTAAATAAATAAATAATATCACTTTTTTGTAATTAATTTAAGCATGGTATGATATATATCATATAACACATATCCTTTAGTTTGCATTTAATTTTTGTAAAAGCATAATACAGAAGAGAGTGAAAAATCCAAATAAATTCTGAAAAACAGTCCTGCATATGTTTCCAAGATATATTAAAGAACACATGTGGATTAATTATATTACAATAATGTTCACGCACTCTATATTCTTTTTTAATTATAGATAAATAAAGTAATGCCATCTTAACACTAACGATATACATTTTAAATATTAACAAGCATGAGGTGGTTAATTCAAATGTTTAAATTAAGGAGAGAATGAAAAACTAATGTACCTTTTAAAATTTATTCTTGTATCTGGAATAAAGACATTCTTCTGTAATTAATTTCCTAAGATTTTTTTTTAGAAGTTTACTCCAAAGCTTTTTTAAATCAATTTGACTTCAGCAATTAATGAGCACTTTACTGGCTGCAATTAAAACGATAATGAGCAATTTTCCACTGGAAACTATCTGGTAAATAGACTTTTCTTTTTTTTTTTTTTAGCAAAGGTCATTTCCCTTTCCAAGGTTACTCCCATATTTTTTTCACCCAAGCTAATTACATATTCAAAAAAATCTTTTCTTAAAAAAAAAATCAGAATGATTTTTTAGAATTAAATCAAGCCAAAACAAAATAATAATAATAATAAAATAAATAGCTTTTACAAACTTGAAAGACATGAATATTAATTAACTGTTAAACAAAAATGATTAATAATTTATTTAATTTGTAAAATAATTCACCTATCCAACATCCATTAATCATTGAAAAGAAATATATATATATATATATGTTAAATTATTAAAGATAATTACTGTAATTTAAATGTTTTTATTGTGAATGTACTATTGTTTGCTGTTATTAAAAGATGAAAATGAAATGAAACATAATACAGACATATATGCATGCACATGTACTGCATCCTAAATATTAAACTATCTTAACTAAATATAATTGAAATGGTTATTAATTGTTGAAAAAAGAATAAGTATTAATGAATAAAGAATTTTGAAACCATTCAACCAATATTTCACTAACATAAAATAATTTTGCATCTTTCTGACAAAATGTATCAATTCCATTAATAAACAACCCCTCTTTCTTACATTAAATACTTCATTAACCACAATAATAATAATAAATACTTATAAAGTGGTCAATCAACTGCATAAGCAATCCATATCTAAGCTTTAAACAATTTCCAGCAAAAGAATTTAAAATTCTAAAACTATTTCATTTTTTTTAATATAATATAACTATTCAATGCAGATACAAAGCATCTCAATTCCTTGTGCCCATTCAGATGGTCACAATATATATTTAGTAATCATGAATCACATTCCAATGCAAAGTAATAATGAATTTATAAATTACAGCTTGTATACTAACTTATTTTAGCATTATTAATAATGCTAACATACTATTAACATAAAAAAGGATTTTAATAAAAAAAAGGATTTTACCAATCTATAATAGTTGACATTCAATCCATTCTCTATCATATTACATTAAAAAAATAAATCTTAATGCTTACACTTAGTTTTACAGATAGAGTGAGATTACACATAGATATACACCTGGGTCTTGTTTTACACGATTGATAGGTTGCTTAGAAAACATGCGCAAATGAAATCACACAAAAATAGACATAACTTACATTGAAAAGCATCTGTGATTTTTCAAAATTCGCATAAAAGCAAAGCACCAATGTAAAATTACTTTAAAATTCGTGCAAAAAAAAAATTAAGGAAATAAAATATGACTAATAAAAAATTTCAAATTTGAAAAAAATTGATAGAACACAAACTTTTTTTAACTATAATATTTAATTTTATTCAAAATAATATATTTTTATGCATAATTTACCGTACAGTAATTTATAATTTTTATACACATTTTAATTATTATTGCTATTTGCCGAAAAACACATTCGTTTGTAAACTGGTAAAAAATCAAATTTTTCACAAGAAGAAATACAACTAACACCAACTTCACACTTATGTTGTACCAATGGTTTTCTGCTGACAATGTAATTAGTAATTAATCTTTGAGATGATGATTTTATTAATTGTTTATAAAGCTCACGATATCTAGACATACAAGCATTTAGCTCTTGTTGGAATTTAAGAGCACATTAATGATTAATGTCATTAATAGGAAAATAATAATTGATTACATTCTTTTTTAAAAAGCAAAAACAGAATGTGATTTAAAATGCAAAATTAACATGCACAATGTTTGAACAACGACTATTGGCTGTCTGAAAGTGATGGTAAGGCGCATGTGGGGGTGTGTGGCAACCTTCCAGTCATTACTGATTTAATAACAACATGTGATTTAAACAAAATATTATTTACATACGTTGCTGATAACTTATATTAACATCTAGAAAATTGTGGTATAGTAAATCTAAGATTTTATGCTGTAATATCATAAATTAATAACTCAGTGAGTAATAAATGTATATGTTTATATATTCATGCTTTCAAGCCAAGATGCTTAAGACTGGCTTATATATATAATAGTTAAGTAAAAGAGAAGATTGGTATTATTCTTTTCTTGTCAAAAAATCTCTTTCATGTGTCTAGGCCTGATCGCTTCTCAGACCACTGTTTTAGCAGCTATTGGCTGTCTGAAAGTGGTGGTAAGGTGCGTGTGGGGGTGGCAACCTTCCAGTCATTACTGATTTAATAACAACATGCAATTTAAACAAAATATTATAATCTTGTAAAATATAATGTGTGTATACATAAAATGTGGAAATCATGATTTTAATTTTATTATTGCATAAAATCTTACTATTATAAAGCACTGAAAATATTGAAATTACTAAGCTGAAAGTCGAATTCCAATAATGTGCTATTACTTTCAATATAACGTAAGTGCACAAAATTTATTATTTAAAAAAATTGTGCATTATCGGAGGTCGACTTCCGGTGAAACATGAATCGCATAACTTCAAAATCATGTTAATTAAGTCTGCATAAAAAGAGACCCAGGTGTATATAACAATAATGTGGATTATTGCTTAAAACAGAACTTAAGTAATAGGTATTTACTATCATAAATAAAATATACATTAGAAGAATCATCTATTTTTATTTATTGACTTAGGATGTTTTTATATTGACACACCTAAACTAATATGTAAAATCTATAACTGAAATATATTACTCCTTATCCTTCATTGACTTTTTTTGGCAATCTTCAAAAAAACATTACTTAGGAAGATGGGGGTGGGGAGAATGCATTAGAATAATAAAAATAAACTATCAATCTTTTAACTTTCTGTATATATTTTTTAATCTTGACTGACTCTCAATACATAATGTTCTTTTGGATCTCAGGAGAGGAATTAATATGTTGTTTACATTTTTTATAAATTTAATCCCTCCATTCTCCAATTTTTACAAGTAAACAAAAATAGATAAAATGGAAAATAAAGAATTTGGACCAGCAAACATTTATGTTAATCATAAAAAATATAAATCTTTTAAAGTATACTAAATCTAGTGCAAATACATATTTACTTTAGGTTTATGATTAATAAATGAGTAGGCATGCATTTCATTTCTGCTTAAAGTTATTATTAATAATAATGTGCAAGATTTTACCAACAAGTCCATGAGGAAGGATTAAACGCTTGATTCAACATGTAAAGTCTATGTTAGCAGTACCATGCAGAGGCTTCCTTCCATCATGATGATTGGGTTATTTGTGTAGCAGGTAGATTGGTAACTCTGGATAAACACTGGATATTTGAAATGCTGGGCATTTGTACAATTATGCTGGAATTTACATCTTGATGCCTCCCAATGCTCAACAACTCATGCATTTTAGTAAACTTCTTCATTTTCTTATTTATTCCTTCTTTTATATTTCTTTCTTATATTTTATGTATCCATATATCCTCTCTTTTTTTCTTTCTTCTCAATTATTTTATATATTAATTTTGAGATGCCTTAGAGAATGTTACATGACACAAGATTCTTAATGGATTTTTCATATTCTATATTTGTCTGATTTCCATTTCCTTTTTATACAATTGCTTTTACTTTCCTATTTGTCCTTATGTTAATTTCCTGTTCTTTTGGTCTTATTTTTACTTTTGACACTCTTTAGTTGCGTTTTTGCTATTGTTAACCATAAAAGTGTCAAACTAACTATTTTACTGATTGTTTTTGGATATAAAATAAGATTCCAAATATTACTTAGCTCAATGGATTATTTTCATTACTGAATTTTTTTTATTGTTTTCATTAGTTTACCTTTTAAACTCTTGGATAATAATTATTTATTTAAGTTTTTAAAATTATTTCCCTATGCTTAGGTTTTCTTTGTATCTTAAAACATTATATAATTGCACACTCACATGCATGCCTATTATTTATGTGCATGAGTTCTAGTAAATTTTAGACTTTAAAGCTAAATGGTAGGAACTAGAGAAAATCAAGCAAGCATATATGCAAGAATATATGTGCCACTTCATATCCACACACTTACATCCAAAAAAAAATAAAAACAAAAAAAAATATGTACATATCTCTTTACATAGAATAGAGTGATCACATCATTCTCCTGACCAATGGTATGTTTGTGTGTGTGTGTGTAGTATGTATATTTTATTCATTGTTGTATATTCATTATAAGTTCATTCCTGGTTGCAGTCACTATCACTTTACTTTTTATCTACAGGCTATGGTCTATATGATCAGTTGTGTTAGGGTTTAGGACTGTGGGTTTAAAAACATTTTTGATTTTTTTCTACTGTCTTCTTAGAGAATTTTCCAAAATCAATGGCTGTCAATAACTCAGTCATCTCATTTATATTGCAGCCATCTCATTTATATTGTAGCCTCTGTTGCTGAGCATAATGTTATATACTTGCAGGTAAGTTATATCTAATTTTTTATACTATCTGTCAATTGGACTTGAAAAATGCCACTGGACATGGGAAATGCCATCAATGAACACAGTTGGACTACTTGTTTTAAAGAAAAAACTGGATTTCAGTTTCTGTTCCATCATTGGATATTTTTCCTGTGACACTCAGTGTAAAAGGTCATCCTACTTTTCATGGCTTCAAAATGCTTTCTGCAATGACATTTGGTACTGCTGGAATATCTGTGGTAGGTGTTCAATACTTCTCCACCAGTCTCTTGCTGTGATGCTCAAATGGCTTGCAGCAACTGTAACTTGTTCCCTGTTATTTAACTTGTAGATCAGAAAGTGTTTTTTAGGCTATCTGAATACATGATCTGACTTTTCCAATGTCTTTTTTGAAAGTTTTCACTTGTATTGATTTTGCTGCTGATCAATGTCTGTTTTTTGTGGAGTCTTTATTATTGTATACTGACACAGTTGTTTGTTTGTAGGTGTTTGACCATCATTTGTCTTTACTTTTTGTTCCTCTAGTAAGGTTTCTCATAGCTATTGTCTGACTATACTTGCAATAGCCTGCCCCAGTTTTTCTGAACTCCTTGTATTTATCTGGGTTTAAACAAGATTATCCTGCTTCTATACTTTATGAGGTTTCTTTTTTCCACTTCTTGTGAATTTCATAATGAATTGTGCAGTCCCAGGCTTCACTTTATGCTGATGATTATACTTGATTCACTATTATTGCATATAACATCTATATATACTCTATTTGTCTTTTGATCCTATCCAATGTTGCATTTACTGTTTCATCAGCTATTTCTTTTTCTCTTGTATTATAGTATACCCTATCCTGGGGGGTCTTTAAATGTTCACTCCAGGATTTGTCTTCTCATCCACTTCTTTTCCTTTCTATTATCTTCTGCTTGCAACATTATTTTATTTTTCATTAAGGTGGTTCATCTCTATGTGTCCTAATAATATGGCAGCTTGTTTTGTTCCAGAATTTTTCTTTCCTGTTCCAGTGTGTCCTCTTTGAAAATAATTCAATTTATCTATACTATCTATCTGTATTATTTTCTAAATTTTTTTACTGCCATTTGCCATAAGAAGTTTTTTTTTTCATTTGTTACTGTTGATTTTCTTTTGAATATTGGTGCTTCATATTTAGCTATGTATGTATATATGCACCAGTTTTAGCTTTATGTGCCACTGAATATTTTATCACCATCACTACCAATTGAAAAAAATATTTTACTATATACACCAACCTTTCTCGAAACTATGCAAGATGTGGTTTATAATTCACATTAATAATTTTAATAAAAAAAATTTTCAGGGATGCATGGTTATTTTACAAATGAAAAAAATTCTGGTTATATATAAAAATTTGGTTCAGGCCACTCTCCTTCAAGATTTCCTTAGATATTTCAGGTTCATGTGAAGAGAGGTTCAAAGTCTCACATTGGCACACCATGTTATATATAAACATGCTGTAACAATTAAGCATGTGTAACTTGCTAACAAGTCTGCAAGACCAAGCAAACATTCTCAAGCAGCATGCACAGTGACATCACTACCCCATATAATCATAGATTAAAGCCCTGCCTTTGGTTCTAATCTGTACTACATAATTAACATCCCTAACATTGACACATCATCTCATTATTATATAGCCCTACATAAGCATATACTATATATTATCTAATTCATAACATTGAATTATAAGATTCTGACAAGAAATGATGAGAGGACAATAGGTAATTTATTTAAGCAGTATTTATTAATAATAAGAATAATGTAAGTTTTAACAATGTGGTGACAATATTTACAGAGCAAGATAGATAGTTATTTATACTGATTCTTATATGAATGTGATTTAGGATTACAGTAATAATTGCAGGTGTAAAAAGGATGTGCTTATTGTTTCTATCCATGGAGTAATTAAGAAAAACAAACTACAAATTATGGACTAGTATCATTTTAGTTTTATTTAAATTCTTATTATAGGCCTAATATTTAAACGTTTATTAGGACCTTAATATTTAAATACTTATTATGGGCTTTACAGTATCTGAGCTATACAAGATGTGGCATGAGGTTATGGTCATATAGCATAGATGCAAACATAATCAAGGGAGGAAATATGATGACCACAGGTCTGCATTTAATTATGTATGGTTCACTGGCTATTACATAATGAAAAATCAGCACTGTGATCTGAAAGCATAATTCATGATATAATGGAATGCCCAGGTTGCAGGGTGCTCCTGCTTTCTAACCAAAGATGCATCTTAAGAATAAGATATATATGTGAGACATACTATGATTTACAGCCTGGAACATTGGTCCATTGATGCTATCTCACCTGATGATAAATTTTATTATTTTTAAGAGAGATCTCACCAAGCATATAATCCAGAAATAGAAGGCACTAGATGTTCTGCATATATGAATAAGTTAGTGACTTATGATAAATAAAAGCAGAATACTTAAAATGGACACTGATAACACATGCCCTATGCAGTCCCATTATAATGGACATAATAAGTATTTTTTCTTTTATTTAATTCAATCCATTCTTTATCATAAAACTATAATAAAATAAATCTTAATGCTCATTCTTAGTTTTTCAGATAGAGTGTGATTACATATAGACATAAAAATGAGAATGCAGATTGTTAATTATAATAGAACTTAAGTAGTAGATATTTACTACCACATATTATAGAAAAATCATTTATTTTGATTTATTAATTTAGGGTGTTTTTATAGGGACACACCTACACTAATATGTAAAATCTATAAATAAAATATATCACTTGTTATCCTGCATTGACTTTTCATGTCAATCATCAAGAAAAATATTACATAGGAAGATGGGAGTGGGGAGGATGCATTAGAATAATAAAAATAAAATAAACTATCAATCTTTTAACTTTCTGTATATATTTTCCACTCTTGACTTACTATCAATACATAATATCCCTTTGGATCTCAGGAGGGGAAGCAATATAGTGTTCACATTTTTATAAATTTAATTCCATCCATCATCTGATTTTTACAAATAAACAAAAATAGATAAAATGTAAAATAAAGAATTTGGATTAGTAGTAAAAAATGCCTTTTAAAATATACAAAATCTAATGCGTACACATATTTACTTAAGGTTTACAGTTAATAAATGAGTAGGCATGCATTTTATTTCTGTTTGAAATTATTATTAATAATAATGTGCAAGATTTTAGTGACAAGTCCATGAAGAAAATTAAGAGCTTAATTCAACATATAAAGTCTATGTTTTCAGGACAATGTATGTTAGAGATACCATGTAGAGCTTTCCTTCCATTATGGTGATTGGGTTATTTGTGTAGCAGATAGACTGGTAACTCTGGCTTAACATTGGACATCTGGATCACTGGACATTGGTACAGTTGTGCTGGAATCTACATCTTCATGTTATTCTTCTCTTTCTATGACATGGGAAAAGCTGATACTGAACTACTCATGTATTTTAATAAGATACATCATCATTTTCTTATTTATTCTTTCTTTTATAACTTTTTATTTTATGTATCTATATATTTTCTCTTCATTTCTGTCTTCTCACATGTTTTATATATTATATATATTATTTTTGAAGTGCCATAGGGAATGTTATATGTCATGAAAATTCTTAATGGATTTTTCATATATTATCTAATTAATTTCCATTTCCTTTTTACACAATTGCTTTTACTTTCCTATTAATCCTTATGTTAATTTCCTGCCCTTTTGGTCTTGCTCTTACTTTTGACACTCTTTAGTTGTGTTTTTACTATTTTTAACCATAAAAGTGTTGAACTGTAACTATTTTACTGATTTTTTTTGATATTAAATAAGGTACCAAATATTATTTAGCTTAGTGGATTATTTTCATTACTGAACTCTTTTCTATTCTTTTCATTAGTTTACCTCTTAAACTCTTGCATAATAATTATTTATTTAATTTTTTAAAATAAGTTCCCTATGCCTAGGTTTTGTTTTTGTTTTAATGCATTATATAATTGCACATCCACACATGCCTATCATTTGTGTGTGTGTGTCCTAGGAAAGATTAGAGTCTAAAGTTAAATGGCCAGAAGTAAAGAATGTGAAGCAAGTATATATGCCAATATATATGCACCACTTCAATACTAATGCCTAATAATAGTGTATTGAGGGAAATTGACATGGATGAGAAAAGCTATAAAGTTGATATATAATGTTGTCTGAATAAGTGACACATTAAAGAAAAAATAGTTACCAGAAGTAATAACCAGCAATATTTCAAGACAATTAAGAGAAGTGCAAACAATTAATGGCAGAGGAGTGAGGAGACATATTAATTATTTGAAATATTATTATCTAACAACATTACGACAATAATATTAGTGGTAAATCAAACTTAAGTCATAATATTGCAATTAAAAAAAGTAAGTGCTTAAACAGTACAATAACAGCTGGGCTTTATATAATGAGAATCACTTATCTGATGAAATTAATTTGTGGAATGAATTAGTTATTATGTTACAAGTAGATTTATTTCCTTCAAAACAGTTTACTTGAATAGACAAAACTACTGAGAAGCAGGAAGAAAGATATCTATCTCTAATGAGGCTTGCTGAAGTGCAACAAAAATCTCAAAGACCACTGAATTATTTTTTGTGAAATAAAAGGTAATTTCCTAAAGAGAATAGAGGAATTGAAATGTGTATAATGGTATAAATAATGGGTGCAGATATATATTTGTATATAATAAATAACATTTTATTATCTAAAATAATTACCAAATGACACTTATTCACTATAGCAAAATTCACAAGAAATTAGCATGGACTGAACGTAAATTACTTATGCAAATTAATTATGTATATGTAAAACTCACACATTAAAAAGAAGCAGCAGACTGAGTAGCATGTGAGCAAATCTTATAAAATCAGTTGTAGATTTTCTTATTATCAACCAATGTGTATGCAGAAGTAATATATACTCTTCAAAAATATTTGTTAGATTGTCTTCTTTTAGTTTTATTTACCAGTATACACACACGCATATATATATATATTAATTCTAATATTCTTATAAATAAATGATAAATTCATAGTATCATTTCTAGGAGCTTCCATGTACTAGTAAAAATATATAATAGCTAAATAAATGATACTTCAGTGCCATAACACACACTTTCCTCAGAGCGTCTTTTTTCACAAATCATAAGAATGACTGTGGTGAAATTTAATATGGTTATTTTTTTTATTATTATTTTCTTCTCAATTTCAAATTCTATTAGTTGAGTAGCTTTAAACAGTATTTTATCTTCCAATATCTTTTTCCAAATATTGTTAATTTTCTTCAATTCACATTTCATTAATGTTTTTAGGCTTTTTAAAAAATTTCTATAGCTTTTTTCTAATCATATTGTCCAATTTTTGCCAGAATATGTGTTTTATAAAAATTGATGTATGTTTAATTAATTTCATATATGAATTAATAGATAATGAATTAGATTTTTTTTAACTGCCAAAATGTGTTCTTCCTTTCTTATTTTTGTTATACAATTGGTCTATCCAATGCATGAATAAAAACAAACTCCATGTGAAATTTCATACATTCCATGGCACTCCAAAGGAAGTTTATTTTTAGAGCATGAAAATACTTCATTAATTTTTTTATATGTAGTATAAATTGTGTGAACATTATTTTTCTTTAAAATATTATCAATTTTATCACTTACTACTGCCTTTATATATAACAGAACAGTTTTAATTTTTGAAGTATCAAAACCATTTTTTATTATATAAAAAATCATATTAATAATCCTGTGCATTTTTAGCAGCATAAATATCTTGGTGAAAATGGCTGTCATGTTTTTCCACTGAAAATAAGTCTGCTGGATAAGAATGACAAAAAATATAGATATCTCATCCCCATCCAGCAGAATTATTTTCAGTGGCAAAGACATTGTTAGATAAAACCAAGAGATATACTGATTCCACCCATTTTCACCAAAATATCAATCCTACTAAAAAGGCTTTTTATAATGATTTTGATCACATGATTATTAATAGGGCTTTTTTATATAATAAGAAATTTGATACTTCAGAAATTAAGACTGATCTACTATATATAAACAGAGTAACTTATAAAATTGGTAATATTTTCAAGAAAAATAATAGCCACATTACTACAGTAAAAAAATTAAAGAAATATTTTCACACCTTAAAAATAAAATTCCTTTAAAGTGTCATAAAATATATAAAATTCCAAATGAAGTTTGTTTACATTTATACATTGGACAGACTAATTATAGAATAAAAATAAGAAAAGAAGAACACATTTTGGAAGTTAGAGAAAAATCCAATTCATCAGCTATTCATTTACATATTGTTAGGTTTACATAATATATGTAATATTTAAGTTGGAATAATATGTATAAAGTATATATTTTCAATGTGATATTGTGAGAATGAAGTGTAAATTATTTTTTGTGTTGAGTTAAAAGAATGTTGTGTTTTAAAGTGTAAATATTATTTGTTATATGTAATGATTATAAAATCTTTTTATTGTCATTATTATAAAAAGATTTTAAGCATGAAACACAGGGTGATTTTAGTATTGGAAGAAATAAAGAATGTAGCATTAGTTTTGGTGATGAAGGTGATGCCAATTATAAGAGATTGTAAATAAGACTGAATAATTCTATTTTTTTCTCTAACACCCTGATTTTCATAGAGGTAATTTATGTTTTTTATATATATTTTTTATTTATATTAAAAGTATCTGTTTGGTAACTACAAAATGATGCAGTAGAAAGGATGATATTTATCCAGAAAACTGGTCTCAATTCCCAAATACTTGTTCAATACAGGAGAAATGTACTTTATAGCATTCAAATTCATCTTAATATTTCTCTACTGAAAAATGATTATCATGTGTGAACAATGTTTTAATAATGAGACATTGAAACTGACAACATACTGCTGTATATAAGAATTGTTTTTATCTACAAATATCATTTTATAATATCAATAGAGTATTTTAATTTAGGGCTTAAACCAGTTTATTTTTTCATTGTATCATTGTAAATGGAGACCAGTGTTTGGTTATTTATAATGTTATTATGACATCGAATGTTTGATAAATATAGGATAAATAATAATACTTCAAAAATATTGGAATTTAACAAATATGCATTGCTTTGGACAACGATTTATGATACTTTTACCTTGTTTGGATTAATGACTATTATTGAATTATAGCTAATGAAATAGATATTGGAGTGATTGTGTTTTTCTGAAGTGTTATGCAGGAAGATGGTGTTCAGGCTGTATATATGTATTTATTTGTACCATATTTAAAAAAAAATGCAATACAGAGAGTGCTCCAATAGCTCAAACAAGTTCTTAATTAATAAGTGTGGTATTAAAAAATATTTAAAATCTTTATCCAGAACACTCCCATCTTCAGACATCAGTTGATAGCTAGAATATTCGGACACTAAATCTAAAATATCAACTCAAAACCCAGCACTTATTTCATATGTAATATTTAAGTAGAAACTGAAATTTTCGGACATGAAAATATCTTTAAATCCAGCTATCTAACTTAAATAGCTATATGGGACTGAACTAAATTCAGATCTACCATATTCTAATAGCCTCAGCATAGCCAAAGCCTTAAAGGTAAAATTATAATAATCAAAAAAGCAAGTCATATAATGTGACATTACTTTTATAAGCTTGTATTTACAAAAATGCAATACAGAAAGCATACCAATAGCTCAAACAAGCTCTTAATTAATAAGTGCAGTACGAGAAAATCTTTAAAATCTCTATCCAGAACACTCCCATCTTCAGACGAACTGTTTTTGAGCTTATGGCTCACATCAGTGGAGAGCTAGAATATTCGGACATTAGAGCTAAAATATCAACTCAAAACCCACCACTTATTTCATAGTGTATTGCATTTTGTAAATACAAGCTTTTATAAAAGTAATGTCACATTATATATGACTTGCTTTTTTGATTATTATAGTTTTATCTTTAAGGCTTTAGCTATGCTGAGGCTATTAAAATATGGTAGATCTGAATTTAATTTAGTTCTATATAGCTATTTAAGTTAGATAGCTGGATTTAAAGACATTTTGATGTCCAAAAATTTCAGAGTTTCTACTTAAATGTTATGTATAAAATAAGTTCTGGGTTTAGAGTTGATATTTTAGATCTATTGTCCAAAAATTCTAGCTCTCCACTGATGTGAGCCATAAGCTCCAAACCAGTTGGTCTGGAGATGGGAGTGTTCTGGATAGAGATTTTAAAGATTTTCTCATACCACACTTATTAATTAAGAGCTTGTTTGAGCTATTGGTGCATTCTCTGTATTGCATTTTTGTAAATCCAAGTTTATAAAAGTAATGCCACATTATATATGACTTGCTTTTTTGATTATCATATTTTAAAAATAATGTTGATTACTATATTACAAATAGTTAATTGTTTGTTATATGTGTGTGAAATGGAAGTTAAATATTTATATCCTAAATTTTAATAGTTAAAATTTTAATTTGAAATATTGTATGATTATCCATTGATTACAAATTATTTTTGGATATACATGTTATGAGTATTGAAGGTCTGAAACAATTGTATTATAACAATTACTTAGTGATATTTCATTGTGAAAATAAGGTTGAATAAACAAATTTATTATTGTTATAGTTTATCTAAATCAATTACTTTATTATGAATATTAAATAGTGTGTATGTAGCAACATTTTTGTTTTACATAAATTTTATACATCATATATTAAAAGTGAATTTTCACTATATAAGCATCTATTTTATTAATATTAATTTAGATGAAAATATATTTCATATTATTTAATTACAGTGTACATCACAAATATTTATTGTCTTAAATAAAAGTGATGTGATGTGATGTACTGTGACTTCTCCTTAAATGGAGTCAGGAATCTCTCAGCAACTATGCCCAGAGAAACCTGTTAGCCACTTTACCTTCCTTTTCCATTGTCCACTCTAAGTTTTCCCATAATCTGCTCCATTCCATTTTCACAACATAATCTTTGTACACTCCATGACATTCATATCTAAATCCCCCTTATTTTTTTCTCCAAACCTAGCATAAAAACCAATAACTCACTTTCTGTATAATCACTTCGTTCATATTTAACCTTTCATAACTTCATTATTTGTACCCTTTCTGCTTCCAAACATTTACATTGAAGTAACAAATGCCTAATATTTTCTATGCCTTTCTTACACAACTTACAGACTAAATCACACATATTTTTCCATTTATGTTTATATTCCCTTGTTGCTAAAGATCCCGTTCAAGCCTTAAACAATAAACTACTTTCCTTACTATTATCATAAATTAACTCACACCCAATGTTCCGTTTACTTCTATATATATTTCAACTATACACTATCTCCACCAAGTACAAGTCTTTGTAATCAATGGATCCAAGGTTTATGCATAAAATCCCTATCTAGTGTCTACTTATCCAATATCTTCAAACTAGTTTTTAGCTTGTGACTTGTGCATTTTATCAGTGAAAAACCTTGGATTTGAGTGCACTGCACTTAGAGACCTGCATCCATTGATTACAAAAGCTTGCACTTGGTGGCACTACCTACATGAAAAGTTTGGTATTCTTATTAAAAGCAAGTGTAAGCATATGAAATGGTGATCATGCAGTGTTTTTATGGTTTATTGTATATTTTTCTTTTTTTTAATATTTATTGTTAATACATTTTTAATTCATTTAAACAGATAAACTTACTTTAGTTGTTATTCAATTAATAATGAAAACCTATTGGCTAATAAAATGTTAATATATAATAGTTATGTACTGATTTACACCATATATTTTGTAATAAATAATCATAAAATAGTTGGGGAATTATTGGATTGGTAAGTGTATGTATTATTATAACATATCATATCATTTACACCTTTTTAAACACTTTATCAATACTTTTATTTAGTATTGATAAAGTGTTTAAAAAGGTGTAAATGGTATGATATATTATAATAGAAATCAATACATAGGAAAAGAAGAAGTAGAAAATTATATGTATTATTATGTATTACTTTCTGTATTATAAATCCAATATATTATTATTTGAGCTAGATATACATCTTATAGGTTAATAGATTAATTAATTTGATAAAATTAGATGTTTAATAACTAATTACAAGATTACCACAATTATTTTAATGGTTATATGCAATAGTCATTTTGGATAAAAACATTATATCTGAGCTAGTTTGATAGTTTATAAAGTATAAGTATATTAATTATTTATGGTATACAAAGGTAATTATAATTAAATATCTGCATAATCTTTTAAACTATTATTTATTGGGTGTATGTTATAGTAACTTATTATTAAGTTAGAAAGATGATAATTTTATGTTATAAAATTAGTAATTGCACATATTGAAACTGGTATTTGAATTACAATAAATGCAATGACTTATTTTGATTAAATTTAAAGCTCATTGGTATAAAAGATATATTTCATTTAGATATTGAGCTTTTAGTATTCAGTTATCTCCTCATGGTAATTCCTGTCACAATCTGTAAAACTGTATCTCCCCTCTAATCTTTTTTCCAAATTTTTTATAGTCATCATGGAAAAAAATACAATATTTAAAAATAAATTTTTCTTATCTCAATTGGAAAAAAAGTTAATTACTCTTTTCTACTTCAATTTAATCCTTTGAAAAAACAAGTTTGTAGGATTTTTATCAAAGGATGTTATTCAAGCCATAATTAAAAAAATTTGCTAATGTAAATAGATAATAGAATTTTATAATTACCAGTATATTTATTTTAACATAAAAACATGCTTGTTTTAATTTCAAAATCAAAATTAATACAATATTAATTAGATTACTTTAATATATAATAATTTCTTTTAAAATTCACAATTATTTAATTTTCCAGTGTAATATAGAAAATATCTACAATATATTTTATCTGTGTTTATTTCTACTTTTCCTTTCAACTTTATATATATATATATATATATATATATATATAAAGTTGAAAGGAATATATATATATATATATATATATACAATATATATATATATATATATATATATATATATATATTGTAGGGTATTGAATTCAAACCTTGCATAACTGTTTCCCAAAATACTTCAGAATTCTGGAGAAATATCTCTTTATTTAATTGATTTATTAATCAAAGAAAAAAAACACATATTTTAAATATTTATTACTTATGTAGTGAGCACATATAAATGGTTGTCTTTGGCCACAGACTGTTCAATCAATCATTTATCTGACTTTGATTATTAACCTCCTTCAAAATTGATTTATACTTAATAAGGTCTATTATTCTTTCTATAATAATACTTTAATTCCACTAGTCTTACTAATTTGTTTTCTGAATTTTGAGTTAGCTTTTAAAATCATTCAGATTATTTTTAATAGGCAAGTTTTGTGTTAATATCTCTATATGACTGTATTTGCAGACATAACTGAACTTATAGTTACACATATATTAAAAGAAAAGATTTTATTAAAATCATTTTATAATTTTTATGAAAAGCTATATTGTTAAAAAAGTTATATTATTTAAGCCATTTATTTTTATTTTTGTCTGAAAAAAGGTTAGAATTTCATTTGACCTGTCAAGTGAAATCAGAGATTAATGAAGAGAGGACAGAATCAATTTTAGATATTGGAAAAGGGGCCATGTGGAAGTGTAAAAATAAAGAGTCTCACTTCCTGACCAATACTTTAACACATGAAAAAACAAAGAGTCATTAATCAGCCATAGGAATTAACAAAAAATAAAGATTATTTTGGGGACCAGACTCAACAATAAATTTTAGAAAAAAATTGACAATTTTGAAAGATTTTAATTAGATGGTTTAATTGGTAGAGACCATGTATTTTTCTGGTAACAAAAAGTTGTGAGGTCATGAGGCAGACTAACTTGTATGAAAAGCTGAAAATAAATCTGCTAGAGGAGAAATAAACTAAGTTGTTGGGAAGGAATAAACTGAATTACTGAAGAGGAATCTGACTTTGTTTTTAAAAGTTTTCTACATAAAAATGATGGGTGAAAATATATATTTTGTCAAGGGCCCCATTTTGCTTATCAATAAATTGATGCATATCTGAAGTTTGAAGCCAAAGTACTAAACATCCTATATAACTGATTGCTAGTTATTGATCACCAGTGCATTTAAATCTAAATAGAGATTAGTAAAAATGCTAAAATTGGTGAAACCATGCTATTTCATTTATGTGATTTGCTGAGTTTAAACTCAAAGCAGAATTCTAAATATATAAAAAATAGCAAATATCCATGGTCTATTAAAAGTAATTATACTGAGAAGAAATGAAGAAACAATTCGAGTACCAAATGGTCTCTATAGAAGGAAGTTATTTCTCTATCATCAATGCAGTAAAAGAATTGCAAGCCCAAGCCAAGAAAAGAATAGGACTGTTCCAGTAAACCACTGTAATTGATAAATATAGGCAAGTTACATATTGGTGTGTGGCTGTTGTCAAAGTTTAAACATTCAACAAGCTGAATTTAAAATCTTGGAAAGTGTGTGCCTCAAAAAAGAATTGGCAATGTAAATTTTAATTATATTTTTGTTAGTGACTATTAACAACTCTTTTAATAACAAATCCTTTTATCTTTTTTTAATCTCTGAACCTTAAAATTAAAATCAATTGAAGATTTTCAGTAATAATAGCTATTGCTTTATTGATGAATTATGTGTGCTTAAATTATTACATGTAAGCATTTGTATGTGTATTTATTTTTATAAAATGTATTATTGTATATTAATTCAAAATTATAAAATATGTTGTTTATATTATATGTCAAATGGGTTTAGTAGTATTTTATTCATAATGGGGATTAATACATACACACATGTAGAAATATAATTATGCTTATTTACATGTGTATTTGTTAAGTATGAATGTGACAAGTTGGTAGAAAGTTTAACATTAAGAGAGTTGGATTTTTAAAAATGATTAGTGATCTCCATTGGTAAAAAGGAAGGTAAGCTTATTTCTGTAAATGCTCTTATCTCTCTATAATCTCACTAACCTTTCTCTAATCATTTCTTTTATTTTTATATTATGTTTAAATTTATAAAGATGAAAATATATCAATAGGCATGTGTGTGCATGTATAGAGTATTTATTTTTATGAAATGTTTTTTTTGGATATAAAATTTTTACTTATTCATTATAGAAATTAATGTGCAAACACTACACTGAAATATGAACATTGAATTTACTTGTCATTAAGGGAAAGGGGAGAAGATTTTCAATATTATTAATATTATTTAAAAGAAATTAATGTGCACACACTACACTAAAATATGAACATTGAATTTACTTGCCATTAAGGGAAAGGGGAGAAGATTTTCAGTATTATTAATATTATTATTTAAAAGAAATTTATCATTATATTTATATAAATTTTTATATATCTTTTTAATATTATGTATATTTTATCAATCAGTAATAAATGTTAATTTGTTTTTTTATTGAAAGAGGCATATGTCTTTATTAAGAGTTATTCATTGTCTTTTTAATTATGATCATTCATCATCACTAATGAATGATAATCATTAGTCATAATTTAAATATAATAATATTTAAGTAAATAATTATAGGTTTATAAAATATACATCTTATGTTGTGAGTTAATTGTAAAACTGTAGATAGAATCATCATCATCATCATATTATTAATAAATAGATTAAATAAATGGGTTTAATGGTCATATATAAATAATGGTTCTCATATTGGTTGCATAGTAAGAGACATGACTACCATTGATCCATCTCATAAATCTATAAATCTATCATACTTAAACTGAGCTGGTAACACCTGTGAAAATAGTAAGTGAGAATTTATGATATAAAATCTTATAATTTTATTTACACAACTAAAATATAACGATGTCATTTTCTCTTCATACAAGTGCATGTGTTATAAAGACTGCACCAAGTGGGTTTGAACCAGGTAAAAGTATGAATAAGTATATGTAACTGTATCTAGGTTTAGACATCCTAGTGGTACCCAGGTAAAATACTTACATATAAGTAAAATTAAATAAAAGAGAAATAAGAGTTTGATCTTCTTTCTTCAATCTTAATATATTTATTTTTGATATTTTTAATTAGTTACAAATAGTGCCAGTGTGCAATTATGAATGTGTTTTATATATATGTGAAGAGAAAAAGGGAACTAGTTAATACCACTTTGAAGAACCTTTATATTAATTTAAAAATGACATTTTAAGTATTTTTCATAATTAATTATTTATCATTGCTCCTAAAGTAAAGTCATTAGTATTTTTTTAACTTATGCTTATATACGTTTAATTAGAGAAAATGTATTATAAATATGTAAAATAAAGATTTATTAATTTATTTTTTCATTGGAAAAGCATTACCATACCTTTATCATGAATTTATTATTTAAAATTCTAGTATTATGTTTATTTAAATGCATCTACACAAAATAATGGAAACAGCTACATTTTTGTGTTATAAAATAAACATGAATTATCTTTAATAAATAATAATTAGAGTTATATACAATTAACTTTTAATAAAAATCTTTCTATTGTATATATGATTATTATTAGTGCTACAATGTAAATTTTGATTCCTATTCTCTCTAATAAATCCTGTTTGGTTTCAAAGACTATTTACTTCTGAACCTCAGTGTCGAATTATATTTTTCTAGAATAAATGAATAAAAGTGAATTTAATGCTAGGACATAAATTATCAGTGCCTTACTTTCATGAAACTGAATGGTCATTAATATATGTGCATATATTTTAAGAAAATCTCTTGTATAAAATAATGCTTTATGCTGTGTACTTGATAGTTTAATTTGCCCTATTGTCAACAAATGGAGAAAATTTCTTGTGTTTTCAGAACTGTATCCTGATAAATGATGAAGACTCCAGGATGAAGAACTTTAATAATTTAAATTTGGTAAACTGGGGATAATGTTAAATGATAATTTTATATTTTTGCAATTTATTATGTATTTTCATTTAGTTACATTATGCACTCTTGTCTGATATATTTTATGCTTTAGTTGTCAATGATAATATTCTGAAGTTCACAGAGTATTTACTATTTTATAAATATATTAATATAAGCTTTTAAAAGTATTGCTTTGTTTCTTGCTATACATAATTTATCTACGTGAATGAAAATGCTTATGCAAAACCAGTGAAAATTATGTATATTCTTATTTTATTATTTATTTCAGGACATGCTTTATTAAGGCAGGTTTGGAAAATGTAACTTTGTTATCAGTTTTATACATTAGTTAATAACTATTATATTTTTTATGAGATTATATATTAATCTCTCTCTTAATCATAGTTTATGCTTATCTTGTCACTATAGTTTCCAAGAGATGGTAATTGTATTTTTCTTGATTATATTTATTTCATTGATATTCTATTTCTCTTTTGATGTTATTATTCTGTTGGTATATGTATTATATAAAGAGATATACCATTTCTCTCTCTTATACTGGCATTTTTATGAGTCATATATCGTTTACAAGTTTCATATTTTGTACAAATGCTTTGTATGAGGTAGTTCTATTGTTCCTAATATTTATGGTAGATTATTCTTGTTTTTCATAAATGTTCAAGGACAATGATCCTATTATATTTAGTTGCTTTCAAAATTTAGATGCTCTTTTGAGTCCATGCTATCATTAGGTTTATTGCATAAAAGAATTGATTTTGGAATGTGTTTTCACTATGTATATACTTTTACTTTAAATATTCAATTACCTAAATTATCTTATTCATTTTTTGATTCGTTTTAGCTCTTAGTTTTTTTAATACATTTTTCTCTTCTTCATTTATTAAAATGTATTTTAAAATATTTTCCTCATTATAAAGTAAACAGAGCAAAACTCTCCATACAGTATTGCCACCTGTGCTAAACAGAGTAATCCAAGGAACAAAAAAATATATGTCAATAATCTTTAGATTTTTAATTTGATCATGCAGGGGAAAAGAATTATAACAAATTTTAATATTTCTTACTTTATCAGAGCCATCTACTGTAAGTTTGAATAAACAATAGTTACCAGATATAATAGTACTGTAAACTTTTCATCTCCAGACTGAATAGTTTATGATTTTTGACCTCATCACTAACCAGTAGGATATATAAATTAACTAAAGCAATAAAAACTGTTTATTGCTTTATACTATTCAAGCTAAAAGCTTGAAATTTAATAAAAAAAACAAGCAATGTTCTTAATGCAAACCAACTATATAAAACTGTTATCAGTAGTTTATATATATATATATATCATCATCATCATTATCAACCATTATCAATCCACTGCAAGATGAAGGTCTCTCCAAGTTTAATCCATCTTCTCCGATCTTTAGCTTCTCTTCTCCACATCACCCCTACACATTTTCTTATTTCAACCATCCATCTTACATGTGGTCTCCTTCTAGGTCTTTTACAATCTCTTGGAATCCAGTTTAAAATTTCAATTGTCCATCTATTATCATCTCTTCTAGCAATATGTCCAGCCCAACTCCACTTCAATCTTTTAATTTTTTCAATGAGGTCAGTAACACCTGTTTGTTCTCTTACCCATACATTGCGTTTTCGATCTCTTCTTGTTACTCCCAACATACATCAGTCCATACTTCTTTGAGTGGTCTGAAGTCTCTGTATTGATCTTCTATTAAGTGTCCAAGTCTCAGATCCATAAGTAAGAACTGGTAAAACACATTTGTTAAAAACCTTTCTTTTCAAACACATAGGCATATTTCCTTTTAATATCAAGTTATTTCTACCAAAAGCACTCCAACCAAGTTTAATTCTATGATTAATTTCCTCTATTATGTTTCCATCTGTATTAATAATCTGACCAAGGTATTTGTAACTCTTAACTTCTTCTAATTCATCATAATCAATCTTTATTTTCATATTTTGAGCGAATCGATTAAACATTACTTTAGTCTTTTTAACATTTATCTTTAGTCCTACTTTCCTACTTTCATCTGATAACTCCTGCAACATTTCCTGCAGCTCGGAAGCATTATTTGCAAAAACAACTACATCATCTGCGAAATCTAAATGACTTAAATAATCTCCATTTACTTTCACTCCTTTAGTTTCCCATTTTAATCCACAAAATACTTCTTGCAGCACTGCTGTAAAAAGTTTTGGAGTCACCTTGTCTTACACCTTTCCCAATGTTGACTTTCCCAGTATCATTATGTAATCTAATTGTTTCTGTTGCATTTTTATAAATATTCTTTAAAATATGACAACATCCTGGATCTATACCTTGATGATCCAATGCTTTAATCACTGAAGAAATGTTTATAGAATCAAATGCCTTTTCATAATCTACAAATCCAAAACACAATGACAACTCATACTCATTTGTCCTTTCTATAACTTCTCTCAATACTTGAATATGATCTACTGTACTAAAACCACTTTTAAATCCAGCTTGTTCTCTTGGTTGGTGAAAATCCAAGGTTCTCTGTAGACGAGTTGTAATTATCTTGGTAAAAATTTTATATAAAAGTGATAAAAGGCTGATAGGTCTGTAATTTCTAATATCTTCCTTATCACTTTTTTAAATATTAATATTATTACTGCATTCTTCCAATCATCCGGTACATCTTTATCATTTAGACATTTGGTATATAACTTTGCTAATATTTTTTCTGTTTCTTCACCTGCTTCTTTTAATATATCAATTATAATTCCATCATTACCTGGAGCCTTTCCTTTTTTCATACATTTAATTGCATTTCTCACTTTTTCATTTAAAATTCTGGGCAATTCAGAAGATGTAATAGATATAGGAGGTACTTGTTCTTTATTACTATATAATTCTCGATAAAAATCTTCTACCAATTTCATAATATCATCCCTCTTTTTAGTAGTAATTCCATCTTTTTTCCTTATTGCAGATATAAATTTCCTACCAATACCAAAATGTTGTTTTACATTCTTAAGACTTTTATTTTCTTCTACAGCTTTTCTTACTAATTCACAGTTATACTTTCTTATATCATTTTCAACTCTTTTCCGCACCATTTTACAAAATTCGAGATATTCAATTCTTTTTAATGCATCATTCTTGCATATCTTCATATTCCTTCTTTTCTTCATAAGTTCTCTAGTCCCAGTAGAAATTTTATTAGTCAATTGCTGCTTTTTTCTACCAGCTATCTTTGTTGCAGTTTTTAAAAGTGTATCAGTTATTTTCATATTAATTTCATTCAAATCTGAATCATGTTCAAAATCTACTAATACTTGAAACCGATTTGTAAGTTCTAATTTAAATTCATTAGAATGTTTCTGAAGATTAGGAATATCAACTGTAAATATAGTTTTTCTTAATAATTTTTGTCTCTCTAGTTTTACATTAACATGTATCTTACCCCTTACTAATCGATGATCACTTCCTGTGTTAAATTTATTAAGAACATTACAATCTTGAAATATGTATTTCCTGTTAGTCAAAATATAATTCAATTCTGCTGTACCTTCATTTGGATGCTTCCATGTCCATTTCCTTCTAACATTTCTCTCAAAAAAAGAATTCATAATATAAAGTTTTTCCTTCTCTGCAAACTCCACAAGTCTATGTCCTCTCTCATTTCTATTACCATAACCAAAATTACCTACAACACTTTCATCTTTCATTTGTTTACCAATTCTAGCATTAAAATCTCCCATAACAATTTTAAAATGTTGTTTACTCTGATCAAAAGCCTTTTGTACATCCATATAAAAATCTTCTACTACTTCATCACTGTGAGAACTTGTTGGGGCATAAACCTGAATTATCTGCATTTGATATCTGCTATTAAGTTGTATAACTAATCTTGCCACTCTGTCTGATACACCATCAATCTCCACAATATTGTTCTTCCACTTTTTATTTATAATGAATCCTACTCCACTTGTATTTCCAATATTTGTGCCTTTATAATAGAGCATATGTCCACTTTTTAAATCAATTGTCTCTTCACCTTTTCTTCTCACTTCACAAAGTCCAATAATATCCCATTTAATATAAGAGAGTTCTTCTTCTAATTCTTGCAATCTTCCTTCACTTGAAAGGGATCTGCAGTTGTAAGTACCTAAATAAAAAGTCATCATCAAATGGCAGCCTGGGTCCGCCTCCAGGATATTCTTAGCACCCTCCGCCTTCGGCCACCAACTGCTGCCTTGGTTGGTGACTTTACAGCCTCCTGGGATTAAGGGCCATGCTTTATTTTTGTCTGTCATAATTGTATAATTGGGAAAAATCTTTATCATTTACACAAACATTCATTCTGCCTTATCAGGCACTGAGAAGAAAGACCATGGTGTTTCTTGATCTTAAACTCAGAGGTAAAAAGCCAATAAACTCACCACGCTGGCTAATGCGTGTTGGTGAACAGCCCATCCATGTTCGTATACTATATGAATAAACATATAGTAATAACAGCTGCAACGACAAGAACGTATGGAGTGGACATTAGGAATTTGCCCTGCTCGGTTCCTTTAAGGCCTCCAAGAGGAATCAAAGGGTCTCCTTTCAGTTAATAACAAACTCCTTTCTGCAGCATATATATATATATATATATTGTAACCTTATGAAATAGGAGATGGGTGTGAGAAAAAGAGATAAGAAGAAAATAGAATAAAGAAAAGATAATGATAAAGATAAATGATGAAAATGAAATGAGAGCGGCCAATTGTAACCTGATAGAACAAGAGATAGAGAGATAATGATAATGGAGGTAAAAATAATGGTAAGAATAAATGATGGAAAAGAAAAGAATTGAGAGGGAAAAGAAATGGGAAAAATAATAGAATTGGTATATATAATAGAGAGAGAAAAGAAATGAGATGATGGAAAAGATATGAAAGAGAGATATAAGAAGAAGATAGAATAAAGGAAAAAAATGAAATAAGATGATAAAAGAAATGACATAAAAAGAAATGGAATAAAGGAGAGAAAGAAATGAATTGAGATAAAATGAACTATAAATTAGAGACTCTTAACAACTCGGCTCAGTGGGGTTACAATAAATTTAAAGAAAAGAGATGATGATCCAGAGATGTGTAATCAAATAAAGATCAAATCCAATACTGATGAACTATAACTACTACAGCTTATTGATATTTTAATAAACCCTATAAAAGATTAACTAAAATCACTAATGAATGCTTACCATATTAGTCCTACCAATAGATCATACACTCTCTGAATAAAATTAATGATTCTTTGCTTTAAAATATTATCTTATAGAATTATATTTACTAAAACAACAAGAGTAAATAACCTCAGGGATTTTAAAACTAAAACTCTTGTGTAAAATTAAAGTTTAAGATAAGTTGCCTAATAAAGAGTTACTGTAATGAATAAATAAATAAGTGACATCTTAGCTGACCATAAAATAATTATAATATGTTCAATCTTAAAATAATAAACAAAACAAATATTAATTCATAAAATTTAATGAACCAATTAAAATTTAACTAATAATGGCCTATTATCTAAGATATTACTTGAGCAAAGAAAAGAGCAAAGGTACTTTTATTGCCTTTCCATACTCATAGACAACCACTAAAGACCTCAAATGCAAATGGATTAGAATTCTTTAAATATATAAGATTTAAGATGATGATGGATGATATGCAATGAATGTAAGATAATGTAATGTGCAGCTTTTAAAATACTATTAATTAAAATATTCTTCTAAAGTACTAATATTGTTAATCTGATATTGCATAATCTTTAGTCTGAAAAGATATACTGATAATTTGAAAAAAATAAACTTTTACTTAAGTATTTAACTATGTATCTGCTATAATGCAATTATCTGTATTTGTGATTCAATATAAAAATCATTTACTTCAACATAGTTTTTGTTTTTTAAAAACAATATCAATTGTATTTAATTAACTTAGAATCTACTTGCAAATGTCTGAATTGAAGATTCATTAAATTTAAAAAATTTAAGACTTTGTGAACTTGGAACCCAAGACAATGATATATTTTCATATAAAAGTAAAACAAACAAACAAAACTTTTGAAATAATAATAATTTGATTTATTAATAATGAGAAGAAATGTTTTTTCAATATATTCGAATACAAATAGTGCCAATACCGCACTAAGATTTTATATAATTATTTGGACTAATTAATAACATTATTGTGTCATCTACTAATCAGAATAACACACAGAAATATGTTTATATTGAAATCCTAAGTTTAATTTTATTCTCCTCAACTTAACAAACGCTAAGTTGGAGAATGCATATTCAACAATACTTTTGAAAATATCATCACTAGTTTCACAGATATAACTAATATCACAGCTAGATATATCTTTATATTAGGTTAAGCTAATACTAAAATTAAATTAACTTAAATGTATGGGACAATCATTCATCAGAGATCAGTTATACTTTTTTTAAAATAACTTTAGTCCACATAAAATTATTCCCTCAATGTTTTAAAGATAATGGTGTAACAGACTTACAAATCCAGCGGTGAAAATCTGGATGAAAATATTAAATTATTATGTGTGAATTGCCACTTATACCATATGCATATTTAATATACTTTAAAATAAATATAACTTATTGTTGGTTAGCTTGTGCATGATAAAACTATAAGAACAACACAATTCAAACATTGATATACCTATGAGCCTTAAATTAGCTACAACTACCTGAAGAAATACATTTCCTCAAACAAGCATATCTTGTCATCACAAATCTAAAACAAATGCAACATCACCTACTGTGGTGGAATTAGCATTAAGTCATCATGAATGATAGGCAAAAAATATAAAGATACTAGGCTCCTCAGAGCTGGAAAAGAATATGGTGGCTTCCAAAAATACCTAACTTCGAGGCAAAATGACGATGTCTGGAATTTATCTTCAGTACATCTGGGAACAGGAACACCCACCAGAAAAGCACAATCCTCTCTCATGGGATTTTCAATGCTTATAAATGTGATTATCATCACTGAAAAATACAATATAATAACCCTCTTTTGGGGACAAGCACTATCAAATCATGGAATTACATTACAATAAGGATGGAGGATACTCTCGACTCCATAAACATATTCAAAAATTATGAACTAAGCCTAATTCTTGAGGCTACCAAATTCTAACTAATAGCAAGATATATACTTCACTTAAACTAACTAAGTTATTTCCAAGAAATTTATAAAATACAAAACGTATATCCAATGTTCGAACCAACAAAGCAAACTATGTGTCAACTGACTACTGTAGAAAATACTTTAAACTTAAATGCATATAAAATTCTAGGCAAGGCACAATGCACACATAACAAAATATTAAATGCTAAAAATATAGTAACTAGTGGACTTTTAAAATTGTAAATTAAATGCAAGAATATTTACTTCTCGATGAATATAAAATATTTGTAATTATTCTTAATATAACATTCATAAAACAAATGAATGGATATTCTCTGATAAACTTCTTTAGTAAATTTAAAATAAAAATTGAATAAAACATCCCATTTATATGAAAATAAGACTGTGATATTTAAATCTCTATAATAAAATTATTAAATAGAAACTAGCTAGTGTAATGCTTGATAAATAAACTAAATCTACTTAAGAATGGCAAGAAACATTTGCTCATTCAAATAAACCTATTTCGTTTTAAAATTATAACCCTAGTTTACCTGTATATTTATGCAAAAAGTGTTACATAAAAATTTAATAGCATAAATATTTTTATGGTTTCATTCTTTTTTTTTAAACCAATAAAACAAACAATAAAAAAAAAAAAATAATACATTAACTTAAGTTCATATTTTGGCTCCGTGATGATTTTTCCATTTCATAATGTGTAGACAATTTATCCAGGTTTAGATATCTATTTAAATTCGAAGCTTCAACTAATACATTTATATACATGGCAATCATTTCCAAACGAAAATGTTCAGTAGTTCTTTATATAAACACGTTCACTTTCTTTTATCTTTAAGGATAATTTTAAATATTAAAATAATAAAACATCGTAAGCATAAACATAAGTTGGCACTGGAAAATAAATTATTCAACTGAGTAGCATAAGTATAATAAGCATAAGTATAAGTAAGATAAGCCGGCATTGAAAACAATAAATTCTTCAGCTGAGTACATATTTTTATATTTATAATCCTAGGTTCAAACGCAGAATAATTATAATATATCTATTTAGTTAACTTTCACTGTTCTTCTTTAGATAAATGCATTTTTTTAAAATAGAGCTCTTTTTTTTAAAAACGTTTCTTAATATTTAAAAATGTATTTCTTTTTTTTTAAACAAATTTCCTTTTATTTATTTTTAAAACATAAGAGTAGACTTTGTTTATAATTAAGGACGCTCCTTGTTTTATGAACTAAGATCAACGGTCATAAAGTTACTTATAAGTACTGGCCACTATAACAAAACATTACGTATTTGACAGAGACAAGTTCATTAATAATATTTTTAAATTCATTTAAAGTTTTACTTCCAAACAAATTCTTTTCATATTACTGGCATAAACGAGAATTAGCATTTTAAAATACATATTTTCTTCTTAAATATTATTCTTTTAAGAGCATATTTACATGTATATAGCATGTATTAATAATGCAGTATTAAATTTAATGTCACTTCTAATTTATAAAGACACTAACGCATTTCCATTTTAATATTTTAAAATGTTTGAATGTTTGTTTTTTTTTTAATTTCTTCTTCACGTGTATTTTTAATTTGATAGGAGATATACTATATTTTAGTGCAATAAAGTCTTTAGCCATAACAATACTTAATAATTTAAGTTTTACTTCTAAATAAAGAAAAATGAATAGATAAAAAAATAAATGAAATATGAGACGCTGTATTTTTTTTTCTGCAAACATTTTACGGTAAATTTTAATGCCTCAACTGGAATGAAAAATTGTCAGGAAAATGGAATTACCTTTTCTTCTCAGCCCACTGTTATTACTGGACGATTTAAAATAATGGTTTTAAAAACATACTTTTATTTTTAGAAAATATAAAGTTTTAAAAATTTACTTTTGTTAAAGAACTTTTAATATTCAGCCACAGGTAGAATTAAAAACAGATCAGGAACTGAATAACCCTTTAGATCTTCCGTTTATCTCACAATTTTTCACCCCCCCCCTATAATTTATTTAAAAACCAATAAAAACTATTTTTTATTAAATTTAAATATTCCAACAAACTAGCTGTAAAATCGATCTAATGACGTAATCAATATAATTTTCTTATACCACGTGACCTTCAGCTAGAAATCAAAATTTTATTATTAACAAATATTATACAATAATTTTTTTTTAAATGATATTTTATCCAACCCATAGTAATAACTATAAAATTTAAAACTATCCCTCTTTATTAACTTTTACATAATTCTTTCATAAATTTATATCCATCCATTTATTTATTTATTTTTTATAAATATTAGAATTAAAATATTTTTTATTTTTATTTTATTCTTATGTTTATGTATCTTTCTTGCACACACACACACACACATTTCCATATACGGGTAATCTATAAATATGAGCTCACCCATTGTTTAAAAGTTATTCTTTTAAAATTACAGAAATAAAATATTATCAAATATTTAATTTAAAACAATTTTGTAAATGGAACGCTACTATCTTACACATCTAATAAATACTGTTATATTGTTCTAATAAAACTTACAGATTATTTTTTTAAATTTATTACTATTCATTCCAACTTATTAATAATATCTTATTATTATTCTTTAAACATTAGAATAGATAATACGATAGTTATTTTAGAATACATTTAATATTACTTACAAATTGACAACTATTTCTGATATCTTTCCTTTTTTTTTTAGAATTAAAATTATTATTTAGCATTTCTTACCAACCTAACTCATATATCTCTTTCAAATACTTAGACATAATTCCATAATACAATAATGATTACAATCAATTCAAGATTATCCTAGTTTAGTCATTAACTAATTTAATTTTCATTTTTATCATTTTTTTTTTTAAAAAATCAGACAATTTCAATCCAAAAGGTTAAGCCAAGATAACCCTTGGCTCCTTTTGGATCTAAGGGAAACTTTAGTTAGGTACAATTTTCCCCCCGTTAGAGAAAAAAAAACAATAATATAAAAATAACAACAATTATAATTTAAACATATACACTCTTTTATTATAAATCAACAATCAATGGCTAAGTTTGACAAGCATGGTCTCTAAATTGCACTATATACTAAGTATACTAAGTTTTACAAACTTTAAATTTTCTTGGGATAAGGTATTAAACTTCTGGCATTGTAGGTACCTCTCATTCCTTCGGGTTTAGACACTAGGAATGCATTCTCTCCTACCTGTTTCACTATTTGATAAGGCCCTTTATACAACTCAAGGAATTTCTTAAACAAATTTTTCTGGGGATCACTGACATGCAGTGTCCTAATCATGACATAGTCATTAATTTTAAATGGATGAGGACCAGCCTTACATTGTTGAGTGCGTTTTTCACCCATCTTTCTCATATTAACATGAGTTACGGTTCGATCATTACCTAAATCAAAATTTTCTACAATAGCAGGCAATGGAGTTTTAATAAGCAAAGGTTCTGATATTCCATAATCGAGTCTGATAGGAGAAAATTTGGTAGACTCATTAATGGTAGTATTGATATAACGTACAACCTGTGGTAATTTATGAACCCATTGTCTATGATCCTGCTTAACATAAACTCTAAACAATCTCCCTAATTCCCTCATAATCCATTTACATCGATTTGACTGGGGGTTTCTGATGGAACACATAATTTGTTTGACATTATTCCGCTGACCCCATCTTTTCCATGTATCTGATATAAAGGTGGTCGCATGATCCGAAAGAATTGTAACTGATTTCCCTACTAAAGGAATCTGAAAATTTTCCAGGCATTTAATTACACTTTTGGTGTCTGCCTTTGGCAGTGCGTATGCTGATACAAATTTAGTAAATAAGTCATACATGACTAAAATAAATTTTTGCTTATTGAAGGGTGGAAGAGGACCATAGAAATCACTGGCTAATAACTCATTAGGCTCATTAGGCAAAATAGGCTGTAAAGTAACCACATAGGATCTATTGCTAAATTTAGTTCTGATACATATATCACACTCTCTTAAGTTATTTGTAATATCTTCATAGATTTTATTGAACCAAAAGAATTGTCTAATGATGGGCTCAATCTTTTGTATTCCATAATGACCATAACTACAGTAGACATAGTAAATAAGCTTATTAATTAAAACACTAGGAATTATAACCCTCCATGAAGTCTCATCCCCCTTTCTTAATTTCTTCATAAGTAAATCATTATGTATTTTATATCCTTCCCTAATTCTGATTGTAAAATTATTATTTTTAGCTAACCTAACTGGGTCCTCTAATAAATCTATAATTCTTTTAAGCCTAACTTCTTGCTTTTGTAATATTTTTAAATTTTGATAATCCTGAACTATTTCACTTTCTAATGAAGGGGATACATCACAAACTACAATATTTTCTGCACTGGGATTCTGGTAATGAACAATAACAGGATGGCGGCTAAGTATATCAGCAATAATGTTATTATTACCCTGACAGCATATAATTTGGTAATTAAATTGCTGTAAATAAAGGCTCCACCTCACTAATCTTTCATTATTTAAGTAGCTCCTATTTAAAAATTCTAAGCTACGGTGGTCTGAAAGTACAACAACCTCTGAACCCAACAAAAATTGTCTTAATTTTTGGAACCCCCATACTACAGCTAAAGCTTCTTTTTCTGTAGTATTATAATTTAATTCCGCCCCCCCTAAGATGTCTACTTAGAAAATATAAAATCCTAGGCTCTCCCTTATCACTTAATTGGTACAAAATAACCCCGAGACCAAACCCACTGCTATCGGTCTGTAAATAGAAAACCCTGTTAAAGTTGGGGTAAGCTAAAATTACTGTTTTAAGAAAATTGTCCTTTATAGCCTGAAATTCTAAATCATGATCCTGGGTCCACCTCCATCTTTCATTTTTCTTTAACAAAATTGATAAATAAACTGTATCAGCAGAAAAATTCCTATAAAATCTGTGATAATAATTACACAGCCCCAAAAACGACCTCAACTGTTTTCTAGTTTTTGGAACTGGAAATTTCTGAATTGCTATAATTTTTTCTGGATGGGATTTAATTCCCTCTTGAGAAACTAAATGCCCTAAAAATGTGATTTCATGGCCTGCTAATGTACATTTTTCTAAATTAATCTTGATATTACATCTGGAACACTCCTGTAAGAAAAGAGATAGATGATGCATATGCTCTACCATATTCTTAGATGCAATGACTATATCATCAACATACATGACTAATATGCCTCGAAGTTCTTTTCAGAGGACCATATTTAGGCAATTGATAAGACCAGCCCCACTATTTATTAAACCAAAGGACATTCTTTGAAAAACATATGATTGGCCCTTATACCGGAATGTGGTGTACTTTTGATCAGAATTATGGAGTGTGATTTGCCAATAGCTGGCTGTAAGGTCAAATGTGGAAAATATGGCTCTCCCTTCAAACTTAGTCAACAGTTCCTGTACTGGTGATGGTACATCAGGCTCCGGGATAGTATGGCAGTTTAATTGTCATGCATCCAGGCATACCCTAACTGAACCATCTTCTTTTTAACTATCACAAGGGGATTAACATAAGAAGATGGACACGGCCTAATAATTTGCCATTCTATCATCCTTTGAATTTGTTGCTCCACCTCAGCCTGGTATTGATATGGAATGGGATAAGTCTTTTGCTGAAAGGGTTCATTATCCTTTAATTTAATACGGTGAACATATCCTTCCACGATGCCAGGTATTTTAGAAAATATATGTCTGTACTGTAACAATAATTGGAATAATGGTTCATAATATTGTGTATCAGTAATACATGAACCCTCCAATTTAATTCTAATATTAACATCAATTGAAGTTTCCTGAACAGTTAACAATTGACTTGTCTGACCAATAAAATTAACAGGGAAGGGAAAAACTTCCTCCTGGCATTTAAAAGTTATATCATTATAATTGACTATACAATTGTTAAAAATCATGAAGTCAGATCCAATAATAGCTTCATGAATTAAGCCGGGCATAATTAAAAAGACATGTTCAAAGCTGTTTGAACCAATTTCTAAGGTAAGATATACCTGTTTGTTAAATAATTTTGACCTTTTCCCATTAGCTAAAATGACTTGGATAACCCTTAATGGCAAAATAGGAATATCCTGTTTAACTTCACTAATTTTTAAATACATGTAATGGGATATAATAGAGGCCTGACTGCCTGAATCATCAAGTGCATCTATTACAACCCCTGCTATAGTAATTTTGATAATTGGACATTGATATAAAATAGGAGGTTCAATTGTCCTACTTGGTTCCAGGTAATCAATATCAAGATCAATATTACCTATCACATCAAATATCATGTTTCTCCATTGATTAGGAATAGGGCCCCGAAGTGAGGAATGATTCTGCGAGGTCCTACTTACTTTAATGCCACTTTACTCTTTTTAATAGATACCCCCTTCTTTGGAACAGTTTGTATTGCACTAGTGGAGGGCTGACTATCATCTATATACCTCTTGAATCTTGGCTGACTAAGATGCGAATTTCTCCCATTATATGTTATATCCCTACCTCTATACATCATTCTATTCCTATATGGCGGTATGGACAACATATTTACTTGGTTCATAGGAGGATTGGGTTCCCACTGGCCTTCATTCTATTCTCAAACAGCTTATCACTCACCTCTAGTGAATCCAAGATTTCTACTGCCTCATTGATCGTGTGTTGATCAGCAGCAATCAGGACCTGCTCTACATGGCATGGCAAGTTATGTCTGATGATCTTTACAATTTGAGGCTCTTACAATGGATAAGCCATTAAAGTTTTCAGTTTAACTGCCTGGTTCGTGAAAAATTGTGTATAACTACCTTTATGCACATTATATTTTTCCTGGGAAACTTGATATCTAATATTATCTTGGTGGTCCTCCCCCCAGAAACTTGCCAAGATTAAGTATTTGAAATCACCGAAGGTTTGGGGCTTATCAAACATAGATTGCCACCAATCCCTTGATGCTGAACACAAATGATTGCTTGCAATCGCAATCTTTTCTTCCTCAGATAACCTACACAGAGCAAATAAACCTTCTAAACTCTGCAAATATTCATAGGGGTTTTCTAAATATTCTCCCTTGAAAATTTTCACCCACATGAACTTTAGGGCTAATGAACCTTGACAATCTATATTATAAAAATTCCTATCTTTTTCCTGTTGCACTCTCTCAAAGCCTATCTTTCCTTGCCCTTGTGCATTATTCACCTCTAGGTTCTGATAATAATTATCTGACTCAATAAATTTTGGTTTAGTATCTGCTAAGGTTTCTTTCCTAAAACTATCATTGTTCCTTATTTTAAAATCACTACTTTTTCTATCTTTCATTAACCTTTCTATCTCAAATATATCATATGGGTAATCGGAAACTCCTTCTTTATTTCTCTCCTGATCAATAAAATTTTTCCTTATATGTCCCCCAATAGTATCCTTTACATCTTCTATGTCTTTGCTTAACCTCTGATATCGATTCTCCATTTCATTTAACCCTTTATGAACCTCTTTTTTAAAGATATTTATACTAAGATTTGGCTGGAACTTCTTCTAATATTTCAGACATCATTTGTTCTACTCCCCTTTCCATCCTTTGAGATCTTTCCTCTATTTGAATTTTAACCACTTCTACTTCTTTAGCAAAATCCTGCAAGGGTAACTTAACCTTTACATTAACATCATTTTTCCAACCATCTATTTCCTCCTGCATTTGAGTGAACTTATTCCCTATTCCTTGGATTATTTTATCCTGACCTATTCTTTGTTCCTCCATCTTATCAGCCAATTCCTTTACTTGCTCTATATATTTATCAACCTGATTATTAGGTGCTAAGGTTAGAATTTCAACCTGATTTAACAATAGGTTATATTGGCCCTGGTACTTCTGTTTCATAATTCCTATTTCCTCTTTGGATTCTTGGACAGTCGACTTAACCTTATCCAATTGACATTGAATATTTTCCTCAGTTTTATTAAGAGTCTCCTCAAAATCTATCTTTAAATCCTGATATCTCTTATCAGTAATTATTAAATTTTTATCTATTCTCTCAAAATGCTTTTGAAATTCAATTCTAAATTTCAGAGATTCTTCTCTAACTTCTTCCCTAATTCTAAGAAATTCTTCTCTTTGCTGATCCAATTTTAAAGCTAATTTTTCATTAACTTCTTCACTAGTCTTATCTAATTTTAAAAACAATTCAGCTCTATCTTCTTCTCTAATTTTCATCAATTCCTCTTTCTGCTGATCTAGTTTTAAATTTAATTTCTCACTAGCTTCTTCACTAGTCTTCTCTAATTTTGAATTAAATTCTTCTCTTTGCTGATCTAGTTTTAAATTTAATTTCTCATTAGCTTCTTCAAACTTCAAATTTAATATTTTCTCGAAATTTGCCATCATATTTTGTATCAAATTATTATCAACTTTAATACTTCCAGAACTAGTAACACTTGTATTTATATTTACATTTGATAACTCATCCTCTAAATTGAGGGCTAGAGGGTCTGATGTGGGATAATCTGGGAACTCCCCTAAACTATCAAACATCTCAATATTTTCTACATGGCTATCCATAATATTTATTTCCTTAAGACTTTAATGATAATCTTTTTAAATTGCAATAATAATAATAATAAGGTATCCATTTTCCTGACATCTCCTAACAATCGAAACAACTAAAACCACAGCAACAATGCTACAATAAAGAATATTTTATTCCTACAACTCCCATCATTGTATGTTTCGTTCACTCCTATATGAATCTTGGTTCACAAATGTTCAACAAATATTAATAAATAAAATAATGATTTGTTAATACACTTGATTAACAAAACCATAAGCATTATATAACAGATAATTCACATACTTTAATAATATAATATCAGTAAATGCAATACAGAGTTAATTATTTATTTGTATGATGATAATTCACAAACTGCACTTATCAATGGTAATATATTGATATCTTCAAAACTTGTCTTTTAATGTAGACATGTTGATTCTAACTAGCTTTAACTAGACTAATATACTAGCTTATCTAATTCAATTTTATCTAGTAAATTGAAAAATTTGCATAAAATCAGAATTAATAGCAAAAATGACTCCAAACGAAGTCAATAAAATCTACAAAAATCCATCAGCATCTAATACAAGCTTACAAATATATTTGAGACCTATATCATATAAATTGAAGCCTTCACAGTTGGGCACCAATTGTAACCTTATAAAATGGAGATAGAGAGGGAGAAAGAGAGATAAGAAGAAAATAGAATAAAGAAAAAATAATGATAAAGATAAATGATGAAAATGAAATGAGAGCGGCCAATTGTAACCTAATAAAATAGAGAGAGAGATAAGAAGAAAATAGAATAAAGGAGAGAGAAAAATGAGATGATAAAAGAAATGACATGAAAAGAAATGGAATAAAGGAGAGAAAGAAATGAATTGAGATAAAATGAACTATAAATTAGAGACTCTTAACAACTCGGCTCAGTGGGGTTACAATAAATTTAAAGAAAAGAGATGATGATCCAGAAATGTATAATCAAATAAAGATCAAATCCAATACTGATGAACTATAACTACTACAGCTTATTGATATTTTAATAAACCCTATAAAAGATTAACTAAAATCACTAATGAATGCTTACCATATTAGTCCTACCAATAGATCATACACTCTCTGAATAAGATTAATGATGCTTTGCTTTAAAATATTATCTTATAGAATTATATTTACTAAAACAACAAGAGTAAATAACCTCAGGGATTTTAAAACTAACACTCTTGTGTAAAATTAAAGTTTAAGTTAAGTTGCCTAATAAAGAATTACTGTGATTAATAAATAAATAAGTGACATCTTAGCTGACCATAAAATAATTATAATATGTTCAATCTTAAAATAATAAACAAAACAAATATTAATTCATAAAATTTAATGAATCAATTTAAATTTAAACTAATAATGGCCTATTATCTAAGATATTACTTGAGCAAAGAAAAGAGCAAGGGTACTTTTAATGCCTTTCCATACTCATAGACAACCACTAAAGACCTCAAATGCAAATGGATTAGAATTCTTTAAATATATAAGATTTAAGATGATGATGGATGATGTGCAGTGAATATAAGATAATGTAATGTGCAGCTTTTAAAATAATATTAATTAAAATATTCTTCTAAAGTACTAATATTGTTAATCTGATATTGCATAATCTTTAGTCTGAAAAGATATACTGATAATTTGAAAAAAAATAAACTTTTACTTAAGTATTTAACTATGTATCTGCTATAATGCAATTATCTGTATTTGTGATTCAATATAAGAATCATTTACTTCAACATAGTTTTTTTTTTTTAAGACAATATCAATTGTATTTAATTAACTTAGAATCTACTTGCAAATGTCTGAATTGAAGATTCATTAAATTTAAAAATTTAAGACTTTGTGAACTTGGAACCCAAGACAATGATATATTTTCATATAAAAGTAAAACAAACAAACAAAACTTTTGAAATAATAATAATTTGATTTATTAATAATGAGAAGAAATGTTTTTTTAAATATAGTGGAATACAAATAGTGCCAATACCGCACTAAGATTTTATATAATTATTTGGACTAATTAATAACATTATTGTCTCATCTACTAATCAGAATAACACACAGAACTATGTTTATATTGAAACCCTAAGTTTAATTTTATTCTCCTCAACTTAACAAACGCTAAGTTGGAGAATGCATATTCAACAATACTTTTGAAAATATCATCACTAGTTTCACAGATATAACTAATATCACAGCTAGATATATCTTTATATTAGGTTAAGCTAATACTAAAATTAAATTAACTTAAATGTATGGGACAATCATTCATCAGAGATCAGTTATACTTTTTTTAAAATAACTTTAGTCCACATAAAATTATTCCCTCAATGTTTTAAAGATAATGGTGTAACAGACTTACAAATCCAGCAGTGAAATTCTGGATGAAAATATTAAATTATTATGTGTGAATTGCCACTTATACCATATGCATATTTAATATACTTTAAAATAAATATAACTTATTGTTGGTTAGCTTGTGTGTGATAAAACTATCATAGCAACACAATTCAAACATTGATATACCTATGAGCCTTAAATTAGCTACAACTACCTGAAGAAATACATTTCCTCAAACAAGCATATCTTGTCATCACAAATCTAAAACAAATGCAACATCACCTACTGTGGTGGAATTAGCATTAAGTCATCATGAATGATAGGGAAAAATATAAAGATACTAGGCTCCTCAGAGCTGGAAAAGAATATGGTGGCTTCCAAAAATACCTAACTTCGAGGCAAAATAACGATGTCTGGAATTTATCTTCAGTACATCTGGGAACAGGAACACCCACCAGAAAAGCACAATCCTCTCTCATGGGATTTTCAATGCTTATAAATGTGATTATCATCACTGAAAAATACAATATAATAACCCTCTTTTGGGGACAAGCACTATCAAATCATGGAATTACATTACAATAAGGATGGAGGATACTCTTGACTCCATAAACATATTCAAAAATTATGAACTAAGCCTAATTCTTGAGGCTACCAAATTCTAACTAATAGCAAGATATATACTTCACTTAAACTAACTAAGTTATTTCCAAGAAATTTATAAAATACAAAACGTATATCCAATATTCAAACCAACAAAGCAAACTATGTGTCAACTGACTACTGTAGAAAATACTTTAAACTTAAATGCATATAAAATTCTAGGCAAGGCACAATGCACACATAACAAAATATTAAATGCTAAAAATATAGTAACTAGTGGACTTTTAAAATTGTAAATTAAATGTAAGAATATTTACTTCTCGATGAATATAAAATATTTGTAATTATTCTTAATATAACATTCATAAAACAAATGAATGGATATTCTCTGATAAACTTCTTTAGTAAATTTGAAATAAAAATTGAGTAAAACATCCCATTTATGAAAATAAGATTGTGATATTTAAATCTCTATAATAAAATTATTAAATAGAAACTAGCTAGTGTAATGCTTGATAAATAAACTAAATCTACTTTAGAATGGCAAGAAACATTTGCTCATTCAAATAAACCTATTTTGTTTTAAAATTATAACCCTAGTTTACCTGTATATTTATGCAAAAAGTGTTACATAAAAATTTAATAGCATAAATATTTTTAGGTTTCATTTTTTTTTTAAACCAATAAAACAAACAATAAAAAAAATATAATACATTAACTTAAGTTCATATTTTGGCTCCGTGATGATTTTTCCATTTCATAATGTGTAGACAATTTATCCAGGTTTAGATATCTATTTAAATTTGAAGCTTCAACTAATACATTTATATACATGGCAATCATTTCCAAACGAAAATGTTCAGTAGTTCTTTATATAAACACGTTCACTTTCTTTTATCTTTAAAGATAATTTTAAATATTAAAATAATAAAACATCGTAAGCATAAACATAAGTTGGCACTGGAAAATAAATTATTCAACTGAGTAGCATAAGTATAATAAGCATAAGTATAAGTAAAATAAGCCGGCATTGAAAACAATAAATTCTTCAGCTGAGTACATATTTTTATATTTATAATCCTAGGTTCAAACGTGGAATAATTATAATATATATATTTATTAGTTAACTTTCACTGTTCTTCTTTAGATAAATGCATTTTTTTAAAATAGAGCTCTTTTTTTTAAAACGTTTCTTAATATTTAAAAATGTATTTCTTTTTTTTTAAACAAATTTCCTTTTATTTATTTTTAAAACATAAGAGTAGACTTTGTTTATAATTAAGGACGCTCCTTGGTTTATAAACTAAGATCAACGGTCATAAAGTTGCTTATAAGTACTGGCCATTATAACAAAACATTACGTATTTGACAGAGACAAGTTCATTAATAATATTTTTAAATTCATTTAAAGTTTTGCTCCCAAACAAATTCTTTTCATACTACTAGCATAAATGAGAATTAGTATTTTAAAATACATATTTTCCTCTGAAATATTATTTTTTTAAGAGCATATTTACATGTATCATTAATAAGGCAGTATTAAATTTAATGTCAATTTTAATTTATAAAGACGCTGATGCATTTCCATTTTAATATTTTAAAATGTTTGAATGTTTGTTTTTTTTTTAATTTCTTCTTCACGTGTATTTTTAATTTGATAGGAGATATACTATATTTTAGTGCAATAAAGTCTTTAGCCATAACAATACTTAATAATTTAAGTTTTACTTCTAAATAAAGAAAAATGAATAGATAAAAAAAATAAATGAAATATGAGACGCTGTATTTTTTTTCTGCAAACATTTTACCGTAAATTTTAATGCCTCAACTGGAATGAAAAATTGTCAGGAAAATGGAATTACCTTTTCTTCTCAGCCCACTGTTATTACTGGACGATTTAAAATAATGGTTTTAAAAACATACTTTTATTTTTAGAAAATATAAAGTTTTAAAAATTTACTTTTGTTAAAGAACTTTTAATATTCAGCCACAGGTAGAATTAAAAACAGATCAGGAACTAAATAACTCTTTAGATCTTCCGTTTATCTCACAATTTTTCACCCCCCCCTATAGTTTATTTAAAAACCAATAAAAACTATTTTTTATTAAATTTAAATATTCCAACAAACTAGCTGTAAAATCGATCTAATGACATAATCAATATAATTTTCTTATACCACGTGACCTTCAGCTAGAAATCAAAATTTTATTATTAACAAATACTATACAATAATTTTTTTAAATGATATTTTATCCAACCCATAGTAATAAATATAAAATTTAAAACTATCCCTCTTTATTAACTTTTAAATAATTCTTTCATAAATTTATATCCATCCATTTATTTATTTATTTTTTATAAATATTAGAATTAAAATATTTTTTATTTTTATTTTATTCTTATGTTTATGTATCTTTCTTGCACACACACACACATTTCCATATACGGGTAATCTATAAATATGAGCTCACCCATTGTTTAAAAGTTATTCTTTTAAAATTACAGAAATAAAATATTATCAAATATTTAATTTAAAACAATTTTGTAAATGGAACGCTACTATCTTACATCTAATAAATACTGTTATATTGTTCTAATAAAACTTACAGATTATTTTTTTAAATTTATTACTATTCATTCCAACTTATTAATAATATCTTATTATTATTCTTTAAACATTAGAATAGATAATATGATAGTTATTTTAGAATACATTTAATATTACTTACAAATTGACAACTATTTCTGATATCTTTCCTTTTTTTTAGAATTAAAATTATTATTTAGCATTTCTTACCAACCTAACTCATATATCTCTTTCAAATACTTAGACATACTTCCATAATAGAATAATGATTACAATCAATTCAAGATTATCCTAGTTTAGTCATTAACTAATTTAATTTTCATTTTTATCATTATTTTTTTTTTAAAAAATCAGACAATTTCAATCCAAAAGGTTAAGCCAAGATAACCCTTGGCTCCTTTTGGATCTAAGGGAAACTTTAGTTAGGTACAATATATATATATGAAAACTTATTTCTATAACAAGTGTAGAGTTTCATCTAATTTTTGGCAAGAATTGTTAATTCAAATAATACATATTCTGCAATATTCTTTTTTTATATGTTTCTGAGAACACTTATCTCTACCCCATTATAGAGTTATCTAGTATATGATTAAGTAATCAAAGAAAAACATAAAGTACAATGTCATAAAGCACTAATCTTCAGATGGAATGTTTTCTAATTTTTGTCTTCATCAATGAATAAAAGCAATAATGAGATGTAGAGCTAGAAGAGATAAAATAAAAGATAGAGGCATTTACAAATATTAAAATACTGAAAAGTTTTTGACTGGTGATTCATCATCATCAACCATTATCAATCCACTGCAGGATGAAGGTCTCTCCACGTTTAATCCATCTTCTCCGATCTTTAGCTTCTCTTCTCCACAACACCCCTGCACATTTTCTTATTTCATCCATACATCTCACATGTGGTCTCTTTCTGGGTCTTTTACAATCTCTTGGAATCCAGTTTCAAATTTCAATTGTCCATCTATTATCATTTCTTCTAGCAATATGTCCAGCCCAACTCCATTTTAATCTGTTAATTTTTCAATCAGGTCAGTAACACCTGTTTGTTCTCTTACTCATACATTGCATTTTCGATCTCAGCTTGTTACTCCCAACATACATCTCTCCATACTCCTTTGAGTGGTCTGAAGTCTCTGTATTGCTCTTCTATTAAGTGTCCAAGTCTCAGATCCATAAGTAAGAACTGGTAAAACACATTTGTTAAAAACCATCCTTTTCAAACACATAGGCATATTTCCTTTTAGTATCAAGTTATTTCTACCAAAAGCACTCCAACCAAGTTTAATTCTATGATTAATTTCCTCCATTATGTTTTCATCTGTATTAATAATCTGACCAAGGTATTTGTAACTGTTAACTTCTTCTAATTCTTCATAATCAATCTTTATTTTTATATTTTGAGCAAATCGATTAAACATTACTTTAGTCTTTTTTATGATTAATTTCCTCCATTATGTTTCCATCTGTATTAATAATCTGACCAAGGTATTTGTAACTGTTAACTTCTTCTAATTCTTCATAATCAATCTTTATTTTCATATTTTGAGCAAATCGATTAAACATTACTTTCATCTTTTTAACATTTATCTTTAGTCCTACTTTTCTACTTTCATCTGCTAACTCCTGCAACATTTCCTGCAGCTCTGAAGCATTATTTGCAAAAACAACTACATCATCTGCGAAATCTAAATGACTTAAATACTCTCCATTTACTTTCACTCCTTTAGTTTCCCATTTTAAACCACGAAATATTTCTTGCAGCACTGCCGTAAAGAGTTTTGGAGATATGGAGTCACCTTGTCTTACACCTTTCTCAATGTTGATTTTTCCAGTATCATTATGTAATCTAATTTTTGCTGTTGCATTTTTATAAATATTCTTTAAAATATGACAATATCCTGGATCTATATCTTCATGATCCAATGCTTTAATCACTGAAAAAATGTGTATAGAATCGAATGCCTTTTCATAATCTACAAATCCAAAACATAATGACAACTCATATTCGTTTGTCCTTTCTATGACTTCTCTCAATACCTGGATATGATCTATTGTACTAAAACCACTTTTAAATCCAGCTTGTTCTCTTGGTTGGTGGAAATCCAAAGTTCTCTGTAGACGAGTTGTAATTATCTTGGTAAAAATTTTATATAAAACTGATAAAAGGCTGATAGGTCTGTAATTTCTAATATCTTCTTTATCACCTTTTTTAAATATTAATATTATTACTGCATTCTTCCAATCTTCCGGTACATCTTTATCATTTACATATTTGGTATATAACTTTGCTAAAAAATTTTCTATTTCTTCACCTGCTTCTTTTAATATATCAATTATAATTCCATCATTTCCTGGAGCCTTTCTTTTCTTCATACACTTAATTGCATGTCTCACTTCTTCATTTAAAATTCTGGGCAATTCGGATGATGTAATAGATATAGGAAGTACTTGTTCTTTATTACTATATAATTCTTGATAAAAATCTTCTACCAATTTCATGATGTCATCTCTCTTTTTAGTAATAATTCCATCTTTTTTTTCTTATTGCAGATATAAATTTCCTACCAATACCAAAATGTTGTTTAACATTTTTGAGACTTTTATTTTCTTCTACAGCTTTCCTTGCTATTTCACAGTTATACTTTCTTATATCATTTTCAACTCTTTTCCATACCATTTTACAAAATTCGAGATATTCAATTCTTTTTAATACATCATTTTTGTATATCTTCATATTCCTTTTTTTCTTCATAAATTCTCTAGTCTCAGTAGAAATTTTATTAGTCATTTGCTGCTTTTTTCTACCAGCTAGGTTTGTTGCAGTTTTTAAAAGTGTCTCAGTTATTTTCATATTAATTTCATTCAAATCTGAATCATGTTCAAAATCTCCTAACACTTGAAACATATTTGTAAGTTCTAATTTAAATTCATTAGAATGTTTCTGAAGATTAGGAATATCAACTATAAATATTGTTTTTCTTAATAATTTTTGTCTCTCTAGTTTTACAGTAACACGTAACTTACACCTTACTAATCGATGATCACTTCCTGTGTTAAATTTATTAAGAACATTACAATCTTGAAATATGTATTTTCTGTTAGTCAAAATATAATCCAATTCTGCTGTACCTTCATTTCGATGCTTCCATGTCCATTTCCTTTTAACATTTTTCTCAAAAAATGAATTCATAATATAAAGTTTTTCTTTTTCTGCAAACTCCACAAGTCTGTGTCCTCTCTCATTTCTATTACCATAACCAAAATTACCTACAGCAATATCATCTTTCATTTGTTTACCAATTCTAGCATTAATGTCTCCCATAACAATTTTAAAATGTTGTTTACTCTGATCAAAAGCCTTTTGTACATCCATATAAAAATCTTCTACTACATCATCACTATGACAACTTGTTGGGGCATAAACCTGAGTTATCTGCATTTGGTATCTGCTATTAAGTTGTATAACTAATCTTGCCACTCTGTCCATTACACCATCAATCTCCACAATATTGTTCTTCTACTTTTTATTTATAATGAATCCTACTCCACTTGTATTTCCAATATGTGTGCCTTTATAATAGAGTATATGTCCACTTTTAAAATCAATTGTTTCTTCTCCTTTTCTTCTAACTTCACCAAGTCCAATAATGTCCCATTTAATATAAGACAGTTGTTATTCTAATTCTTGCAATCTTCCTTCACTTGAAAGTGATCTGCAGTTGTAAGTACCTAAATAAGAAGTCATCATCAAATGGAAGCCTGGGTCAGCAATCAGGGGATTCTTAGCACCTTCCGCCTTCGGCCACCAACCCCTGCCTTGGTTGGTGACTTTACAGCCTCCTGGGAATAAGGGCCATGCTTTATTTTTGTCTGTCATAATTGTATATATGTATTGGAAAAATATTAATCAGTTACACAAACATTCATTCTGCCTTATCAGGCACTGAGAAGAAAGACCATGGTGTTTTTTGATCTTAAACTCAGAGGTAAAAAGCCAATAAACTCACCACGCTGGCTAATGCATGTTGGTGAGCAGCCCATCCATGTTCATATACTATATGAATAATCACATAGTAATAACAGCTGCAATGACAAGAATGTATGGAGTGGACATTAGGAATTTGCCCTGCTCGGTTCCTTTAAGGCCTCCAAGAGGAATCAATGGGTTTCCTTTCAGTTAATAAAACTCAGAAAAGGAATAAATAAAGATATAGTAATTTAATATAAATATTATATACACATGAGTTAAAAACAAACATCGAACTGAAAAAAGTAATTCCTTGTATTTTATTTATTTGGAGTAATATAATTAATGCTTTATTTTTTTTTCTAAAAAATTATTTTTATTTATTAAGGACAATCTTATACTAGATTTTTAACATACTTCTATCAAACAAATTTTTTGCAAATTTTGTGCATGTCTTAGGCAATAATGAAAATGCATTATTTCAGAGAGGTTTAAACCAGTTGGACAACCTAATGGTTGCTGTACAGACTTTTGATATTGGTTTAGTAAGTTTTTAATGATGCACTATAGAAAGGCAGAATATTTTATGAAAATACATTTTCATTGAATTTTATGAATAATTCACTAATTTTACTTGACTTTTCACTTAAAACATTATTTTTTTAAAATATTGATAAACAATTTTTAATGTTCAAAAATTTTATTTCAAATACTGAAAATATGGAAACTTAGAATTGTCACTGTTTAAATTTGAATATGAAGAGTTACAAAAGTCCATTGCAAAATATTTGAATATTAAAAAGTAATATATGTATATATTGTAACTATATGAAAATGAGAAAGGTTTGTCTTGTTCAATGTGCTCCATGAATTGTAGTGCAAAGTTGTAACTGTATAGAAGATTCTTTTAGATCTGATTAAATCCTGTGCTAATTTCACAATTATAAATGGCCAGTGCTAGTGCTAGTCTTTGTACAAATATATCATGAAATGAACCAAATTAAGACTCAAGATCACTTGTTCACTGTATATTCCAGAAATGAAAGGCACCTTTGATTGAATCTAGACTATATTCAAGCTATATATATTTATATATGTATGGGGTTAATTTGTTGTGAATGCTTATACATATGGGTAGCTCCAAAATCTTAAAGAAATTATCATAAAATATTTGAATATTCTCAGGGAAAAGTACATGTGTGTTATTAAACTCATATACTCATGACCAAAAGTGCAAATATGATGTAGTTGTGAAATAAATTTATAATTAAAAAAATCAAAAGAAATTAAATTTTGAATAAAGTATTTTTTTTATTTTTTATTGTGGCATAAGTGAGAAGCAACAATAAAATAAAAATAATAATAAGATAGTAATGGCCATTTCTCTACTTAAGCTTTCAATAAACTCCTAAAATAGATGGTAATACTTATTACTTAAAGGTTTATCAAGTGCATAAGTATTAAAATAAAGATAGTCTATTATGTGCTTAAATAATGTATAGTTATAAATAACAATACTTAATATAAAAAAATTGTCTTAACAATAAAAGAATGAAGGAAATAGACAGAACAAGATGACAATCTTCATTTTAACATAAATGGTAAAGAATTGCATATATAATAATAAATTGATGTGTGTGTATTGTCATATAATATAATTAAAAAATAATAAGAATGATAATAATAACAGCTAACTCTCATTGCATTATGGTTCTGTTTATATGAGCACCCAAAATTCATATATTATATAGCAAAATAATAAAAGAGAAGTTTGTTTATGCTTTTGTTAATTAAGTTATGATTGATAAACCATATTTAACTACTTATATATATATATGGATTTCTATTTTTTTTTTTGTTTATTGAAAGCAAACATTATTTTTGTTTAATAGTTCCTTCTCCATTCAATGTTTGGACTATCATTTCCTGAAATAGTTAATGAAGGTGCTTGAGTTTAGAATAGTTTATTATTATTTTTTTAAAATAATACCATTCCTGAATGACAATATGATTCAGATAACTAGCTGTAATATTTTTCTTTTTATAGTTGCTTCTCAGGTTCTAAACATTGGTCCTTTTCTTCTCCATATTGGAATGAGTTTATTAAACATATGATTTTCTTTATTAGCTATGCATGCCCATCTTCACAGTATTCCATTGATGTAAGATGGAACATACAGATGAGAGAATGAAAAAATCCTTAGTTGGATGGTTTGCTTTCTAGTGCATCCTGTCAATTATGTGACATAAATGGAGATTTATCTTTCTATTGATAAGATCAAAATTAATAAGGCAAAAATTTTCTAATAAATTTCTTTCACTGCACTCAACAGATCAAAAACAAAAAAAAATGTTATTTTTTTTCTATATATATATATAATTTTTATGAGTCATTTATATTTTTTTAACCATTTACTGTCTATATACATGATAACAATAGCATAAGTGATTATACTATAATATTTTAGAATAATTATATATATATATCTAAGAAAAGATTACAATGTAAATAATTAAAAATTATACATGTATTTTTCTAATTTTGGTTATTATTATTTTTTTAATATTTTAATATAATTCACATATTTTATTTTATTTTTTTTTGTTTTGTTATTGTTACTGTTGCCTCTTCAATGCTTTAGATAAAAGATTAATCTTATAAATGTCAAAAAAAAGTAATACTCATAATGATAAAAAATTTGATACAAAATCTCTGAAATATTTTATAAACATATTTTTTTAACAACTGTAAGGGTTAGACTCGATCCTTACAACACCCTTTCCATAACAAAAATATTAACATCACTAACAACTATATGTAACATGAGTAAATAATTGTATAGTTTGCTATATTTATGTTAAAACAAAAAACCTCACTGCTGTTTCTGTAGGAAGAATTGAATAAGGGAAGCTTTAATTACAACTAAGATTGAGTTAATAAGCTATAAAATTTTTGTAAGTACCATTAGAGTATACCAAACCAGATGAGCTAATGCTAATTACTCCTGATACATTGGTATAAGACATTGGGTAGTGTAAGTACCTCTCATCCCATTTGGGATATCAGTCATATAGACATTTTCTCCAATCTTTTTCTGTTTCCTATAGGGTTCTTCATATAAATTGATAACCTTTTTGTATTGGTGTTGCTGTGGGTGACTAACATGGCTTTCACTTTAATCCTGATTTGCCAATTTGACTTTGTACTATTAATTTATTTAATTATATAAATTTTATCCTACCCGATTTGTAATGAGCCATAATGAAATCAAATGATTCACATAAATAACTTTCTTAAATTCATAATATAATAAATGTGGGACTCAGAATTGTAAGATCCTTTCCTAACCATTAAAATCATGAACATATAAACATAAGATTATGGACAAAAGGACTAGAGCTTCATCTTTCATTCTCGCTGAATATTTATAAAATATGTGAACAACATCATGCAAGTGATATGAATTTTCATCAACACATTCATTTTGAAACTTATCAAAAAATATATTTTCTTTATACCAGATAAAATTATTCTTATTGTCTAAACATTCATGGTTGGACCTATGCCTATTCAAATTCTTTTTGTCTCTTTGATAAAATATTATAATTTGAAAGTTGATCTTACCATAAAATAAAAACCTTGCGTCTGCTCAATCATTATCAGCCAGAGAATAACATAAACAAAATCTATGTACAATCGTTGGGATTTTTGAATACCCTTTCATAGTTATATTTCTCCCTGCAATAGTCTGCCATGCCTAACCCATTAAAACATGTCACTTCTGTTACTTCAGGGCCTTGAATAACCCCAATATTTTTTTATTTAATTGTCATCAATCACAACATTTGTATCCTCAGAAACCTTATCTCTCCTGTACTTTATTTTCATATGCCTTTCCATTGAATACTGTTCACTCATTAAAGCTCATTTGCTTTCACCATCATCCAATGAAAAGTTAGTGATCTCAAAATCAGTAGTTTTATCAACTTGCAATTTGTAATAATCTATCTTTTCTATTTCTATCATATTATTATCTTGGAAATCTTCATGTCCAAAATCAATTTTCACAATTGCTTGGGTTGCAGTGTATAATTCCTTTATAGTTTCATCTAAATGCTTGGTATAATACTTTATCTTCTACTATGAACACAGTGGTTTCATCTCTAGACATTTTTACTTCATTAGTGACTCTGGTTTCTGTACCCTTAAAATTTTTTGATCTTCTTTCCTTCAACTCTTTAGAGTTGGCATCTAATTCTGTATTTAGCTTCTTAGAATTGACATCTATGTTTGCATTTAGCATCTTGGAGCTGCCATCTAACTTGGAAGAATTAGCATTTATTTTATTTTTTAATTCTTTGAGCAACTCCAAAATAGTTTTCCAAATATTTGAGTTACCTATATCTTCAGTTTCACACCTGCATGACATTTTGTCATTAGTATCAGCCATGGTCTCTAATACTAAGTTAATACACTAAAAATATCTAAATATATATCTTTAGCTATATTATAAGTGTAATATAATAACAATAAGTGTTAACTGGTTTTAATGATTACTTTACATATATGTATATATAAAATTTTACTTTCTCTTTTAAGACATAATTATATAAAATCGATTTAAAACTTTCCACCTCCCTCTGGTATCTAAAAAAAATCCTCTTATCAGTATACACATGCAATAGCAAAAGAAAAAAAATCTAGCAAACATCTCTGTTCTAATCCTCTTTTATTTATCTAATGCTGGAGATTAAATTTGGAGCTTTTAAATATTATGTCTTTGTATATTATCTCAAGGCATTTTTAAAAAATTTATAATAACATACTGGGTGGCAAAAACAAAATATAATTTTTTTATAGATTGATATTAAGTTATCCATTAATAATATACTGGGTGGCAAAAACAAAATGTAATTTTCTCATAGATTTATATTAAGTTATCCAAAACACTTGTTGAGTCAATAGATAAATTCACATCATACTGGGACCTTTAATTTCAGGACCCAAGATTGAAATTGCCAAATTGTAACCATATGAAGGTGAGAAATGTTCACCTTCTTCAATATGCTCCTTTAAATATTGATTCCTAAGCTATGTTCACAGCTACAAATGATCTGTGCTTATGTTAGCCATTGTACCAACATATTAAATGAACCTAACTAAAACTCAATATCACATGTTCACTGTATATTCCAAAAATGAAAGGTACCTTTGATCAAATCTAGACTATACTCAAACTATAAATATCTATATATGTATGTAGTTTTAATTTCTTCTGAATACTTATACATTTGGGTTATGTGTAGCTCCAAGTCTTGAACAAATGATCATAAAACATTTGAATATTCTCAGGGTAAAATACAGGTGTGTTATTAAACTTATATGTTGTGTCATGACCCAAAGTTCAAATATGATGTAGTTGTGAAATAAATTTATAACAAAAATATCAAAAGAAATTAAATTATGAATGAAGTATTTGCTTCATCTTTTATTGTGACATAGGTGAAAGGCAACATTAAATTAAAAATAATAATAAGGTGGTAATGGTCATTTCTTTACTTAAGCTTTCAATAAACTCATAAAATAGATGGTAATACTTATTATTTATAGGTTTATCAAGTGCATGAGTATTAAAATGCAGACAGTTTATTATGTTCTTAAATAATGTGCAATTATAAATAATAACACTTAATAGAACAATTTATCTTAAGAATATAAGAATAAAGAAAATATACCTGGGTCTTGTTTTATGCTGGTTATTTTAATGCAATTTTGAAGTTATGCGATTTATGTTTCTTTTTAATATCTTTCATATTTCACTATATTTATTATATATCAAGAAATTTAAATTATTAATAACTTATTTTGACTTGAAATACTTTTTTTCTTAAAAATATAACATTATATTAGCAGCTAATGTGAATATGGCCTGAAGCTGTATTTAGAATCTTAGCTTCTATGTAAATAACCTACTTACACTAATGACTAAATAATAATAATAGATTTATACTTACGTATAAAAATTAGCAATAAATATTCAAAAATTTTAAACTTTTAAAATTATTTTGTTAGATATATTAGAAATAAATAATCTTTTAGATTTTTAAAATAAATGAAGATTTTATTGATTTTGTAAACTGAAAATAATCTTTCTAATGGTAACATATAATCTTTTTGTTTTGATTGCGATTTCATTTTTTAAATATAGAAACAAAATGTAAACATTTAAAATTTATTTCAGTAGTAAAAATTAGTTAATCATATATTTTAGGTGATGTGTGAGACAAAGACAAATGTCAGAAAATGCTGAAATCTGAGTTTCCTGCAATGAACAACCTCTTAAATTCCAACAAGAGCTAAATAGTTATATGTCTGGATATCACAAGCTTTATAAACAATTAGTAAAATCATCATCTCAAAGTTTAATCATTGAGTACATTGTCGACAGAAAACCATTAATACAGCACAAGACTGAAAGTGGCACTAGTTGTACTTGCTCTTGTGATGAATCTGACTTCTTACCAGTTCACAAATGAATGCATATTATCAAATAGCAGTAATGATTAAAATATATATGAAAAAATGTAAAATTAAATACTGTAGTTAATAAAAAAAAAATAAAAAAAGTTTGACTTGTATTAATTTTTTTTAAATATTTGAAATTTTTTATTAGTCATACTTTATTTCTTTATTTTTTTAAGGCAAATTTTAGAGTAAGTTTTCTTTGTTGCTTTACTTTATGTGATTTCTGAAAATTATAGAACCTATCCCCCATTTTTCAAGGTAAGTGAAGCCTATTTTTGTGCGATTTTTTAATGCAGGTTTTCTGCAGCAGCTATCTACTGCATAAAATGAGACCCAGGTGTATACAGAAGGAAAAAATGACGCTCTTAATTTTAACATAAATGCTAAAGAATTGTAATACATATTCAATGTCTCTCCTATTTTTTAAATATATATAATTATAAATCTATTTGTGTGTATTGTCATATAATACAATTAAAAAATAATGAGAATGATAATAATAACAGCTACCAGTCATTATATTAGGGTTTTGCCTATCTGTAGGCACAAAATTAATATATTATATAAAAAAACAATAAAAGGTTTAAAGGTTTTTTTACACTTTGATTAATTAAGTTATAAATGATCAATCATAATTTACAATTTATATATATGGATTTCCTTTTTTTTATTTACTGAGAGCAAACATTTTTTTAACAGTTCCTTCTCAATTCAATGTTTAGACTATGATTTCCTGAAGTAGTTAATGAAGTTTCTTGAGTTTAGAATGTTTTTTATTACTATTTTTATAAATATCACCATTGTTGAATAACAGTGTGATTCAGATAATTAGCCATAATATTTTCTTGTTTGAAGTTGCTTCTTAGCTTCTGAATATTAGGATCTTTCTTTTCCAGGCTGGGATGAGTTGATTAAATATACAATTGTCTTCCTTAGCTATGAATGTCTGTGTTCCATTGATGTAAGATGGGCACAAACAGATAAGAGAATGGAAAAATCCTTAGATAGATGATTTGCTTTCTAGTGCATCCTGTCAATTATGAAAGACATAAATAAAGATTTATCCATTGATAAAAGAAAATTAATAAAATAAATGTTTTCTAAAAAATATTTTTTACTGCACTCGACAGAGCAAAACAAAAAATAATATTATTCCTTTCTTTTACAATATACAGTACATAATTTTCACGAATCTTATATGTTATTTAACTCTTTATTGTTGACATAAATGATAACAATGACATAAGTGATTATACTATAATATTTTAGAATGTTTATATGTATCTATGAAAAGATTAAAATGTAAATGACTAACAAATACATACACATTTTTCTAATTTGGATTTTTTTTATCATTTAATGCAATTCGTGTATTTTATTTTATTTTCATTATGTTTTTGTTATTGTTGCCTCTTTACTACTCCTAGATAAAAGATTAATCTTATAAATGTCAATAAAAACAATACTTGTAATGATAAATCTAACTTAAAACAAAATTTCTGAAGTATTTTATAAACATATTTTTTTAAAAACGGAGAGTAAGGATTGGACTATTTCAGTCCTTATAACATCCATATATAAATGAGTAATGCAAAGAAACAACCTTTTTTCAGCCACAATTTGGATTGTTAAATTTAACTTGAAATAATAGTGTGGATCACCCATAAATTAATTAATTACAATGAAATTTTTAGTGAGTTCTATAATTAATTAATTTACAAATGTCCCATGAATTTCTTTTAATTTAAATATAATAAGTCAAATTGTGGTTGTAGAATAAATGCTTTTTGGTTTTTAGTGCATTACTCATCAAATTAAAAAACACCATTTTGTATAAAAAATGTATACACTATTTTGTTAATTTGGAAAAAAATATTATATTTTTAGACTGCATCAGTAATTCTATTGCCTTCCTAGATCTCAGCTAGAAAAGGTTAAGCTTTGTTAAAATTTCATATTACCTCATAAGGACTGCTATTATCATCAGCATAATGAGATGGGTCTGCTCCATGCTGCAATAATACCTATTAAAGTGATAAAATTAGTTTTAGGTTAAAAATAAAACTGATACATTAATTTATAAATTGCTAAAAATTACTAAATAAATTTTTGAGATAGAAAAATTTAAAATAAAATTTATTGTAAAAATTAAAGTGTAAAAATTAAAATCACAACAAAAAATTTATGCACAAAGACTCAATTAATAAGCAAAAACATAATTTTCTTGCAAAAGTATCAAACATAAAATCAGAAATTATTTGACTTAAAATTAAAAGTTAATTGTTTAATAAAAAAACTCATCACCACGATTGAGTTATAAATATATGAATTGCCTAAAAAATTAAAAGATAAGTTTATGCATTTGGTCATATTGTTAGATATTTTTTAAAAAGTTACTTTGTAAAATATAATATAATAGTAACTTACAGTTATTATTATTGGTCTAACATGTTTTATCTCTTATGAAATTATTTATAAATATAAAATTTATTTGACTATTTTATTATGTATACATATATAAACTATTTATATATACATGTGAGTTTTAAATAATACATACCTTAAGCTTTTGAGTAAAATGCCAGATTTGAGGTAGAATAATAAATAATTTTATATATATTTTATTATTAAATCTTAATGTCTATTGAACAATTAATATTTGAATAAAGCATGAACTTGTAATAACACACGAGCAGATTGATTCATTCCCTTGTTATTAAGGAGAGGAAAAGAAAATCATTTCTCTTTAAATAACTTTTTTCTTTTATCAATGCTACTGTTCAATGATTGGAATTCAAATATTAACTTTTCCAAATTAAGATAATCTGTGGATTAAAAGTCTGCAAAGAAAATATTTTAATTTTCTGTTAAATCTTAAAGGAATAGCAATATAAAAGAAAAGAACATCTGTTTAAGTTTTTTGAAAACTACATTGTTTTAATACTTCTGTTATTCTTCAGATATATATAAATTTAAGATAATTATATATATATATGATAAAACAATGTGCTTTGAGTAGAACAGCTTTGTATTGTAAATGTTTCGAAACAAACCTTGCATGCTATTTTAAAATATTTTGAAATATTGTATATATAGAACGTCTGGTGATAATAGAAAAATGGAGATTAAGAACATTATCATTCAAAGAATATTTACTATATATTATATTAATCAAGTCATTGGATATTATTAACAGTTTATCAATTAAAGATAAATAAAATCATCATTATACCAATGGATTAATAATATACTTCGTAAAAGATCTTCATTAGGATGATGAACTATAAACTTCAATATCTACTCTCAATTCTGAAAAATAAGTTTTCTTTATTATTTATTTATATATATTATAATAATGCCTATATTATTTTAATATGTTTATTATTATTATTATTATTATTATTATTATTATTATTATTATCTTTATTTCAAATTTGGCATCGCATCATTATATCTTAATAGGAAAATTATATTTAGTATTAAATATAATTAATTGAAATCTTGATATAATTCATCAAATTAGATGAAGGATATAAAGAATAGTTATTATTTAATAGATATTTTAAACAGGATTATATTGTATTTACTACATAATATTGTAAATGTTCAATGTATTTTATTTATCAAAAATACATATAATATATAAGTTATACAATAGTAAATAGTACTTATATATTAGTAATTATGAAACATATAAATAAGAATGGTAAATAAATTAATAAGTTACATAAATTATTAATTTTTGAATCCAGATATTGTTTTTATATATCTGTTAATTTAAACTATTTTCTTTAATTTTTGAAAGTTTATTATAGTATTGAATTTTATCATAGGATATTAAATAAGAATATTATTTATTAATATTTTTAAAATGGTAAAATTCATCCGTATTTATTTATTAATATTTTATTATCTATTATATTATATTTTTTATTGTTTATTAAATATTGATTTATAAACTTGATCTCTTTGTCTAATCATTATTGAATTATATTATATATATATGCTAGTATTATAAATATCATATGAATGTCAATTATTAATTAATGCTTATATAAAGGCATATTAAATAATAACTTGTTTTGAATTATCCCTGAAAAGAGCTAATTGCAAATTCTCCATGAGTTTGAATATCGTGGCATAATGGTGACTGAAAGAGGGATGAAAGATGGATGAACTAGTCTAAATTATATTAAAACTTATTTAAAGATTATTGAGCTAGCATAATAAAGATAGATATAATCATGGACTTAGTATTTCATCAATTCATTTCTAGCATTCTACCTGAAGACCCAAAGTCCGATTGTAGTGAAATGCATATCCTCTTTCTAGGGAATTTAATCATCTCCTTATATTTAACAAGACCAACTTAGACTTTAAATATAATCCATTCTGTTATATTTGGTGTGAACCTAACTATGAAGCATTAAGTTAATGATTTCCAAGCATTAAATATAATCGATTCTGTTATATTTGGTATATCAACTGGGATGATTAAATGCCATTCTGTTATATTTGATGCCTCAACTAGGGCTATCAAATAGGCTGTCCCGTAATATTTGGCGCTCAACGTTTTAGGCTTTGAACATTTAAGTTCATCACAGATATAAATTATATACTATTACATATTTAGTATATTAACTGGGGCTTTGAATCAATGATTCTATATTATTACATATAGTGAAAAAGTCATGGATAGATTAAGTGATTATTCTTAGTAACAAGTATGTTGTTATGAAGATTCATATGGTGTTTATAATTACAAAATTAATATAAAAAAATGATAATATATATAATATGATTTAGAGAGATCAATATTTAAATAACTAATTATTAAATTATGTTTTAAACAAGAGTTGAGTGGGATAAAGTTTTTCTATAGACATAGATGTTTAAAAATATACACATATATCATTAGAACATCATAAGTATATATAAATAGCATGGGGTGGTAGAGAACTTTACGATATAATATTTTGGTTATAAAAATATATATACACTTGAGTAATATTTGAATTAAGTTAAAATTTGTTATGCTTCGAAGTGGGAAAATGTTTTCAAACAAAGATATTGAATGCTCTAGTCAAATGCAAGATGATTTGCAAAGTGAACTAAGTGATGATAGTAATATTATAGAACAATCATCATTAGTACAAGCATCAGGGGGTTCTACAACCATAGTTGAATACCCTCAACAAACACAGAGTTTAGATCAAGTGTTATCTCAAACACAAAATATAGTTGATGAAGATTTAAATCAATCATCTAAAATTGAGATTAACCAATCACTTAATGTTGACACAACAAAGCTTATAGATAATAACATGACTATAATGGAAATGTTTAAAATGTTAATGGATAATAATAAAAAATTAGATGATAATATGAATAAAAAATTCGATGATTTAAAAAGTGATTTAAATCAAAAATTGGATGATAATAGTACTAATTTTAGAAGTGACATGTGTAACTTAAAAAGTGATTTGAATCAAAAATTAGATGATAATAATAATAATTTAAATCAAAAATTGGATGATAATAAAAAATTGGATAGTTTAAAAAAAGATTTGAAGGTTGAAATAACAGGAATTGAAAATAAACTATCTACAAAAATTCAACAATTAAATTTAAATGTGGATAATGTTAAAAAAGATAACATAGAAATTAAACAAGCATTAAATGATCTAAAGAATGAAATTGATGAAAATAATTCAAAATGTCAACAGCGGTTTAGTGAGTTTCAAAATGATATCATAGATAGATTAATGAAATGTATAAAAATCAAGGAATTTTTAAAGATGAAGTAAAGGAAGAACAAAATAAAATATGGGATGAAATTCAAGAAGATAGACAACAAACACACATAAGAATAGATCAACTCTCTACTAAACATAATAATGAGGTAGAATCCCAGAATAATGTATTAGAGACTATTGATCATCAACTTAGATCTTTGGAGAATAAAATAATTTCTTTAGAGATTATTTTGAATGGAAAATTTGCTAATATGTATAATAGTTGTAACTTTTATGAGAAGGATAGTTTGGAATTATGTTTAAAAGAACTACAGAATGCATGTAGTCAAGTTAAACTTGGTACTCTTAGTCAACCTATTTTGTTTTCATCTGATTCAACATGTTTAGCTATTGGAAATTGGTTTTTTATGTATGAAAAAGATGATAGAATTACTATTCGTAATTCACATAATCAAAAACAAGTTATTATCTTACAAAAAGATTTGCATGGTTTTATTTTTGAATCCAATAAAGGTAATAAACATTCTTTTAATGCTGAAACTTCACTTGACACTGAATTTTCTACTGGTTGGATATCTCAGATTCCCAATGATGGAATAGAAAAGTATCCTATTAATCTTATTTTAGAGGAGACAATATCAACTCCACAAATAAATTCTATTAAAACAATCATGAATGGTACAATGCAGATTAAAGTCAACAATCAACAAGAACTTCAAACTTATTTTGAACGTAATGATGATACCCAAAGTAAATCATTAGTTCAGTTGATTATTACAGAAGAAAATTATCAAAACCACTTTGATATTACAAAACAGAGTAAAGATATAAAGAATCAGCACAACATTTTTGAAATGGTTAGTTTAAATCCATTAAATTCAGAAAGAATTGTGAAAATCAACAAAGTAAAGAGTTTCCAAAACACACAAGTCATATGGATGCAACAAATAGAGATAAAGTATAAGACTCAAGATGGTAAAAAAATAGAAAATGAAGTAGTGAATGATTTGGAAATTGTTGTTAAAGATCTTGATAAGATAAATGACTTTAACCCAAAATCTACTTTTTCATATCAGATATTGTTTCAGATAAGGGATGATTCTTTTAAAACTAATATAGATGTCTATGGTAATAGTACCTAAAGAACACAGTCTCAGTCGGAATCATTTAGAATTTTTTAAAAAAGATCCACAACAAATAATTATCTCTAATAATAGATTAAATTTACAGTATTATATAATGCTTGAAAATGAAAATTATTTTATTAATATTGGTTTAGAAGAATTAAATTTAAATACTTGTAGAGTTAATAAAGAAAATGAATAATTAACTTCTCAAATGAATATTTCAGAAATTCAAAAAGGTCATACATTCCATAAGTTATGTAATACTTATGAAGGTCCATTTACATTCATTTAACACATGAATTATTGTGCTTAATGAAGATAAGCACATATTATGGAAGGACTTTTAAGGATTGTGACCATTTAAAAATGAAAACAGACAATGAGTAATGATTGAACCCATTATAGTTTGTTAAAAAAATGTATATATAGAAATTTTGATGACATAAACATTGATGAAGGAACTAGATATAGAAAAATTAAATTAAACATGTATACACTTGTTTAATGAAATTTAATCTTTGGTTACTTGATCTAGAATAGGAAGTACACCAAATGGTTAATATTATAAGGTAATAAAATGCCAACATAATTTATAAATCTATAAAGTATAAATATACAATTATAGATGTATATGTATATAAGTATGTATAGGAAGAATACTTAATACTCTTAAGAAATATTCTCACACATCCGACTACATTTTCATCAAATTATACTTATATTATTTTAAAAAATATAAACTTATAATTTATGAACCCAAAATAAATGGAGAAAATGACATTTAACAAGCTCATAAACAACTTGTTAAAATGGCAAGTAATAGAAATCAGAATAAAAAAATATATATTTATGAATTTAAAGTTGGAGATAAAGTTTTGATAAAGACTTTCCATCCCAGTAAACCATTAGAGAATAAATATCACAAATTCTACAACACATACAAAGGACCTTATACTATCGTTAAAAAGGCAGGTCCAAATGCATTTTGGATTAACCAAGAAGGAGAGATTCATGGTACATATAATTCACGAATTTTAAAACCTTATTTTGGCTGTTTATAATGTTATATAAAGAAATAAGGTGAATATCAAGATAAGAATTGGGCAGTGTAAACCATACGGTTGTATATAAAAAAAATAATAATAGTGATCAATGTAAAGAGAAATATATTAAGAACATTAGCTTTGATGAGGGTATTCTTTAATGCCTTGAAATAAGTAAAAACAATAGAGTCAATTCATATTAATAAATGGATACTCTAGTATTTATTTAGTCCTTTTCAAATCCATAAGTCTTAAAGAAGCAGGAATAAGGCTAGTAAATATATTTGTGTTGTCCAAGAAGGAAACACATTATTTTTTTTATTTTATTTTTTTTTTATAAAAAAAAATATTAACCATCAAAGTCCTTAATTTTATTTTTGATCATTATCAAAAGAATAATATAGCCCAAGTATAAGGAAAGATAAAACAGTTAAGAAAAAAACTTCAACCCTTCATAAAATTCAAGTATAAATGCAATTAAATTATAAGAACATACTAAAATAGTTGTAAGTGTTTAAAATTTTAACTTAAATTAAAATTTTAAATTTCTGAAGGGAAGGGGAAATATAATAGTAACTTACAGTTATTATTATTGGTCTAATGTGTTTTATCTCTTATGAAATTATTTATAAATATAAAATTTATTTGACTATTTTATTATGTATACATATATAAACTATTTATATATACATGTGAGTTTTAAATAATACATACCTTAAGCTTTTGAGTAAAATGCCAGATTTGAGGTAGAATAATAAATAATTTTATATATATTTTATTATTAAATCTTAATGTCTATTGAACAATTAATATTTGAATAAAGCATGAACTTGTAATAACACACGAGCAGATTGATTCGTTCTCTTGTTATTAAGGAGAAGAAAAGAAAATCATTTCTCTTTAAATAACTTTTTCTTTTATCAATACTACTGTTCAACGATTGGAATTTAAATATTAACTTTTCCAAATTAAGATAATCTGTGGATTAAAAGTCTGCAAGGAAAATATTTTAATTTTCTATTAAATCTTAAAGGAATAGCAATATAAAAGAAAAGAATGTCTGTTTAAGTTTTTTGAAAACTACGTTGTTTTAACACTTCCGTTATTCTTCAGATATATATAAATTTAAGATAATTATATATATATATAGGATAAAACAATGTGCTTTGAGTAGAACAGCTTTGTATCGTAAAGGTTTCAAAACCAACCTTGCATGCTATTTTAAAATATTTTGAAATATTGGATATATAGAACGTCTGATGATAATAGAAAAATGAGATTAAGTACATTATCATTCGAAGAATATTTACTATATATTATATTAATCAAGTCATTGGATATTATTAACAGTTTATCAATTAAGGATAAATAAAATCATCTTTATACCAATGGATTAATAATATACTTTGTAAAAGATCTTCATTAGGATGATGAACTATAAACTTCAATATCTACTCTCAACTCTGAAAAATAAGTTTTCTTTATTATTTATTTATATATATTATAATAATGCCTATATTATTTTAATATGTTTATTATTATTATTATTATTATTATTATTATTATTATTATTATTATTATTATTATTATTATTATTATTATTATTATTATTATTATTATTATTATTATTATTATTATTATTATTATTATTATTATTATTATTATTATTATTATTATTATCTTTATTTCAAATTTGGCATCGCATCATTATATCTTAATAGGAAAATTATATTTAATATTAAATATAATTAATTGAAAGCTTGACATAATTCATCAAATTAGATGAAGGATATAAAGAATAGTTATTATTTAATAGATATTTTAAACAGGATTATATTGTATTTACTACATAATATTGTAAACGTTCAATGTATTTTATTTATCAAAAATACATATAATATATAAGTTATACAATTGTAAATAGTACTTATATATTAGTAATTATGAAACATATAAATAAGAACGGTAAATAAATTAATAAGTTACATAAATTATTAATTTTTGAATCCAGATATTGTTTTTATATATCTGTTAATTTAAACTATTTTCTTTAATTTTTGAAAGTTTATTATAGTATTGAATTTTATCATAGGGTATTAAATAAGAATATTATTTATTAATATTTTTAAAATGGTAAAATTCATCCGTATTTATTTATTAATATTTTATTATCTATTATATTATTTTATTGTTTATTAAATATTGATTTATTAACTTGATCTCTTTGTCTAATCATTATTGAATTATATTATATATATGCTAGTATTATAAATATCATATGAATGTCAATTATTAATTAATGCTTATATAAAGGCATATTAAATAATAACTTGTTTTGAATTATCCCTGAAAAGAGCTAATTGCAAATTCTCCATGAGTTTGAATATCGTGGTATAATGGTGACTGAAAGAGGGATGAGAAATAGATGAACTAGTCTAAATTATATTAAAACTTATTTAAAGATTATTGAGCTAGCATAATAAAGATAGATATAATCATGGACTTAGTATTTCAATGATTCATTTCTAGCATTCTACCTGAAGACCCAAAGTCCGATTGTAGTGAAATGCATATCCTCTTTCTAGGGAATTTAATCATCTCCTTATATTTAACAAGACCAACTTAGACTTTAAATATAATCCATTCTGTTATATTTGGCGAACCTAACTATGAAGCATTAAGTTAATGATTTCCAAGCATTAAATATAGTCGATTCTGTTATATTTGGTATATCAACTGGGATGATTAAATGCCATTCCGTTATATTTGGTGCCACAACTAGGGCTATCAAGAAGGCTGTCCCGTTATAATAAGAAAGAATAGAGGATAATAGGCATTGTAATGAAAGAAAGAGAAATTGTTTCAACATGCTAAAAAATTTTAATTATGTAGTTTGTAAAAATCAATAGCATTTTGAACGTCTTTTTAGTTTGTCTTTTTGAATTGAGTTTTAAATAAAATCTTCCTCATTTTTATAGTAAATTGGATGTCAAACTAAAGTTGTTATTGGAAATTATGGTTTTAAAAAAATAAGTAAATTATTGTGTTATATTGAAAAGTCAGCAATGATTTTTTCTTTCTTTCTATGTTAACTAATGTAAATAAAGAAAAAAAAATAGAAATGAAAAAAAACTTTTTTTCTTCAATTGGGTTATGATTTAAATTAAGATAAGATAACTGTAAAATTGTTTCCAAAATATGTTATGAAAAAAATAAAAAATATTTTCCAAAAACAAACAAGTCAAATCTTGTAACTAGCTGATTATATATTCATTGTAAACAAAGGCAAAACTCCCCATACAGTAGTGCCACCCTGTGCCAAACAGAGTAATCAATGGATGCCAGAAGGCTTGTGCATAAAATCCCTATCTAGTGCCTACTCATCCAATATCCCCAGACTAGTTTCTGGCTTGTGGCCATCATCAGTGAGGAGCCTTGGATCTGAGAGCACTGCACCTAGATCTTAGGATCTAATGCAACCCTCCAGCAGCCACCTTTTAACTCTACTTTACTACAAAACTATGAGAATGAAATTGAAAACATTGTTAATATCTTCAATCTAAACTCTATAGCTTATATAGTCATATGGGTCTGAACTCAATTCAGCACCCATACATTTTGGTGTCTTTGGCTCTTAAACAACCATAGCCACCACTATCCTATTAGGCAGGATTGGTGTTAAACCATCAAACATCACATGATCACCATCTCTATACTAGCACATAATTTGTTGTAAACAAAGGCAAAACTCCCCATACAGTAGTATTAACAATGTTTTCAATTTCATTCTTATAGTTTTGTAGTAAAGTAGAGTTAAAAGGTGGCTGCATTAGATCCTAAGATCTAGGTACAGTGCTCTCAGATCCAAGGCTCCTCACTGATGATGGCCACAAGCCAGAAAATAGTCTGGGGATATTGGATGAATAGGCACTAGATAGGGATTTTATGCACAAGCCTTCTGGCATCCATTGATTACTCTGTTTGGCACAGGGTGGCACTACTGTATGGGGAGTTTTGCCTTTGTTTACAACAAATTATGTGCTAGTATAGAGATGGTGATCATGTGATGTTTGATGGTTATATATTCATTGTTTCAAAAACATGTTGTTGAGCAACATAAAGTATGAAATGACAAAGCTATTCCATTTGACTTCAGCATTCAATTCTAATTCAGTTCAGGTAATTCAGTTTATATTAGTTTATTTTCAAAGTCAACTTAAAAAGCAGTGCTTCAGTGGTCCAATGCTGAAAGGGAAATCACTGATTAAAACTGTCTTCTACCATAACATGAACAGTAATAATTTAGTGACTGTTTTAAAAATATTTTTCAATAATCAAGTAATAACTGCTATTATGTTGATTTTAACTAGAAGAAGCAATCTACCACTTGTGGCTGGATAGCAAAAAACTACACCAGCCAAAATACCCAGAAAATTCAATTGGATTCAGAAACTAACACTGAAGTTTTGCCAAAACAAACTGTTATCTGCTTTAATAATGCCACTATGGAAGAAATGGATAGTGCCATAAAACTAACCAAAAACCTATTAATATTATACTCTATGTAACATCACCAATGCTGCTGAATTTCCTCTCTATCATTACCACTGCCCAATGAGAACTACCATATTTGAAGGAATTAATGAAGGCAACTATAAATATACTAAAATAATATTATCTATAGAAAATCATGGTTTGGAACTGTTTAAATATTTCACATTATAAGATCTTATCATTATAAATATTATAAGAATTCAAATTTAAACTAAACTATTATATTTTATATATGTTGTAATAGTTGTGAGTATATACACAACAGTTTTTTATACTCTGTGTTAAAAAATCAAGTTTTTTCATTACTCCATTAACTTTGTGTTTGCTCATCTAACTTAATTTAAACATTATGCTTTTAACATCCAGGGTGCTAATAATATCCACAACTCTGAGAAATCATGCAATCCACCAGGAAACATGTAGAAAACGCAATAATAATTCCTAAATGATGATAATCAAGTATTGATACATTATCCATAAATAATCTTTCTAATTAGAAAGTTTGATACTTGAGAGTTTTATTTTATTGAAATAAATTTTTTTGGGACAACTTGTACTTATATTACAATTCATCATCGTTATCATTTGTTTAATATTATATATATTTGAAATAAATTATTTTTTTATTAATTTTATTATTCATTCAACTATCATTTAATATAAATATTTACTTTTGAATATTTAATATATCATTGTATATCTTTGGTTTCTGGTTCAAACTCATTTACCATTGCATTTCTATCATTATATATTTGGTGCAAACAATGTTATGGTCTGAACATCCTATTTCTTATGCTTAAATGCCACCTCTGCATACCATATAATAGACAGATATTAACACATAACTAAATTCTGCATATTATGATGTATAATAAGTGCATTAAATGTTTGGAATGAGAAGTAAGATTATCATGCTCATAAAAAATATATGTAATTTTTTATGAAAGCAGTAGTAGACAGGGTAATATTTAGTAAATGACAATATACATTGCAACTTTCCCTTTTGATTGTTCAACATATATGATTCCTTTTTTTCTATCTACTATACTAGCTCAATAATAAACAATCAAGTATAACAACAATAAAGTATAAGACTCTCTATTGGTTTGAAACTTATGATATATCAAAACATAAGCTAAATTTTAGAGACAAATATAACGTAGAGGTTTTAAAAATGAGAAGAATATAAAATACATTCTACAATGGCATTGCTAATGTAAAAATTATCCTGCTACTATCTAATTATAATCATTAGAAAAATCCCCATGACAACAATGACTAACATAATATTTCATTTAAAATAATGACTTAATTACTCTTCTATAATTTAAGAAGCTCAAAATAATAATATTAAAAACAAAAACTATGCTATCCTATGGATATCTCAGGGATCATAATTATTCTGTTCTAAAATATAATATGACAATTATATTGATAATTAAATAATTGAATCGCAAGAGGGATTTTATTTGGAGCAAACCATTTAAATAAAAATCACACCATTACAAACATTGGTTAACCTCCTGTTTGAAAATTAATCTAACCACAATAAGACATGAAAATTAACGATCACTATCTACTCATTAGCTTCACTTAAATAATTTAATTTACTTTCCTAAGATTTATTCCTATACTTATACTAATAACGATCACTATAGAATACTAATTTTATCACAATTAAAAGCTTTATTAACTACTAAATCTAACTCAATTAACCACACTTCTTAGTTATTCAGCATTCACCCAATGTAATTAGATCCTTCAGAATTACAAAAATTATAATATACTTTATGTACTTTGAAATAATATAATATTTCTAAATTTATTATATGAAATAAATTTCAAAACTGGAGTTCAAAATTAGAATTTGACTTCTAAAACATACTATTAATTTCTATTATATACTCTCCATTTTGTAATAGTACTTTCAAATAAATGTTCAAGATTCTTGTATATTTAATAAAAATATGAACCACTACAAATTCCTTTTAATCTAATTATAATTTTAAAGTAATTAATGATTAATGTATCAATTATAAATTCTTGAATATAACTTTTTAGATAAAACATGCAATAAACATATGCTATGTGTAATTCTATGTGGATAATGTGCTTTATGGATATGACCAGGCAATGGAAATGACTCTCAATTGCAATAAATTACTAGTACAAATTTTAAATTAAAATACTCATTTATTTTACGATAAAATTAATAATAAACAGCTATAAACATTATATTACATAATTAATTAATACAATAATTATTTAAATATTGATAAATTTACAATAAAATATTTACACTAATAACAAATAAAATAATAATCATTCTATACATTTCATCTTTTACCTTGTATTTATTACTTAGTTTATTCAAATAAGTTCATCATTATTACCATCATGTATATTTTGCTTTTTTTAACATTATTAAACAATTTTACTACCCATGAGTCATCCTGTGATTATCTTCTTAATCATCTTTCCATAGTTATCTTTTAGTTTGTAATTTTAAATATTTCAATAAAGTTATAATATTGTAATTAGAATTCATACTCAAAATCTGTATAAAAATATGTCACTGCCATTGTATTGACAAAATTAGTGCTTTTGTGGTAATATTAAAAAAACACTGTGAATAATGTTTTTCCTTAATATTTGTCTGAAGGTTTGTAATGATGGTATATTATTAGATGTGATATGTTGGATTATTTCCATCATCTATGAGTGAATGTTGAATGTATAGAAAATTTTAAACTTTATTTAAACTTTCCAAATGCAAACAACTTGTTAGTAATACCATAGAAATAGACATTTGAACTCACATCTTTAGATTCTTGAATATCGAATTTAAGGCAGACACTTCCAACTGAGCTATTCTGTCAAAGGTAACATATAATAGAAATTTGATATATTTATATATGAGGGTTGGTTCAAATCCTCCTGAATCCTTCAATTTTTTTATATGAGCAAAGCTAATTTGTTTTTTAAAAATTATCATTATTACTGTTTAATATTTTTCCTAAGTACAAGATTAATTAGAGACTTTCATACATTGTGTATTGCCACACTGGACTGACTTATAGGATTATTTACCATTGTCATTTGAGCAGCTTCCTTGAATTTGCTTCTATCATTTTTTCCTCTTTATCGAATATCCTTGTATTTTCCCAATTAAACATATGGTCAATAGTACATACATGATCTGCTACAGTAGACATATCTGTTTTTTCTTTTTAAAACATTAGTTTATGCTCTTTCAATCACTGTTCAACAGGGTGACAAGTCTCACCAATGTATTTCCTTCCACATTCACATGGTACAAGGCCTTCTCACAGCAGGCCAATACAAAAAGTAGCAAAAATCCAATTCCAAATACAAAGATAAAACAACAAGTATTAATCTGGAAGCATCACAGATATTTCAGTGATTCAGAAAAAAGAAAATTAACTTTGTATTTCAGCAAGATTCCTTACTTATATGGACTACCTAAAATCCACAAAGACAATGTTCCATTAAAACCTATTGTTCGTTCTGGAAATTCATCATGTCAAAATTTGTCAAGATTTCTTCTCAAAGTTCTTAATCCATTGGCATACAGGACACAGTCTTTTTGTCAGGGATTCTAAGCACTTTGTAGAATTAGTCAGAAACATGAAAATGGAAAAAACTGACATATTGATAAGCTTATGTGGAAAGTCTGTTTACAAATGTACTATGTGATGAGGCATTCTCTATTGTAAGGAAAATGTTATATGATGATAATAGTCTACAAACTAGAACAGCTCTACCTATTGATAGTATAATGAAACTATTAACATTCTCCATAACAACAACATACTTTTAATATAACTCAGAATTCTTCCAATAAAATCAAGGGATTGCTCAGCAACCTTTACATGCAAAAACTTGAAACTACAGCCATAAATACTACTCCATGTCCACCTAAAGTGTGGCTTTGATATGTTGATGATACATTTGTGGTATGGCACATGGTGAGGTACAATTACCTTCATTCTGGATGCACATTAACAACATATCTTCTACAATTAAATTCACAATGGAATCAGAACAAGAACAAAAATTGGCATTCTTGGATGTTCTTGTGACAAGATTCTCTTAGGGCAAAATAAAAACAACAGTGTATAGGAAACCAACACAAACTAGAAAGTACTTGGCATATACATCTAATCATATGAGAAATACTAAACATGAAATTGTACTATCATTATGGAACAGATCAAAGGAGGTTTGTTCAGAAATTAGTGATTTGCAAAAAGAAAAGATTCACACAGAACAAATGCTTATAAAGAATGGTTATCCATCAGAAGTCTTCAGGAAAACCTTCAAGAGACAACACAAAGAGACACTAGAAGAGATAACAATTATTAGTACAGTAGTGTATCCATACATAGCGGGAATGGCAGGCAAATTTTAAAAAAAATTGCTGTTAATATAACATTAGAACAGCTTTCCAATGTTATACCACACTTTGAGAAATTCTTACTTCAACTAAGCCTAAACTGGAAATGCTGAAGAGCAAAAACTTAATCTATGAAATACCATGTGAATGTGGAAGGAAATACATTGGTGAGACCTGTCACCCTGTTGAACAGTGATAGAAAAAGCAAACTAATAGTTAAAAAAGAAAAGACAGATGTGTATACCATAGCAGATCATGTATATATTAATGACCATATGTTGAAACAGTAAGATCTGCTTTGCAGTTCTTTGTTTCACCTTTTCTCACTTCTTTTCTACCCTCATACCTTAGTTTAAACCCCAGTATATCGTAGGGTGTCTGCAATGCGCTTATATGCTGAAAATCCTGCCCAATTTTAAACCATGATTACAATGCTTGAGTTATATATATATATTGGTGTTTCTAATTCCCAGTATAAATAAATATTGTAAATTATGTGTATGTACATGTAAAAGATATTTGTGTAAAAAGTAGATTATATAGGTCGTAATTATGCACACACTGTGATATATTTATTTTAAAACTTAAATTAAAATAATAATTTGTTGTTTAAAATTATTTCTGTTTAAATCTACTTATAAAAGATATTACATTCGTAATATCTGTTTTGATTTAAAATAAAATTATATTTGTCCCATAAACAGATTTAAACATTGAAAATTAAAAATAAAATAATTTTGTTTTAGATTTTAAAATCATGCCACATATTTTCTGTTCAAAATAAACGAGGGTTGGTAAGAAACAATAGCTTTAATTAATATGTTCTAGGAGCATATCTAGAAATACATCAGATGTCCACTTAAGGTAGTTTTTTTTAATTAGCAAAAGTTTTTTTTATTAAATCAAAGTTTTAATTCGAATGTCTACAGGATAATTAACAATAGAAATTTAATTAAAATTTTGTTGAATTCCTTTGGACATTCGAATGGATTTTATTGCAGTTTGATAAGATAGCAAATTTTGGTATATTTTGTAATGCTCCAGGGCAAGTTCTATTGTATCATTCTGCTATATATAGAAGGGTTTTCTTTTGTTTGGGCACTTTTTATCATTTCTGATACATTTTGATTCATTTCTATTCATTCTGTATTTCTGATTTTTCTAGTCATTCTGATTTTATTCTGATTATAATTTTCTGAGCTTCCTGATTGATCCTGAGTATTTTGTTATTATTAGTTTGCTAGTAGCCTGCAAATTTAAATATTTGAAGCTGAGTTTTCATCTTCAAATAGACTTTACTGTCTTATAAAATATTGCATTTAAAGTTCTGAAATCCCAGGATGATCGAGTAGAGCTGGCAAGAAGGCTATTTTCCTTTTGGAAATGGCCATCCACTGCACATCAATGCCATCTGATGCCTTCATGTAAGAAACCCTAAAAACTGCCACTGCTGCTAAAATGTGAACTGTAACCAGAATTTGCTGCCAAGCCTTACGAGCGCTGTTACAATAAAGCTGGAAAAAGTCTCCACCTGAAATTACCTGCAAATGCTTACATCTGGAAAGGTAACCCAAAATTAACCCAAGAGCTCTTGTGATCATATATTCCCATTATTAAGCTATAGCTAATTCACTTGTTTCTATTTTACTTTACCTGGTAATTCTGTTTTCTTTCTTTAAATGCTGTAATTTAATTAGTATTTCTGTCTCTATACTTGGGTTAATATTTTGTATTTTAAACTGTTTTTCTTTTATTATGATAGTGTGCCAGTATAGTCATCAACCAAGCAAATTACTCCCTTTTATTTAAATCAAGATGCTGGCATTAAGGCATTTTTAAACTATAAATTTTGTCCCTTTTTTATGTCATTGTATCGCTTGTTCGAGGGCTACCTTACTATTTTTCAAATATTTAATAATTTTGCTGTTAAAACTCTATGCGTTTATTGGTTTTAATATAATATGAAAATATGTGCGAGATTAATGAAAAAATATTTAACAAATGCATGATTGCATAATTAATTTATGCTTTCTTTTAAAACTCTGCAATATGCATTTTCCCACTCTAAAATATTTATTGTTTTGATTAATTTACAAAGCATGTAAATTTGAGATCGAGAATGGACGGACTTTTTTAAAATAAATATTTGGGGACTTGATTAGGCGTTATCTTAAACTAAATGAATCCTTTTAAAATATTTTATATACTTTATTTGAGTGTTGCTAGTAGATATATTGGGTGTCTCAGATTGCTTTGCTCATCCTAAGGGCTTTTAATAGCTAAGACTGTTTCCCCTTCACTTTCTGCAGTTCCCAGGCAGAGTGTGTACTCGAAATTGTCACACCTGGGTATTCTATGCAGTTGTCACTTTGTCACTAAGATTTGGATGAGTCCATACTTCGGCTGCCATGTGACACCACCTCCTAGGATTTAAAGCAAGTCACCTTCCCATATTTTCATTTTTTATATAATTATTTTTTGCAAAGTTGCAGTGGTTTAAATGTATCACACCCTCTGTCCTTTACAGAAACTCCTCACTAGCACTACTGACCTCCCAATGTAATTTAGTTATTTCTATGGATATAAATGCCTTAATCATGTCCCCACCTTATAGCTTAACAAGCATTAGTCCATTCTATTCTTGAATTCAAGAAGTATTATATTAAACTTTAATGTTGCCAAATGTTTTATTCAACTATTTCTGATTTACTCAAAGTGCCTTACATATCTTCACTAACTCTCTTAGGCACATTATCATAATATTATATTAGCCTACAGTATAGAGAATGCATTAACCACTCATAAATATAAATTGTCATTAATATTGTTTTAAACACCATCTTAGTAAACGTCACTGTCTAACATATGCAGACAGTGGGTGTATTATATATATTTTGAGATTTTAATAAATCTTTTAAATCTACTAACTTTTTATTTTTTATTTTCTTGATCCATATCACTGTCTCAGTCTAAACTTTTATACATTTCTTTTGTACCATCCATAGACGTTTAGTTAGCAAACCCAAGCTTATATTAGTATAGAGTCTCTTTGTTTCTTCCTGACCACCAGGCACCGGTTAAAAGGTTATATTATTGGTGGCATCAGATGCATTATCACATAGATGGCGCTGTGGAATTTAGACTTTAGATTCCAACTTAGTATATCTAGAAGGCTACCCCTCCTAGAGTGTTCATTTTCATGTTTGGGGTTTGAATTCTGCAGGGTGTTAGCGAGATAGACGAATCTGACCATTACAATGTTTAATTGTGAAAATACAATGATATTTGATAAAGAGGGAAAAATGCATAGAAGGAAATTCAAGGAAGCTCCTCATATGACAATCATAATCTTATGTCAACCCGACAAGACACAATGTATGTGCAAGACACAATGTATGGAAGCCTCTAATTAATCTTGCTCTTAGGAAAAATATTAAACAATAATAATAATAATAATAATAATAATTAAAAAAAACTAATTAGCCTTGCTCATATAAAAAAAATTGAACAACTCAGAAAGATTTGAATCAACCCTCATATATAAATATATCAAATTTCTACTGAATGTTGCCTTTGACAGAATAGCTCAGTTGGTAGAGCATTTGCCTTAAATTTAATATTCAAGAATATAAAGGTGAGAGTTCAACTTCTAAGTCAATATTGTCACTATGCATATAGGCCAGCAACACCTGAACAAGAGTGGAGAATAATACTACTCAAAACATTGTGTAATTACTAACCTGTGTTGTCTATTTGTGTGTTATTACTAACATGTTTGTATTTGGAAAGTTTAAATAAAGTTTAAAATTTTCTATACAGTCAACATTCACCCATAGATGATGGAAATAGTCCAACATATCACATCTAAATTTTTTTCTTTTTTTTTCCTTTGTTTTTCTCTCTCTTTTTTAACTGAATAGTAAAATCAAGAATTTTTTTCATACACTGTCATTCTTATGATGTATTCTTCTTCCTTCTCATTTACATTTTCTGACTTATTCTGATCTTAGGTATTATTATTTATACACAATTTATTCAAATTTTAATTGAACACAAAACTTTGATATTAATTTGATAAAACATAGGAAGAAAAAACCTATAAAATTTCTTAAAAATATCTAGTCAACTTTCTATGCTTATTACAGTCTTATATCACAGGCAACTTCACAGATAAGAAAATGATTCTATTTAAAATAGGAATGGAGGTCTCTTTTAGTTATGAGGTGTCATATTTTGGCAATTAGTCATTTTTCCTAAGGATCTTACCCAATTTTTCCTGGCTTATACATCAAGCTCTTACAGTATATAATACTCATGTTTCTGTGGAAAATTTTCTAATCTTATTCTAATAAAACATATGGGTATCACACAGATTAATCCACTTAAACTATTTACTCAGTTCTTCAGGCTAGTAATTTATATCATCTCCTGGAATTTCAACTCACCTTTCCATGCTATAACATAGCATTTACTATTGTAAACTACCTCTAAACCAATAATACAATATAATCTTCTTCTATATTTATCTATCAACATTAGAGATCATGTGACAAAAATATTTTACCATTACCATTATCAATATGATTTTTATACATTATCAATCACTTTGTTTCATAGTATTATAGATAACATTATACTTTATGGTATATTTATTATTATTTTCATAGAATCCTGTGATTTTTTATTCACCATCAAAATTTCAGTCCACTTTACACATATATTTTATTATAATACAAGAAGTCCCCTAGTTATGAACATTCAAGTTACAAACATTTTGCTATTATATAATTGCTTTTGGACTTTAGATCTTTATCTATGCACATGATAAACTATTTACTTACATTCACAATTGAATATTTTCTAAAGACAAATAAACTTTGGGATTTAGAAAATAATTAAAGTATATTTTAGAGAACAATAAAAAATCTATATAAAATTCAATAAATCTTCCCATCTCTCTGACATTGATTACTTTTATTTTTAGCATCATCACAGATTGTCTTGATTAGTGCTTATTTTTAAAAGTAGTTTCTGCATGATTACATTACATATACACTGTATATATTTCTGTTTTGGTGAATTTTATTCATTCTTATTAATTAAAAACATGAGTGAGAAATGAAAACTCAGCAGTGTTGATACAACTAAAAAGAAATCAATGTCTCATAAACCCCAAAATGTTGAGACAATAATAAATAGACATTTTGAAAATGGTGAATCTTTTGCTTCAATCACACATTCGTGTAGTTTAAATCGATCACCAATATATACATTTGTGAAAAATAAGAACAAAATTAAGGAATATGTTAAAAATTGTGGAAATATTTCTTCAAAGATTGTTTCAAAAAGACATGGTAGAGTAATGAATGAAATAGAGAAATCTTTGTCTTTATAGATTGAAGATCAACATCAAAAAGGCATCGCGAGTTTATCAATTATTCAATCTAATGCTCTTAGTTTGCATGAAGATTGGAAAAAAATTAAAAGAAGTCTCTGCTGTTAAATTTTTAGTAAGCAATGGCTGGTTTAACAAATTTAAAATGTGATATTCTTTACATAATATTAAAAGTAGTGGGGAAAGTGCCAGTGCAGTTAAGAAAGCTGCCAGTGAATTTATTTCTGCATTCTCTAATATAATTGAAGATGAAGTTTATTTTCCATGCCTAGTCTTCAATGTAGATAAGACTTGATTATTTTGGAAAAATATGCCTGTGCATACATATTTAGCAATGGAAGAATCAATTGCACCTGGGCATAAAGCTTCTAAAAACAGATTAGCATTGCTTCTTGGAAGTATTTTAGCTGGTGATTTTAAATTTTATTCAATGCTAATTTATCAGAACAGAAAATCCTAGAGTAATGAAAGGAAAAGATAAACCAATGCTTCCAGTCATTTGGAAATCAAATCCTAAAGCCTGGGCTACTGCACAACTTTTTCAAGATTGGTTCTCACATCATTTTATGCCTTCTGTTAGGCAATATTGCAGTGAAAATAATTTACTATTTAAAACACTATTCCTCTTAGACAATTCTCCTGAACATCAAAAATCCCTGCAAAATTTTTATCCAGAAGTTAATTTTGTGTTTATCACTCCCAATACCACAAAGGAAATACAACCTATGAAACAAACTGTGATAGCTACTTTTAAGCAGTATTATATAAAAAGATTAATGACTCAAGCAAACAAGACAATTGACAAGAAAAGTGGACCTAAACTAAAAATTTTTTGGAAAAGTTATAATATATGGAATGCAATAAATATTATTGGGGATGTGTGGGCTAAAATAAGAGAGTCAACAATGAAAAGTTGTTGGAAAAAATATATCCACAAATTATGAATGCTTCTATGGACATTGAAGAAGCTCTTGAAGATATCACAACTGAAATAGTCAATATAATGAATCAATTAAATTTAGATCTCACTGATGAAAATAATGCTGAGTTAATGCAATCTCACTCAGAACTTCTGTCAAATGAAGACTTGATTAAACTACAAGAGATAAATAAAATACAAATTGAAAAACCTCATAATGAACTTATTATTAAGAGTTTAACAATCAAGAATATGAATGGAGCCTTCATGCATCTTGACAAATTTGTGACCTTCATGGAAGAATGTGTTCCTAATGGAGAGAGTATATCTTATGTATGAAGAGCAAAAAAAAAATACAGAATGTTACAGAATTCTTTATCAAGAGAAGATAAAGAATACAATTTAATTAACTCTTAATAAATTTGTAAATAAAACTCCAGATATAAAAAATAAATATTGTATTTTGAAAATTCTTTTTGATGTTTTTTTACAGACCTCTACTTTCAAACAATTTCAACCTCCAAACACACATCTGGAACCAATTAAGTTTGAAACTAGAAGACTGCCTGTATAGTTTACATTTCATTTAGCATTTATTTTATCACAATCAACCTATAAAACTTTATACTTAATAAAACTTCAAGTTAAAGTAGTATAGTATCCTCACATACTCTTACTCTATAATTTGGGTATCTCTCTTTATTCTCTAAGCACACTCTTCATTTTTTTAACGAATCATAATAGATTAATATTTCTTAATCTTATATTTTATTGGCATATCAAAATTATTTCAATTATTGCTAACTTAATAAACAATATTACATTTATAAAAAATATCAAAAGAAATTTTTAAAAAAAAAATAGGACAGTTTCCCCTCCTATCTTAATATCACCATGGTAATCAAATCGATGTTCATAATTTCTCATAAGAACAGGCAAAACTCATTGACACACACAGCAAGCTAGAGTAATCAATGGATACCAGAAGGCTTGTGCATAAAATCCCCATCTAGTGGCTACTCATCGAATAGCCCCAGACTAGAGTCTGGCTTGTGGCTTTCATCAGTGAGGAACTTTGGATCTGAGGACACTGCAATAGTTTGAAGCCTGTCAATTAAAGTATAAAGATTGGCTATCTTAATATAAAGCTGAGTACTGATCATATATATGTGTGAGGATAGTAATCTGGACCAACTGATGATTGCTGGTTTAGCATGAAATACGTATATGGGTGATTATTTATCTTTTCAACATGTGTGTGATCAGGTGGGTCAGCAATATAAGATGGCACTGAGAGTGGTAGGTCGTGTGAAAGTCTCAGTTAAACCATGCATATATTACATACATAAATGCAGATTTAAGCCTGTACAATGTATTAATTTATATAAATAGTGTGTAAACAGTCTGCCCATCCCTTGCATATGTACGTATAAATGGATTATTCTTCTGTACATGAGGGGTCAGAATGACTAATATGTCAACATGGATAGGATGACAACTTTGGCACTAACAAGGGCTTTGAATGTTCCATCATCAGATTTTCAATGAAATGGAAGGCTAAAGAGTTGTGAGTTGGAATAGGTTGAAGCCTGTCCATTAAAGTATAAAGATTGGCTATCTTAATATAAAGCTCAGTACTGATCATATATATGTGTGAGGATAGTAATGTGGACCAACTGATGATTGCTGGTTTAGCCTGAAATACATATATTGGTGATTATTTATCTTTTCAACATGTGTGTGATCAGGTGGGTCAGCAAAATAAGATGGCACTAAGAGTGGTGGGTCGTGTGAAAGTCTGAGTTCAAACCCTGCATATATTACATGTATAAATGCAGGTTTAAGCCTGTACAATGTAATAATGATTTATAGTATAAATAATTATAAACAAAAAATGGGTAATATATATCTCTACAGAATTCTATCTTTAAACTTTATCTATTAAGTTATTTATGCAGGTTATATCAAAATCTCTAGCATTACAATTATCTAAAATTTGAAATATAAAATTTTAAGCTATAATATACATTTTATATTTTACTTTTACTATGGATATTTTTTAGTTTAAATAGAATGAAATATATTTATTATAATGAATATCTCTTGTTGTTTTTGCATTTGTTACCATTAAATGTGTTATTATTGAAGTCTGAATTGTTTATAGTTTATAGTATATTTTTTATTCAATCAAATAAATAAATAAATATTGACACAAAGACATGTCATACTATTGATAAAGGGTTGAAATTGTTGTGTGTTTATTTAATGATAGTATATATATATTTAAATAATTCTTACACTTGTAAATCTGCATAAAGATAATCAACAACAGAATAATAAAACATTTAGTATTATATATTGATGATAATACATTTGATAACAAGAAGGATGGAAACACAAGTAAACATGAATCCATCAGCAATACAATACCAGAACAGCTAATGGAAACCTAGCTGATAGAGCAAGAAGCCATCCCTACAGTTCAAAAGCCTTCAAAAGAGAAACCATACCCATTTAACATTGAAATGATGTGTGTATTTATGCAAAAACTGTGGCAAAAACTTGAAGAAAGGCAACACAACTGTAAAAAAACAACAAAATTTCTAATTAGTATTTAGAATTATTTTCTTTAGCTAATAATTTAGCATTAATAAATATAACTTCGATAAATGTAATTCCTGGGCTACTCTTATCTTGATCATCATCATCAGTCTGATATTATGCTCTACCACTTTGCTTCTGGGCCCGGAACTACAATAATTGTGCTATATCATCAGGATTGTTGTTCACTGTGTCAGAGATTTGAAGAATAGGCAAATAGGTTAGAATTCAGGATTGCTCCAGACCTGTGTATCTCGAGCATGATCAGATTTGAGGTGCTTTTGCTTAGGATTTGAATCTTGTTAAGTGAGCATACTATTTTGACCAGTACAATATGTGTATATATATTGCAACTTTTGGCTTTGCCAGTGGAGCTAGACTCTTAGCTATTTAATCTATTAAGGGTTCTTGTCTTATAGATATAGACACCATTTGAAGGTGCCATTTTCATGCTAAAACTATAAAATATGAACATTCCTGGGCCGTTGATTTTAATCATTTTGATGTGTTTTTTTGTCGTGCGAAAATAAAAACAAAACAAAATCGTCTTTTTTAAATATTATTTTTTATTAATGTATACAAATTAAATGATAATAATAAATGTAAAATAAAATAAACAAATTACAATTTGATTTGTGTTTTTTATTTTGCTTTATTAGAAAAATCTATTTTCTATCGAAGTTTTTTTTTACTGGGGTTATGGCTTTACCACCATTTTTACTTCATATAGAATGACAACAAAAAGCAAAAGTTGTTACAGTTAGGTTTAGGGTTAGTTTTAGGGTTAGGTTTAGGGTTAGGATTAGGGTTAGTTTTAGGGTTGGATTTAGGGTTAGTTTTAGGGTTAGGTTTAGGCTTAGTGTTCTGTTGTTTGTAATGCTAAAATAAAAAATATCAACATCATATTTTTGTAAATATTTTTTTTAGTAACATCTATAAAATAAATGATAACAATAAATGTAAACTATATTCAACAAAATATAACCATAGTCGGAGAAAAAAAGAAAGTAAAACTTTTTTAAACAACAAAAATGTCTTCTTTAGTTATTAATCATGGTTATAATATATGCCTTTTATGAAATTTATAAAAAAACGTGCAAAATTGTACTTTTCTTACTGGATATTTTTGTGTTACTGTTCTTTTTTTACTTCAAAAATATACACATGGTAGAATTTTGTTTGTCTCATGGAATGTTACGAACAGTACGTTACTTGACACGTTACCTAATTCCAACTCACTTTACACATATATCTTGTCAACATTTTCCCAATTAAAACTTCAATACAGTATGCTAAAAAGTCTGATAATTATTACTTTACAAAATCTGAACATTTCAATACTTTAAAATAAAAAAAATCCAATGAAAACAATATTTCCATCCAATTAAAAAAACACACCCTCTCACCAAGCTGTAACCATTTTATAAAATGTGCAAATTCGGAAAATGTATTTGCTGTGATGCGACATACATGCTGTACTGCAACATGACATAGCGGCCTGCAATCTATAGCACAACAAAAAAGTTGTATTATAAAAAATGCGGGTTCAAATGTGTCAGCCGCAGAAATGACATTTTTAGATGTTTTAGTGAGAAAACGCCACCATAGAGTGGTGCCTTTAGCTATAAGACTAGTACCCTATTAAGTATATAGAAAAAAATTCAATAACTTAATTTTGTTGAAAGTTAGCTTTATCAGAGCTTTACAATTAGCCACTAATATAATTTATAAATTACTCTGAGTACTTTTATAAGACCTGAACATTATTAAAACTCATTTTAGTATATTATTGTAATAATTTAAAATTGTTTTTAAGTGAGATAATTTTCAAGTATATAAACTACAGTTGTATTTTGTATTTAGTAAAAAATTAGTGCTAAAAGTTAGGATTGCTTTAATATCTTAAAGTTTAGTGTTTAAATTAAACAGTAATAATAATCAGGTCTAAATCTTTAATATCAGATATTAATATTAAATATAATTACTTATAAGAGAGCATTTCTATTCAGATTAACTATTAGAAAGAGTATATTCATTTAAGCTAATATTCTTCAGACTATATTAGTAAAAATAAAGCTAGATTAGTTGATTTAAAAGGCAAACAATAGCTTATCAATGATCAAAAAGGTATCAATTTTCAAATGAAATAACTTGAGAGTAAATGCATGTGAATATGCTTGCATTTATTAATTTTAGTTTACACTTGTTTGTTTTATAATATTGAATATCATTTCTAAATACCTTTAATTTAATTAAAATATTAAATTGAATTCTATTGAACTTCTCATTTAGTTATTTAATATAATCTAAAATAGTTACAAAAGGGTGAGGTAATATTCTTTTCCAAACAATATATTTTCTTTCATTGTACCTTATTTTACCATAATGATTTTAATAATCAAAAAAGTAAGTTATATATAATGCGACATTCCTTTTATAAGTTTTTTTGGTCATTATAATTTAATTGCAATTACTTAAAGAAGACTGCTCTTATAATAAACTATTACCTGCTTCATTTAAAATTATTAACTGATTACCATAATCAATTGAAATGGTTAAATTGTTTGTCTAAATCTATATGAAAAAATTAGGTTAAGTTATTAATTAAGAATGATCATAAAATCTTTTATTGACTGTTGATATTTAAAGGCTATCCTAGGAAATTATTATATTATTCTAAATTAAGTTTTTATGCATTTTATTTTAATTAAAATATCTTTCTATTAAAATTTATTATTGCTATTATTATTATATGGTAGGTAGGTATTATCTTTGGAATAAGTTATATCTCTTCAAACTTTTCACTAAGATACCATTTATCTGCTTAACAACTTATAAATAAAATAAAAGATTGAAAAATTTAATACTAAAAATATGTATAATGAATCTTGAGATCTTACTATTATAATTCAATGATGAAAAGAAATTATATTTTATGTAAACTATTGTGAAAAGCAAAGCAAAGTGGCACAAACAAATAAATAAGATGAAAGACCATGGTTATTTTCAGATATCTGGAACTGTGGATCTGATTATGGCAATAAGATATTGGAATAGTGGTTGTGAGGTCTAAGATTATATATTGGAAGAGAGGGAATAATAAAAATTTATTATGAGAAAGAGAATGTATTGTAATCGAACTACTCTTGGTGTATGCTTTAATATTAAAAGTTTTTGTAGTTTAAGAATGAGGTGAGAATTTTACTTCCCTTAATTTATTTCTAGACCTTTTATATTTGAGGTTAAATGAAAGAATAAAGGTATATAAAAGTAGGATTGGAAATAAATATTTTAGTTCTGCTTTATGTATCAATGAAAAAGATACAGGCCATATTATTAATTTTGATGAAGCTAAGGTTGTCTTCTTTGAGGGAAATGAAATAAAAAGAAAAATTAAAGAATATTTATTATTAAAAATTTATGATTCTGAAGCAATTAACTTATTTAACAAAAATTTTTAATATTAAGGGTGTATAGAAGAAAATGGAATTGTATGTTATGTTTAGTTTAAATAAGTTATTTTGTAATTCTTTGCAGCTGCAAAGTCTGTTCGTAGCAGTGAAACCATTGGTAATGTATTAGAGTTTTATTTTTTGGCTAATCTGGTTGAGTTATGAATTTGAGGTAAATTTTGATTATATATCTATTTGTCAAAAGTACAACTTATATTTCCTAATATACAATAACTTAGTGAGATAAACCACAATTTATCAATAGAAGATAATATGTTTTTGTTTCATTATTGATTCTTTTTTATTTATTTTCGAGATGGGTTTTCAATAAAATTTAAAAATGTTAAATTAAAATTAAGCCATCAATGTAGTTGCCTGGAATAATAATAAAACAATAACACCTTGTTTTAAAAATATCAACTTTTAATAGAAAATTCAAATGCAATTTAATTCAATTAAATAATAAAATCAAGCATTATGTGCAGGTAAAGAATTATTTTGAAGGTCATTACCTGACAAGCTTCTAGATGACCACCAAATGCAGCTCTATATAGTGGCGTTCTATTATAAGCTCCCTGAGAATTAGGATCAGCACCTTTGTCAAGTAAAAATTTTATTGTATGAGCATGGCCACCACCTAAAAAGTAAACCTATTTAATTATAACAATCAAATATTCACTACTGACTTATTTAACAACATTTAATACTTTTTAACAAATAAAATTATATCATGATATGACCAAAGTAGAAAAATTTTATGTCATTTATAGTTCAAAAAAAAGTTCAGGTCAACAATAAACAGTTGTTTTTTTCATTTAATATCCAGAATGCATTCAAAGCTATTTTCACTATCCAATTTAATGGTAACATTAGTTTTATATTGTTCTTATTCATAACTAAAGGAAATCATAAAAAAAAAAATTTCTGACTTCCATTTTCAATCCAATCCTACCAACATATAATAAAATTTATTCACACACGCAATGAATCATGTTTGATAAAGTATAAATTATAAGCCCATCTAATATGTAATTAATTAATTAATTAAATGTTTTGCGGTGTGTATAACATAATATAGAATATGTTGTATACTGTATAATTACTAAGATATATATTTTATTATTTCTGAGTATACATAGATAATTCTATATAAATTTGATTGATATCTTTACGTATTTGAAATTAGTATATTTTTTTCCTTTCTATACTAATAATGATAAAGAAAAAAAATTATTACCAACTAATGCCCCAATGAATCATAATCACAGTTTTAAATCAGTTTCAATAGACATACAAATTAAACTAAAAAATACTTACAGGACAATAGTTTTAAATGGACATTTAATATAGCTACAGTATGTATTATTACTTGATCAATGTAAAATGCGCAAATGTGATTCATTTTACAATTTAATAAATTACTTTCATATTTTTAGTTTCACCCAATGTCTTGTTTAAAACATAATGTAGACTAAGACGCCATTAACAAGTATTTTGATCCATTTATTAACACTAAGTCAGAATGTAACTGAATACTGTGGGTTGTCTAAGTCCCATAATTTCCAGGTATATTCATTGCAAAAATCAGTTCTCTGGAGTTGTCATAATCAATCTAAGAAATCTTTATATTTTTTATTTTTAGACCACAGTCTTAGATATAATCGATTTTAACATAATAACTATTGTTTCTGCATAAAGAATCAACAATAAACTAGTTGATAAAAAGCAATTTAATTTACATTATATATATATATATATATATATATTATAACCTACACTCCCAACACCGCTCAATATACATTACATGAGCAAAATTCTCAGGCACCAGTTCTATTAATGAATAGAACAATATAACAAGATATATGATACAAAATTATTACTGCATCTTCACTTGAGTCTATGTTCAGCTCAGCTCAGTGGTAGGCTATAGGAAGTTCATAAGATATATGATTATAAGTAAATGAAAGAAGAAATATTACAAAACATTAAATATAATGTAAATCCTTTTTATTAATTAATTGTATGATAAAGAATCACAATGTTTATTTGTACAATCTATTAAAATATTCTTTAGCTTAATTTCTTCTTTCATCCAAGTATAACATATATCAGCTTGCTATAATTATATTACTAAACAATTCTAGGACTTGGTATATCATAATCTAAACATCTACTTTAATGCCAATCAAGAAATAAACAATAAGATCTCAGGGAATTCCACAAACACAGTTGAACTAAATAAATACATTGGCTCATAAGTTATAATTCTAAAGTATGATAAAATGTAATGAAACAAATTGACTGAAATATTTTACTGTGTTTCAATAATAAGATAATGACAGAAATAGAATATTTTAATCTCATATCATCATCTAACAAATATACCAACATGGAAACCTTTCTTATATGTTTATCAAGTGGCAAATGATCTTTATAATGTTTGGATTAAGAAAACAATATTGTCAGACACCAGCAAATTTGATATCATAACTATAAAATAATATATCTACTCTATAATAGATTTATGACATGTGGAGACATGGAAATTGAAACACAAATGTACACTAGAATAACTCAAGACACAGTTTTTAAGATTTTAAATAACTAAAACAAATCATTTATTACAATAAAAAAATGTAGTTAACATGATATTTTTATAATAGGACTACATGTCTTGCAGATTTCAAAGTATCCAATAAACTTTGAGCATCAGCCCGGGATTATCCCCACCATGTTCCATTATTCTCTATTCAGACGTTTTGAAAGCAAATTAACAATAAAACTATAATATTCTGACTTCGAATATTTACTTTGCTTAAGTGTTTCATTTAAGAATAATTAAGCATAACATTGACTAAATAATATATTATATTATTGGCACAATAAATATTTTGAGAGGATATTACTATTGACTAATAAAATAAATCAAATTAACTATATTTGGCCATCAATAAAGCAACTTTTTCTAACTAATGAAACAATCATTTTTAAATACATATACCTTCTCACGCATAACAATGAAATCATATTTATTCTGATGGTTTGATGATTTATAATTCTGTATTAAATAAATATACTGTGTTTTAAAACATTTATTTCCCAATTTAATTTCAATAACTTATACCTTTATATTCGCGACATTATTCATATTATGCATGTGTGTGTGTGTGTGTGTCAAGCAACAATAATAGAAAACAATATTTTCTACAAACTCTGCATTCATCAAGAAAATATTAAATAATTACTTCATTTTGGACAATGTCATAAACCATCAATAAAATAAGACACTATATTACATCAAGAATTTGACTTAGCTATTTATCTGGCCACAGTTTAAATAACACGGAGCTATATTTTCATGATTATACAGACTACACGTTCCAAGGAAAAACCACATGAGGAGTAAATAAACTCTTTACTTAATACTTCTACAATAATTCATCTAATTCTAAATATACTGTTGGTGGGAAACCTTTTCCTCAACACCAATGCTCTAAGAAAAACATTACATAACTTCAAAACTATCATTTCATAATATGCACACAATATAAAATAGACTCGACTCATGGAAAATTATTAAAAATATGCTATTTAGGTAAAATCTCTCATCCCTACAAATATAGAACGCAATCAGATTATTTTTCATTCACAAAGCTCTTCTACATGTCTAACATTATATTTACATGCTGGCAGATAAATACACACAGATAACATACTAATCTGTTCAATTCTGTAGAATACGACAACATTCGAAATTCATACATAAAATATTCACAAACTGAACTTTATTAAACAAATATCATAATTGTGCAAAATAGACACACACGCGTGCAGAAGAATATATAAAAAAAATAACTCCAAGTTATATACTATGCAAGCAATACCATAATTAAATGATACATTAAGTTATAACTTTTAATTCATAATAGACTTTAAATTATTTCTAAAATTTAATAATTACAATTCTTACGGATGAACTTTCTTTATCATATCTAGCAAACTATTTCAATTATATGTTCATTGATTTTAAAGCCAAAATTCTCACTTTGAGATAATAAAATATATAAAATAAATGTAAACCTGTCTCTAATGATATAATAAAAAAATATATATCTTTTCTTTACCTTCGTAAAAGAAAAATAAGACATATTTATATAAAATCAATTTTTACCAACGTATCCACTGCTCATGAATATGCATTCCGAGATGATCTAGGAGATCATAATAACCCAAATTATAAATAAAAAATAATAAGTATGCCTATCTATCTATAATATACATTGATAAAAAAAAAGAAAGAAACAAAAGTTATTTGTTCTGTGACTTAATGCAAAGTTCTATTCTGGGTTTATGAAACAATATGGGGACGGATTCCCAATTGAATTTGAACATAAAATGAATTTTTACAGGATAAAAAAAATATAATCATTACTTAAATATGATTCAGCACCTCTAAGGTTCATAGCAGAGCTATTTTGAGCTTACTATATCACACATAAGTAATCAATTTCTCTTTTATTATGATGAAAATATAAGATATTTTTAACTACAGTTGAACAGGAATTATTTCATTCATTCCGTAGTAATTTTAAATTAAGTATGCAATTATTCTTAATAATTTTCTTGTATAGCATTTGACACTTTATAATCTAATATATGCATAATTTATTTTTAAATATTGCCAATTAAGATACCATGATTCATTAGTAATTCCACAATTAATATTTTATTATTATAGTGCATTTTTATCGAAGAGAACAGAAATTACCCCGCATTTCCATCCTTCCATCTGATTTAAGTAAATATTTAGTGAGTAGTTTTCTTTGGTATTTGAAATAATTCAATTTTATTTCTTTTATTAAACACATATTATTTTTAGAAATACCAAATAAATAAATACTGTCACTTTTTTGTAATTAATTTAAGCATGGCATGATATATCATAATGCACATATCCTTAAGTTTACATTTAATTTTCATAAAAGCATAATACAGAAGAGGGTGAAAAATCAAAATAAATTCTGAAAAACAGTCCTGCATATGTTTCCAAGATATATTAAAGAACACATGTGGATTAATTATATAACAATAATGTTCATGCACTCTATATTCTTTCTTAATTATAGATAAATAAAGTAATGCCATCTTAACACCAATGATATACATTTTAAATATTAATAAATATGAGGTGGTTAATTCAAATGTTTAAATTAAGGAGAGTAATGAAAAACTAATGTACCTTCTTAAAATTTATTTTTGCATTTCAATTAAAGACATTCTTCTGTAATGAATTTCCTAAGATTTTTTAGCAGTTTACTCCAAAGCTTTTTAAATCAATTTAACTTCAGCAACTGAATGCAATTACAATTATAACAAGACTGAGCAATTTTTACTGGAAGCTATCTATTAAAAAATATTTCTTTTTTCTTAGCCAAAGGTCATTTCCCTTTCCAAGGTTAACTCCCACATTTTTGCACCCAAGCTAATTACATATTCATAAAAAATCTTTTCTTAAAAAGAAAAAAATTCTTGATTTTACAATTAAATCAAGACAAAAAAATGAAATAAATAGCTTTTACAAACTTGAAAGAAATGAATATTAATTAACTGTTAAACAAAATGATTAATAAATTATTTAATTTGTAAAATAATTCACCTATCCAAATATCCATTAATCATTGAAAAGAAATATATATCTGTTAAATTATTAAAGATAATTACTGTAATTTAAATGTTTTTATTGTAAATGTACTATTGTTTGCTGTTATTAAAAGATGAAAATGAAATGGAAATGATGCAGAGTCATAAATGCATGCACATGTACTGCAACCTAAATATTAAACTATCTTAACTAAATATAATTTAAATGGCTATTCATGTTGACAAAAGGATAAGTATTAACCCTTTTCCCACCTCTTACGAGGCCTCTTGTCGACATTTGACATCACTCTAACTCTGCCAGTTCTTATGCTAAAATATTCGTTTGACAGGTATTGATTAGGTTTTTAAAAGTTCTGTAAAATGGTGCCCTCTTCTGAATTATTTTACAAGTAAAAAATCAAACAAAACGCATTTAAACCTAAACAAAGAAAGAACATTGGCAGTGATTGGTTATCAGTGAGCTCTCAGCTGAAAAAGACATTCTGATTGGCTGGAAAGAACAAAGAAACCGCCTGATCAAAGAAAATAAAGAAAAACGCTGATATTTTCATTTTGAATATAATTTTAAAGAATATTAAGTATATATTGAGTAATTACAAATGATTTTCAGAGAGAATACTAAAAAAACAAAATTATTTTCGAAAAATATTGAAGATTTTAGTAAAAATATTTAAGATTTAGCAAAAAGAAATATTTACTTTTCTATAACGTAAAAGTCATTTCATCACGACCTTTTTGTTTATATTATAGCTTTTATGTTGCCGAAATTGAATATTTTAGAATAAATAAATAGCAATTTATTTTTGAAAGAACTTTCGTTCTCTTCATAACCTGAAAAATTAGTAATATACTTTTTATAAACGTATCTGAGTTGAATTTAATATTATAGGCGAATATGTTTTAACAATAGGCTTTGTTTTCAGTTTGTGAGTTGGCCAATTAAAAGATTTGATTTTTACCTCATACAACCAATAATATAATTAGCGGTTTAAGGGTTAATGAATAAAAGATTTTGAAACCATTCAACCAATACTACACTAACATAAAATAACTTTGCATCTTTCTGACAAAATATATCAATTCCATTAATAAACAACCCCTCTTCCTTACATTAAATACTTCATTAACCACAATAATAATAATGAATACTTATAAAGTCGTCAATCAACTGCATAAGCGATCCATATCTAAGCTTTAAACAATTTCCAGCAAAAATTTTAAAATTCTAAGGCTATTTCATTTTTTTAATACAATATAACTATTCACTGCAGATACAAAGTATCTCAATTTCTTGTGCCCATTCAGATGGTCACAATATATACATTAAATACACACACACACTACATCATTTTATTTTTTATTACTGGATCTGATAGTTCATTGTATAAAGCATTATCCCCTTTTATTCCAAAGAACTATTATTCTCCAGAGTCTCACAAGTATTCTTTTAAATGCACAGCCTATCACTTTTTATTGTAGCATATATTTTCTGTTTGTTTGTATGTTTGAGGAAACCCTTTTTACTTCTGCTAATTCTAGATTATCATAATTTTTATTTGTTTTATTAATTACTGCATTTTAATACATCTTTGTCAGTTTCTTTGGCACAATTACCATTATTGAATAGTACAACCTTTGATCTTGTATCAACACAGTTTTTCAGGATGTGATTAATATGAAAGCAAAAATAAATTTCTGATGTTATTTGGATCTCCATAATCTGGTGTGAAAATGCTTTAGTCATATTCCTTCAATCCATAATTTGTGCAAAACATCTCATACTCAAATCTGTTTCCAACATTGTAAATATTTTTCTTTTCTCAGCTTTTGTGCTTTTTTCTTACCCAAGTATGATCAATTTACTTCATAGTTTTTTGGCCCATAAGTACTACTATGAGTGTCATGCATTGTTAGCCGAGAGGTCATCATAGCTACCTTGCAAGCAAGTAGTTGGTTGCAGACAGTTGTTGGTTCACCTCCTGGATGATGCTATGATATATGATAAAAAAAGTATTACTATGAGTAATTTTTTTATAATTGTGGATTGGCGAAAAGAGTTGGTGAAGCATCATGAACATTACTGCCTCGAGTATTACAACAGATGGTTTTGTTTAAAATTTATTTTGACTGTTGAACCACTTTTTTAGAAATTCCATTATTTAGCAGATATAAATCCTGGATTATATGATGCTAGAATTGATGGCAATACATAGCATGTAAAAATTTCAGTGCTTATCATTTAGATAGGCCAGCCACTTGGTGGCATTCTTATCTGTTAAAAACACACTAATATTACTGTTCTGGGCTGACATTTTTAAAACTATTTATAATTGACAACTTACAGTCAAAAATTATTTGTTCAAATAGAACCATTTTATTGAGAAATTAAAGTATTTTTTAAAATTTTGGTAAAATGTAATTATTTTATGCAAAGTTATTGTAAACAATTTACCAACAAACATTATTTGGTAAAATAATATAATTTTATTTTTAAATAACAGTGTTTTGTAAAATTGTGTAAAACAAAATCATTTTATTTTTATATTACAAAAATATTAAAGACAAATAACCAATAGTATACTGTGTGCTCCTCATTTTACTGCTTCAAAATAATCTTCTCTTTTTTTAAAAGTGACATTTTGTCTAACTGGGAACACTCCTGTTTCATGGTTTCTCCACAAAGACAGGTTTTGCAGTGTGGCAAAATATTTTTCTCCTGAAAAAATCTGATGGCCTCACCTTCTGATGCAGGCAATTGCCAAAGATTTAAATGTGGCTTAATGAATTCAGCCATTTTTTAGTATTGCAGAGATTCTTGAACAAATGTGTGTAAACATGTTATCATACATCAACTTTATTCTGATTACACTTTCTGAATTTTTTCACTCTTTATAAATATGTAAGAAAGCATGTGGACAGGATAAAACTTTTTAGGACACAATACTATGTCAGTTTACTTGTAAGATAATTATATGAAAGACAATATTTAAAGAGTTACAGTAACTTAAAGTACAGCTACCCTCAACTCATATTGTATTTAAGTTGTAATAGTTAGCATACAGATAAACTGCATAACAGCATATGTATGAAGCCACTGTTATTCACATGGAAATAAAGTAAATAACTGCATATTTCTGTGCTTTCACAGAGGCAACTGCCTAAACAGTATATTTTTGTGCTTTGGCAATGTCAGCAAGTGGTTGGCCTGTCTAAACGATGAGTACCATTTAAAATTTCCATTGGACTTGGAATAATATAATGACATACACATATGATTTGCTTCAGAAGTGATTAAAACACCTTTAAATTTTGATGAGATAAATCCTGTGTTGATATCAGATGCTAGAATTGATGGTAATTCATTGCATGTAAAAATTTCTTTTAAGATTTAAATTGCTTAAGTTGCACTAATGTTTTTCACTAATCTATACTGTGTTTCATTTTGGATCAGCATTCAGTAAAACTGCATGAATATCACCCTTAGATTAATTTCCTTCATCCCAGTCTACTTCATAGTTTATCAATTTTGTTCTCAGATAATATTTTTTTGACAGTGCAGTGGCTGTGGCTTGACATGATTTGCATTTTAGATGTATGTTTCAATTTCTGCATCCAGCCATAACATTTTTTCTTAAATATATGATGCTCTACACCTAGTATTTTCCCCAATAATTCTTATATTATCTGAAATTCATGATATTTATGTTTTTCTTTTTTCCTAGTGGTTTGAATTGTTTTTCATTGTTCTCATAATTTGGCCTCATGCCGACAAATGCACTCAGAAGCTTGGCAATTTGCTATACCATTTTTCTTTCAGTTCCTATTAGCATCTGTTCCACATTATGTGGAAAATTATGCCTTACAATATGAATGATTTGCTGTTCTGACAGTGTGTTGATCATTATCAACTTTAACTTTGCAACTTGCTGTCAGAAAAAAAATAAAAGCTTCACCAGTTCACCATTTATCCTGTGACACCTTGTGTCTAATACTTTCCTGATGCTTTTCATTCCAGTAGCTCACTAATAATGTTTTTATACCCTACTAACATGGTAGGTTTTACAAATAGGAAAGCCTACCAAGCCTGTGAAGCACCTTGTAGATGACACCAGGTGATTTCAATCATTGCCTCTTAGTTCAGCTGGTACATGGAGTAGTATTTCAGACTGATAAGTTGTTTAATCAGAGCCTTCCTTGCATGCTCCCAAAACATTTTTATTTTCAAAAATTTATTTACAATATTCCAAGTTATCTTTTAAATGTGTGCTTGTACTTGTGCTTTTATATTTCCTACTATCATCATTAATATTCTTGATTTCTGATTTATCCTATCTTTACTTGACTTTTAGCTTTTCTATTTACTCTGCTAAATTATTTATATCTGTTCTTACATTTTCTATTATTTTCCTATTTTTTGTTGTAATATTTTCATTTCTTGGATCCACTGTTTTATTTTTTTCTTGAACATTTCTACTTGTTTTCTCAACCAAATAAATATTTCATTTTTTTGTATGTCACTTTTTTCTATTTTATCAGTGGTTTCCTGTTTCTCACTAATTACTTCTATTTTTTTTTTTGTTTTGAGCCTCAATTTTTGTTTTGGCTCTAATATGCATTAGTTTAATTATTATAACTATTATTTCTTTAATAATATTGCATAACTTATTTTCTTTATCTTTATATAATTTAAATCAAACAGAATATTTGACTAACTTCAAAACACACTCACTCCTATCTACATTCCCACCTGACTATCAAAAATGCATAACAAATTTATTTGTCTCTCCGGCCACTTCTTTCTCCTCTCTCCTTTTTATTTACATTTCATACTTTATTTTATATTCTCAATATTATATTTTATTTGCTTTGGTTTATTTCTCCTTTCACAATGCTGCCAATTTCAACTTTTATTCTACTATATCACTTGGCATTTATTTAAATTTTAGTTTCAAACTTTCTTAATTTTATTTTAATTATGCTGGGCCATTTATGGCACATTGGCACCCATGTTGGATGGCATTTATAATGATCCAGTACTCAGCACTGACCTTTGTTGGTCATTTCTAATCATTTGTTGTTTAAAAAAAGATTTCAATATTTATTATTTTTATTATACATTATTCATATGGTTATTTACTAATGTTTTATTATTTACTTTACATCAGCGTTTCCCAACCTTTTTTGGCTCACGTACCACTTGGTAGTACATCATGCTAAATTGTACCACTTCGTAAAAATGATTGTATTTTGTGAAATTTGTTATTGCGAGTGTGTTATTGCATTTGCATTATAAATATTATAGGGTGACCATGTATGTATTCACATCTCATAATGAGACAAATTACATTGAAACACGCCTAAACGTCACGTCAGATTACAAAAATCACTGAAATTATAAACTCACTGTAACATATTTATATGTATGTGTTTGTTCAATGTTTCATATGTTTTACAAAATAATTTATTAAAGATTACATTATTACATTAAAGGTTATTTGGTACATATTTTGTTCAAAGTGTTTTCTCATTCCTTCATTTGGTTTTGGAGCATCTTGCTATTGGTTGGCCATGGGGAGGATAAATCCAACATGTCCCAAGTCATGGTAAAAATAACCTCAGGGGTTATCAGGCTATCTCTTGTTCTTGTTTTCTTTATATTGTTCAGCATGAAGTTAATAGGATTAAAATTTTGATGATTAAATACTAGCTTACATCTAGCAATCCACAATAGATGATCAAGAATTAATGAGAGTCTAATTTCTGGGTATAATCCTTTTCTGATACATTCTTTCAAATTAAATAATTTAGATTGATTTGCTTTGATCCGACTCATTATTTATCTACTATTTTGTCATATTTCGTTTACTAATAAATGATTTTAATAAAAACACAAAATTATAAAAAAACAATTAATATGTTTTCTTATCATAATCAAATATTTTTATAAAATAAATTTAATGAGATCTTTGTGCTTGTTTCGAATAACATAATTTTTTGAAATTTGATTCAAAAGATGCGAGGTATACCGTTAAGTCTACAGCTGCGTTCAATCTGTTTCGATACTTATTTTTAAAAAAATATATGAAAAAAAAGCTCTTCCTACTAATTCCATAGTAAACGGTAATAATAATTTAAGAGCTTTCTCAGAAAGTTGTTCATATTCTTTAATGTTTAACCAAAAATTAATTAGATTGTGTCATTTGAATTCTACTTGTAAAGTTCTGTCACATGATAATTCTATTAAATTTTTTTTATCCTTTATTGATAATGATGTAGCTTTTTCTAAATTTTCTGCATAGAAGGGGTTTGAAATCCAATTATCATTTGTGTTTTTGGATTTTGGAAAATATTCCATGAAAGACAATTTTAATCCTGTTAAATGTGCTATTATATTTTCTCGTATATCTTGAGACAGACTAACCTTATTTTCAAACAAAAAAATATGAAGAGTTTCGAATACTTCCAGTTGATTGTTTTCGATACTTATATATATTACAGTTTCCAAAAATCTAATTTCTTAATCATAATTTCAATTTTATCATTAACATTAAAGATCGTTCTCGACTGTACATATTAACAACTTTACTGTATAATATTATTAATTAAAATAATTTTTATGAATTATAGGAAAAAACGTTTCTATATTTTTATGATTTATTTTTTTTTTTTTATGTCTGCCATTATTGATTATTTTTCGTGTACCACCAACCAGCAACTCGCCTACCACCAGTAGTACGCGTTCCACAGGTTGGGAAACACTGCTTTACATGGTGGATTTTTTAATTAATGCCTCCAGCATTGAATTTCACATTCAAGCAGAGTGGTAGAATGTCATTGATAGATTAACCATCAATAATAACTATGGCCCAATTGAGGCTACACAAACGAACAACTGAAACTTCTTTCCTGATCACAGCACTCCTCCATACTGCTGAGATCATGTTTGCCATCCAGAGCACTTTATTTGTTTTGAGAACAAATCTCAGGCATTATCTGGCAATATATTGAAGTGGTAAATCTGTAGTACATATTTAACTTCACTGCCTGATGACATAACATACCTTTAAAGTAGGGTTTGAACCAGTTTATATGTTTATTTGGTCACTAGGAATGTTAAGCACACACATATACATGTATCACTTCCACCCTGTTTATTCAAAATGATTATGTGTAACCAGTTGAATTATTATTTTAGCTTAAGTATATTTTATTTCCAAGCTTGCAAATTCCCTTCACTTAGATAATTGTGTATGTGCGTATATGTATTACAGATATAAAAATGAATAAGATTAATATAAAACTAAAGCAATGCCAGAAAATTCTAAAAAGTATAACTACCAAAAATCATATTTTAAAGTTATTTGCAATTTTAAAAATATGTTTAAATAATGCTTTCTGAAACGTATTTGTTTACTATCTTCCAATGTTGTCAAATTTCAAGTATAGGAGGAGCAGAAGTTCTAGGAACGTGCAAAAGGAGTTCAAATCACTCTTCTCTTGTATTCGTTTGGAGAGTGGAAGCAAAATGAACTGTGAGTAAAAAGAATTTGCCTCCCTGACCTTAGATGACCTTTGTTCTGCCTCCCTGCTATGCCATCACTGCTTGAGAACTGTTATGTTTAACTGTAAAAGAATATTGGAAGATGCTTACCATTATTTTATTAATATTGTGCCTTGCTAAACTTTGTATACGTTATTATAAGTGGCCACCATAACTTCTAAAGGTAATGCATTTTGCCAAAGAATGAACTCTTAATTCTCCTCACTTCACTTTTTTTCTAAATCTTAATTGTAATCATAATGTAGTCTTTATTTATTTGGTAACTGACTATAAACTTAATTATCGTTAAATTTGTGATTTTCTCTCTTAAGTTTTAAACTTGTTCTTTGAAATGCTAGCACAGAATTATATATATTTCAAATCTATCACTAGTTTTAAGTTTCACACTCTAATTATATTATTTTCATGCGGCAAAACTTATTTAAACTATGTATCTTATTAAATTAGTTTTGGTATGCTAATGTTTCAATCTAGCGAACGAACGTATATTATTTCAATCATCATTCCGATATTTTTAGAATATTTAAATAGTTAAATGTAAAATTTCTTATTGAATGCTGTTCACTAAATTAAATATTTTGAAATGTATGCTTAATGGTGGATTGTTTAAATGTCATATTATGGGATAAAATAAACTTTTTGTTGTTGACACTATTTATTTAGATGCATTCTATGTTTTCTAAAATGATTTTAATTATTAACCTATTTTAAATAATTATTTATTGCTTTTATGCCATCGAGCATTAGCTTATGATATATTGTCATTTTAAAATACTTGGCTTATTAAATAAGAAAAATAATATTTTTCCCTCTTCTATTTTCGACATCCTAAATTTATTAAAGTTATATGTACGATGCTGAGTGGGTTATTATTTTATCATGGCATTATGCATGGTATTATTGCTTTATTTAAGCTTAAATTATTTCATTAGTCATTTAAGACTTAAGCCATACTTGCATTGCTTACTTATGATAGCATTTTAAAGAATTTATATTTTGCTTTATCATATTTATTCATCCGAACTCCCGATTTTATTCACGTAACTCATCTAGGAATGAGGTTTGGTAGAACCGATCTCAGGATAAACATTAGAGTATTAAGGCTCTGCATGTGAAACGTCGGAGGGCGTACCATAGAATCCTTACCACTAATATTTTCGAATATCGCCTTGAAATAAATACAAGTGGAATCATATATGTGATAAAGCCTTCCAGTTCAAAGACGGACATCTTCTCCATTTTAAATGCTGTCATTATAGTTAGCACTGTGAGTTCTTTTATATGTAGTTCTCATTTTATCTATAAGACGTGGCACAGTGATGTTTGTAAACCACTCATTGGATAATTAGTCGAATATTTTAGAATTGTCACAGTAAGGCTGTTAGGCTAATCCATTCTTTATTTGTACTGGCCCAGATATATTCATAAACGATAAATTATATAACTGTCATATTAAGAGTAAATCTCTCTTTGGAGATGAATTTATAAACGTCTTTATCATTACTTTAAGTAATGATCATAGCACTGAAAACATTAATTTATTATTATTTATAGTTCATTAGCATACTAAATCAGTTGCCTATATGCAAAGTAATAACCACATTAAATCTGTGCTATGCTTCGATATAATTTAAAATTGTTTATGTTCATTAAATTATTATGTTGATAATTACTTATGCATTTGTGTCTTACTGAATCTCACTCATTGAATTCCATTTAATATTTATAATAGTGTTAGTAATACTTAAAAGTTATAACTGATTATTTTAAATGGACATTTCTCTTTGGATTGTTCTGTTCTTGCTCATTCTGGATGGATACTATTTTATAATTCATGTTTCTTTTGCAATGCTAGCTGTGTGCAATTCATTTTAAATTTATAAAAAAAAATTTCACATAATATATTTGATTGAGCCAAGATTTCGTATTATTTATTTATACTAGTTACCCTATAGAACTCATGTTTCTTCACTGTGTCTCCGGGACCAGAATGAATAAAATTTCATCTGTTATCATCAGAAGTATTGTTTATAATGTTATAGTTTTAGAGAAGAGCAAATAGGGCAGAATTCATGATTGCTCCTGATCTGTGTATCTCGGGCATGAGTGGATTTAGGGTACTTTTGCTTAGATTCTAAATCTTGTTAAATGAACATACAGTTCTGACCGGTACAATATATTTTATAGATGGCATGCACAGATGACGGACCCATGAACACAGCATTTGGAAATATATCCAGGCTAACTCACAAACTTAATCAGGCAACACAGCATAGTACTAAACAACACATGGAATTTTTAAATTACTGATGATGCAGTTAAAAGAGAGAGAGTATAGACCAAGCAACATTTTTAAGCAAACATTTACTTATTCAAATGCACACATATTTAAATAAATATAACAGTACAATTTAACACAAGTAAATAAATAAGTATACATTAACTGCGAATAATTCAATATTACTAATGATTTTCTTTACAGTTCAGTCCTTAACAGAATAAATGTCTAGACAGCTTATGATTGAAAAAGTATATTTACCTAGATATTTTATTATGTCAAGATGATGTCATCTTTTGACACTTTCCTTTGGTTTTGCTTTCCTGGATGGCTGGTTTTTTGGCCTCTATCAATAGCTTCATGTTTCATTTTGTATGTTTGACAGACAATGGAAAAGAGAGTAGCATCAATATCACAGATAAGGCATTGATTTTAGATAAGTGATGGAGCTAAGGATCCAAGGCATGGGGCCCAGCCAAACCCTCCAAAGGTTCTTAAGCAATGCATGTTGCTATTTTGGCAGCTTCTACATTTATATTTTACACAGCAGTAAGGACTGGCTCTCTGAGGCTCATGTTAATTATGCCCTCAGTAATGATGAATTTCTTGATGAACTTAGCAACTGATGAACTGAATTGACTTTGAGGAAACTTCCAACAAACAACCTGGAAAACTGAACTGAAACTTTATCTGAAAATGAAAACAATGAACAAGCTGCCTTTTTATACCTAACTCTCCAATTGTTTATTTTTTATCATAATTTTAATTTGGTTTAATTAATTTTATATTTTTATCTAATCTTTTTTTTAGATTCATCTATTATCTTATCACATTAATGCTGATAAGATAGTTTACAAAAGTTTTCTTTTTGCTAATTAATGCTATTGTCAGTTTTATTTTAAACATTTATTTATTCTTTTAACATTTACCTTCTTTAAAAAATTTAATTTATAAAAAGAAGCGACCAAGTCTTACATCTTTATCTGTCATGATTCTTTTCCCCATCATATTTTTAATAAACAGTTGTATTCTAAAAGAAAATGATGTAATCTTTTATTTTATTGATTTTATTTTTACAAAATCTATCTTTGTTCAAACTATTTTTAATTACTTCTTTTTTTAATGATTTGTTTATTTATTTTAAATTATAAAATATGTAATGCAGATAGACATATATGTGTGTCTTTACAACATATATTTCACAATTGTTACTATACAATGAACCAGATTGATATCTGATTCAATGGTTTTATTACTAAAATTTAAAAAAAAGGAAAAACAACTTAATTTTCATTAAATGTTTAATGTTAAAATTTTTTTTTTATTATTTAAAACACATACACATTTATATTTAAAATAGATCATTTTAATGTTTACATAATTGCTTTTAAAATAGTTTATTTTCACTGCTTGTTTTTAATCCATTTAATTAAAAACAAGCAAACATGTGATTACATTTCTGTCTTTTATTTTATCAGTTCTAATTTAATTCTAAAAGCAGAGATGGAATTTTGTGTTGTTGTTTTAGTTGTAATAATCCCTGGTTGGAATTCTTAGATTGAGCGGGAAATTAATATTTGCCCTACCTGAGGCATAGAATTTGATGACAAGGAAAGTTTTTCACAGGAAATGTAGCGAGATAAAAATAGCTTGCCAATTTAGAGAGGATAGTTGTTACTTGTTCTAGAGAGCCTTGACCAGGAAGATACTCTGTATTCTGATTAATCTGTGGAATTTCATACCAATAGCAGTTCGGACATTTAAGATATTTTTGAAATTTGATTTCAAGATGTCAACAATTGCTGCTATACATATTAGAAACAATAAGATAACTTGCTAATTTAAATAAAGATGAGCCTCAGTCTCTAGGCTATTCTTTCATGATGCCATAAAACTCTGACATAAGCTGAATTTCCAATTTGCCTCGACACTTGCTGCTCTCATAAAGAAAAGATGCCTGAAAGATGAACAATTATTAAAAGTGTGCACTCTTTAAAAAACTACATGAACTCTACTTTACTATAAGATAAACCTTTTTTTTTTATTCTAGCCAGGGTAAATAAATTGCTTTTAATTAAATCTTCGCTCAATATAATGATAAGTAAGTTATAAAGTTGTATTAATTATTTTTATTATTTATTATTAATCTTAGTTTTAAGATTCCAAGTTTGTTTTCAATTTTCATTTATCAGAGAGTGCATTGTGAGAGTGTATTTTATATGTTTAATATATGCCTAATTATTTCACTAACTATTGCTAAATGCTTTGGCAGTTTTCGTAATTTGTATTTACTCACCTATCCTTAGTTGTTATTGTAAAATAATTAATTTTAAATACATTTAATTTGCATTTTTGCAAACAGCAAAATCTTTTTGCTGGTTATTTGTCGGCTTTATTGTTCTGGTTTTCTAAAAGTAGAGATTTCTTTTTAGATTACATAAGATCATAATCAAATATCTTTTTGCTGTCTTGTATGTGAAATCAACCATGTTTGCTTTAAAAGTAGTATTACGCGCAGCAGTCCTGTGTCATTATAACATCAGTAGTTAGAATGCTACTGATCGATAATCCGCACTGGTTTTATTGATTTCCTACAAGGCAGTAACTGATTTCATATCTCTAAATCAGGAGGCTAGAATTGCTAGTTTTTTTTGGAATTTTAATGTCCTACCCATTTCTTTTAATTTTAGGTGACAGAAATTTTGTTGCCAAGGCATTTAATGTTTTCATGTTTGCCGTACTCATGCGCACTCTCTGATAAATAAGCATGTTCAAATCCATATCACTTTTGTATTCATGACTTGATTTCTGTTCTTTCAAATAATTTAAGCTCTTAATAAAATTTACAAATTGATTAAATTTATTTGGCTGACATTTGTCTTGGTCCTTTTATTTCTCAATTGTCTAAACAATCCATAAGATCTCTTGTTTTTCCCTGAGTTTAGTTTGGCACATTCAGGTTCACATATTCTTTCCACCTCTAAAATAAATGTCTAGGTCTGATTTTCAGACTAGTGGCACCCTTGTTGTCAGTATATGTGAATCCAAAAATCTTTCATCTGTCAAAATATATATTTTGCTCGAAGATGATTCAGATTCACTACTTGATAGGTTCAACTGGGTTTAAACCCTATTAAACCCTATTTATCATAATTTTATATTTTTATATTATGAATATTATGTGAACAGACTGGACTATCAAGCAGAGGGGAAAATACCATTGATAGAGCTATCAACGATATCCACAATCAGACCAATCTATGCTATGCATTACACAATCACATTTCCAGACCAAAGCCCACCCTGACTGCTAGATTCAAACTTCTTCTATCCAAGCCCTTTATTTGTTTTGGAGAAACCTCAAGTGCCAGTTAGTTACATGAAGCAACTAACATGCCAGGAAAGTAGGTCCATAATCCAGTGCTCAAAATATTTCATGACTAGCTCAATCGAAAAGTAATAACAAATTGTTACTTTAATTAGGACTGACAAAATTAAGCTTAAAGATAATTTATTTTAACTAAACATTTATTGATCTCATTTTTACTACTTATTTGAATCTAAATTAAATGAAACAATGACTTATCACCACCTCAGTGACACACATGTTATAGTAAGGTATACAATATAACATAAAGAGTATTAAATAATACAAGTCACTTAAACCACACACACCAATAGTTCTTTATGTATGCTATAGAGTTCATTTATTAATTGACTCTGGAGGCTTTAAGGATTGCAATGGCTACATTAATTATAAATGGAAATAAGAAAATGTTAATTATTACCTAGGATTTCAGAATGGGGATACTTCTTGCTGTTTGTTGTGAAATTTATTTCCAATAGGATTTTGTCTTCTTGCTGGTTGCTGCTTCATGTGAAAATCTTTCCAACTGGTTGGATTTGAGGTTCTTGTGGAGGTTTAATGCTTAGTATTCCATGGCATTATTCTTTAAGACAGTTAGACATTGGTGGTGAATTTTCAAGTTGTTAGGCAGGCATCACTTTTACCAGGCAAATTGCTGTTTCATCGGACTCAGGCATGGAGCTGGTCTTTGTTTCTGAAGATGATTAACACTGCATGATTGTAAAACTGATTGATGTATTGATTTAATCTGATTGTGATCTCAACTGATAGACTGAACTTTCCTGATTGATGAAAAACTGGACTATTTATGTGATGACTTATTGTCACTTTGGTAATCATTTTTTGTCCACCAGCTATATATGTTGAAATTCCTCCACTGCTTTTGGAATAAGTTTTGATAAGATTTTAATCCTGTGGTTTGAGATCTTTAAATTAGTAGCCAATGCTAATTCCATTATTTTATGTAGCTTTTAATATATTGTAACAGTTTGCTACCTGTGCGTAACACATATATAGGGGGTATATGTTTATTACATATTTAAAATCTAAGTTTCTTTTTTTTTTCTTGTTTAAAAGGAAATTATGATGCGAACATACATATATAGTTAGTTCTGCACTGTACTCTTATCACTCACCCAGCATATTTATGGATGTCAATTTGACTCCAAGCTCCAATCCTATTTACGAGTAAATAAGAATTATGCTGGGAGAGAAAAAGTATCAATTTCTAATTGATAGAGCTTATACCTCTGGCTAGCTCACTCAGGAGTAGTGGTTGTTAACTGTGGGAAAGAGGTGGGAGAACAGGTCAAGTGTGCATGGAACGCATAAATGATTCATTTTAATTTATTACTTTTATTCTTAATACTACTCTCTAATGGTACTATATGATCTAGGCTTTTAAAGAAATTAACATTGAATACACACAATTATACTTTAAACACTAACTTAATATTTATTAATAAAAAAAAAAAATAGAATCCCATAATTGTGTATTGGTTTGTGCTCGAATACTTGAATGATACACATGCAAATACACACCTCGCATAAGTTCATAAATATAACAAAAACATATATATCATAGCATATAAAGTAAATGCAATCAGTCATTATCCAGTCTATTCATTCATATATTTATATAGGGCATTATTTCAGATATCTCTTTATTTTCTTTTAGCCCTTATGCATTATTATTTTACTGAAATATGTTCTTATTCAAGAGGTGACTGGTATTTATGAAAATATTTGAGTTACCTTGCTTTATCTCACTCGGGTGTAAATGAATGGTAATGTTCACTGGCTTCATGCTGCAATGAAGTGAATAAGTGATTTCTTTCTTTTTGTAGTCCTCCATGGATTCTGTAAGGCACAATCAATGGTGTTCGGTGAATGTTGTTCTTTCTGTAATTTAGGAAGGGCTTTGCTCCTACATGGACAGCAACCACAATACCTCTGCAGGATGGATGGCAGAGCCCAGTCCATTCTTGTCCTTTATCCCAGCCTGTTCATGGTTGACCAAGATATATAATTTTTTTAACTAATTTTTTTTCAATCCTACTCGTGGCATTAACAGTTCTGGAATCTCCTCTCAAAGTTCAGCTTTCAAACTCTCTAATTAAAAATGCTATTGTTCCCTCTCTTCTTTTTAATGAAACCAAGTGGTTTGCAAATAGAAAACCTTTCAATAACTTTTTTTTTTGTCTATATGTTTAGGAATTTCAATTATACCTTCAGATCCACACTCGACCCTACATTGTCTTTTATTTATAACATTTTCTAATTAAAATGGCTTTGTCTTGAGATAGCGATCTACACATTTTTGAACTCTTTATTTTCAATTAACATATCTTTTAGAATTTGTGTCTTTCATCGTCCATCTTGGAATCAATTTCCTTTCAATTAAAATAGCTTTATTCCTTAAGATAGCAATCTATAACTTTTCTGATTCTTTCTTTGCAATTAACTTATTTTTTGTAAATTCTTTCCTTAGTCGTCCATCTTGTAATTAAAGCTTGGCCATGTAAATTTTCTTCTTTTTATGAATCTATTACATTTATTCACCCCATGCAGCAATATTAATACACATGTATCTAAGCAAAATACAAGAGCACAAACCATATAACCCCTTGTCCCTCTTATGTTTCAATCTATTTTTATTTACTCAATTAAAATATATACTCACACACATACAAAACAACAATGGAAAAAAAAAATTTAACTTAATATTACTTTATATGCTCATTAGTATCGTCCTATGCTTTAGAACAGGGTTTGAACCCAGCCCTGTTATAATATAGAATCCTTGAAAGAATTTCTTATGACTTTCATTTATTCTTTAATATTTAACACACACACATATTTATTTTATCATCAAGCACACATTTATTTTACTATTTCTTATGTTTACAATTGCTATTAATGCACATATATATTTTTAAAATCAACTCATTATAAATAAAAGATATTTTTTAATTTATATAAAAGATTTATATTTTAAGCTTTTAGTTTCAACTTGCCTTTTCCCTTTTTTCTTTCTTTTTATTTTTTTTAAATGAAGGGAGAGAATACCTTTAATTACTCCTTAATAGGTAAAACTATGAATAGATTTTTAAGAAACTTTTTTAAAAAAACTTTTTAAACTTCTTTTATTAAACCTCTATCAAGTTAAACTTTCTCCCCCTTCTAACAAATTAATTGTAATCTTTACTGATAATAACCCTTTCATCCCTTGGTAATCAATTTAAATTAATCATTGCTACTATAAATAAATAATTGTGATGTTGTAATGATCAAAATCATTGTAACTTAATAAAATATGAGACTAATAGAATCTATTGTAAAAAAATTATTAATGAGGGAATGGCATTATAGCCATAAGATTAATGATCAAAAATGCTTATCTCAAACATATTAAAGAGACTAATAAGTTATAACTATAATAGTCATTGAAATTTATTAATGATCAAAATATTAATTATCAATCAAAATATTGGTGGCTTAATTCATCAATTTCTGTTTAAGATTTAAAAATATCATATCAATAATCAACAACTATAATGCTTGGAGACTAGTCATTTCAGGTATCTGGGATCTGGCCTATTTCATACTCTAGTGAGGCAGCCATTGCATCCTCAATAAACAAGTAAGAACATAGGCTAATGTAAATAAACTCTTAAAACATTATAACTTATGAAACAACATCAAGTAGGTGAGTACATTGTTAACCCAATAAAAATCTTTTTTCAATAAATTCAACAGTAAATTTTAGTCACTCTTATCTATTTTTTGATATCAAATGCATATCTGTGACTAACAAGTGAATATGGTCTAGCAACGTGCCACTAGGCTTTCTGAACCTAGAAAAGTTATATTTTATAACCGTTTTACATGTACCAGGTTTGAACCTCTTTTTGGTACTTTATTTCTAACAAAATAAAAAATTTTGATTTTAGAATCATAACACTATGCACTAACATTTAGGTAAACACAAAACACCGTTAAACTAAAGTGGTATATAAAATTCATCAGACAAAAATCATCTTTTAGATCCTGCATTTCAATATCTTTATAAGTTTCACTAGCTCATATTATACTATTAATTTAGGATGGTAATTCACTCATCCTTGCATAATGTAGATGATGGCATGGTGGTTAATATAATGATCCACAAATGTCAATTCACTCATCCTTGCATGATGTAGATGATGGAATGGTGGTTTTTATAACAAACCAGAAATCACCATTTATTTATGGCCTTTAAACATTTACCTAGCTCATTAATAAAAATGTGATGATGATGATGATAATGATAATGGTTTCAACCACAGCTTTGGAACCAAGCCTAACCTAAAATTTAGTTCTAAAGAAATTCATAACTATTGGTTAATCTTAGTGTATCTACATAGATCTTAAACAATTAATATTCACCATTGATGATGAATGATCACAACTAATAAAGAATACCCTTAATGAAATATATATGCCTCATTTAATAAAACAAATTAACATTTATTACTGTGTTTCTAACATATACATGAAAATTTCTAGATAGACACAAAATTTTATAATAATAATAATAATAATAATAATAATAATAATAATAATAATAATAATAATAATAATAATAATAATAATAATAATAATAATAATAATAATAATAATAATAATAATAATAATAATAATAATAATAATAATAATAATAATAATAATAATAATAATAATAATAATAATAATAATAATAATAATAATAATAATAATAATAATAATAATAATAATAATAATAATAATAAACAGAGAAAAACTCTCCATAGAGTAGTGCCACCTGTGCTAAACAGAATAATCAATGGATGCCAGAAGGCTTGTGTATAAAATCCCTATCTAATGCCTACTCATCCAATATCCCCAGACTAGTTTCTGGCTTGTGGCCTTCGTCAGTGAGAAGCTTTGAATCTGAGAGCACTGCATCTAGATCTTAGGATCTAATGCAACCCTCTAGCAACCACCTTTTATCTCTACTTAATGACAAAACTATGAGAATGAAATTGAAAACACAAAAAATATTTTCAATCTAAGCTTAATAGCTTATATAGTCATATGGGTCTGAACTCAGTTCAGCACCCATACATTTTGGTGTCTTTGGCACTTTTACAACCATAGCCAACACAAGCCAGAAACTAGTCTGGGGATATTGGATGAGTAGGCATTATATAGGGATTTTACGCACAAGTCTTCCGGAATCCATTGATTACTCTGTTTTCCACAGGTGGCAATACTGTATGGAGAGTTTTGCTCTGTTTATCAACAATTAATGTTCTAGTATAGGAAATGTGATAATGTGATGCTTAATAGTTTAACAACAATACTGCCTAATAGAATAGTGGTGGCTATGGTTGTAAAAGAGAAAAAGACACCAAAATGTATGCATGCGGAACTGAGTTCAGACCCATATGACTATATAAGCTATTGAGCTTAGATTGAAAATATTTTTTGTGTTTTCATTCTCATAGTTTTGTAGTTAAGTAGAGATAAAAGGTGGTTGCTAGAGGGTTGCATTAGATCCTAACCTCTAGATGCAGTGCTCTCAAATCCAAAGCTCATCACTGACGAAGGCCACAAGACAGAAACTAGTCTGGGGATATTGGATGAGTAGGCATTAGCTAGGGATTTTATGCACAAGCCTTCTGGCATCCATTGATTACCTTGTTTAGCACAGGTGGCAATACTGTATGGAGAGTTTTGCTCTGTTTATCAAAAATTAATGTGCTAGTATAGGAATTGTGATCATGTAATGCTTAATGGTTTAACACCAATCCTGCCTAATAAGATAGTGGTGGCTATGGTTGTAAAAGAGCCAAAGACACCAAAATGTATGGGTGCTGAACTGAGTTCAGACCCATATGACTAAGCTATTGAGCTTAGATTGAAAATATTTTTTGTGTTTTCAATTTCATTCTCATAGTTTTGTAGTTAAGTAGAGATAAATAGTGGTTGCTAGAGGGTTGCATTAGATCTTAGGATCTAGATGCTGTGCTCTTAGATCCAAAGCTCCTCACTGACAAAGGCCACAAGCCAGGAACTAATTTGGCAATATTGAATGAGTAGGCATTAGATAAATATTTTATGCACAAGCCTTCTGGCATCCATTGATTACTCTGTTTAGCACAGGTGGCAATACTGTATGGAGAGTTTTTCTCTGTTTATCAACAATTAATGTGCTAGTATAGGAAATGTGATCATGTGATGCTTAATGGTTTATCACCTATCCTGCCTAATAGGATAGTGGTGGCTATGGTTGTAAAAGAGCCAAAGACACCAAAATGTATGAGTGCTGAACTGAGTTCAGACTCATATGACTATATAAGCTATTGAGCTTAGATTGAAAATATTTTTTGTGTTTTAAATTTCATTCACATAGTTTTGTAGTTACATAGAGATAAAAGGTGGTTGCTAGAGGGTTGCATTAGATCCTAACCTCTAGATGCAGTGCTCTCAGATCCAAAGTTCTTCACTGATGAAGGCCACAAGCCAGAAACTAGTCTGGGGATATTGGATGAGTAGGCATTAAATAGGGATTTTATGCACAAGCCTTCTGGCATTCTCTGATTACTCTGTTTAGCACAGGTGGCAATATTGTATGGAGAGTTTTGCTCTGTTTATCAAAAATTAATGTTCTAGTATAGGAAATGTGATCATGTGATGCTTAATGGTTTAACACCAATCCTGCCCAATAGGTTAGTGGTCGCTATGGTTGTAAAAGAGCCAATGACACCAAAATGTATGGGTGCTGAACTGAGTTCAAACCCATATGACTATATAAGCTATTGAGCTTAGATTGAAAATATTTTTTGTGTTTTCAATTTCATTCTCATAGTTTTGTAGTTAAAGATAAAAGGTGGTTGCTAGAGGGTTGCCTTAGATCCTAAGATTTAGATGCAGTGCTCTCAGATCCAAATCTTCTCACTGACGAAAGCCCCAAGCCAGAAACTAGTCTGGGGATATTGGATGAGTAGGCATTAGATAGGGATTTTATGCACAAGCCTACTGGCATCCATTGATTACTTGGTTTAGCACAGGTGGCAATACTGTATGGAGAATTTTGCTTTGTTTATCAACAATTAATGTGCTACTATAGGAAATGTGATCATGTGATGCTTAATAATAATAATTGACTATTTTGAAATCATAATATTAATTTTAAGTTCTTCCCTTTTTTCTGTTAATGACATAATGTATATTAAATTGTATACCAAATTTGCTAAGATTTTCAATTGACAAGAAAAGATTTCATATAAAAAATACACACTCTTTGTGCACACATATTTTTATAATCTAACATGTAAAGCAGAATGATTAAGGGGGAAAAATGTTAGTCGAATTGAAAGGAGCAAGATTTCCAGCAACAAGTTTTTCAGTTACTTTTCTCCCCCTCTACGCTATCAAGTTTGCTACTCATTAACTAAAAAAACAATCTAATATTCTTAATGCTATGCTATATAGTCTCTTATTCTCACATTCACACACTATTATATACTTGTAAGAAGTTACTATATTACTGTGTATGTGTGTGTTTATCCCCATAATACCCAAAACATTATTTAAAAACAAAATATTACAAAAAATATTTTACATATTAATAACATCTCATAACTTTAGATCAATAGACAATCATATCCTTTTTAGTAAACAAAATTCATCAATGTACAGGTATAATAATTTTAGCATACATAAAATCATTCATGAAGCTTATGGTTATTATTAATAAGAAATTCTTGGTTTAAATCGATTTTGGTTGTTTTAAAGTTCTGAGAAAAAAAACTTTATTGCTCGAATTTTACCAATAGTCTCTTGACATAAAAAGAAAATATATAATGAAAATTCATATTACCAGTCTTATTTTGTGGAGGCTTCCAAGAGTTCAAACTTAGCTTGTTAAATGTCTATACTTTTGCAGAAAACAATTTCTGCAGTTCACTAGAACAGTTTCTTTTCCTGGGGCTTATAATTATTTAATGGTGATGATGATGATGAGGTTATTTGCTGCAGCAGGAATCATTTGGCATTAGAACTGTTTATTCTTTTCCTGTTAAGCCTAATTCTTATAATAAATGGAGTATGTCAGTTGTTCTATAATTTTTCTTGGGTTTAAATTCAGTCACTGAAAAAACTGAATTAGCTGATTTAATACTTATCAGTAGATTAATTATTTTCCTTCAGCTTTCAAATGCAGGTAAATGTGTTCTTTTACTTAAAGTATAGATGAGCAGTCAGCCACGTTAAATATTATTTCTTTCAAATCAATCATAAAGTGTAGAATATTTTTAATTCAGACAAGACATTTTTTTTCCTGTTTCCATTTTATGTGATATGCTGGCTTGATGGTGAGTGGGATTTGCCCCAGACAAGATACATATAGATTTTTTCCCTGACATCCTTATATTTTCAATTTTCAAAAAAAAACTTTATATTAAAAAAAGATTTTAAATTGATATCCTGCAGAATTGTATGTTTTTTACCTTAGTTTCAATATTTAAAATCTCTCACTAACTGATTTTTCAGATTGGTTTTATACTTTATTTTTCAGTTAGAGTGATCAGTAACAAACAATATAAGAAACTTCCACCTACATGATTTTCTGGTGTTTTTCTTTATTGTAGATTAACAAAAAAAATAATAAATTTCCACTACCATGATTTCCAGATGAAATTTTGTTTTGAAGGAAAATTGTTCTAATCACTTTTCTTCACATATCTGTCACAAATGTAACTCCTAAAATTTGAGCTGCTTTCTTTGATCAAGCTGATGGGAAAATTTTAAAGCTATACTTCTCACATCATCTAAGCCTCACAAAACAACAATCTTTTCTTATAACACAAAATTGTGAAGCAAAGAATTTAACAGTTTTAACTCTTCTTTTTTTTTCAACCTTTCAATATGTGTAAATATAGATTTATTTATGCAATATACATACACTATTATTCAAATCATTTATAAAACTGGCCTATTAAAAAAATCTAAATGCTTTTAGAAGTTATACTTTTAATATTTAAAATTAAATCCTTACAATTTTTAAACCCAAATTGCAATCATAGAAAAGTAAAATAGAAATAGATAATAAAAAATAGAATTAATCTAGCAAGTGCAGACTAGTTTTAAAAAAAGTTAATATTTGGAATTTAAAAATGACTAACTAAATAGATTTGTTGACACACACTGCCTATTTATGTGTTATAACCCTATTAAAAAATTAACTATTGAATAAGAAGAAGGTGTGTACTACTCTTTTGAGTTTTATCAACACACAAACTAAAGAACATGACTGTTGGCCCCACTCTCTGTCTTATGCTTTAGGCACTTGATCCTGTAGGGTTTAAACTTGGGTGCCCTACAGCTTCCTTTACTATATAAAAATGTGATGATGATTTTTGTTCCACATTTTCTTTCATGCACATTACTACAAATTTAGCTATGGACTAAATTGAAATAGCACAACATTACCCCTGTTCTAATAAAATCATCAGCACCTTTGCTTTAACTATATCTAATAAGAAGATCATAACTAATAAAATAACAATAATAATAATAAACAAATAAAAACATTTCTAACTACTGGCAAACATCATCTAGATGGCCACCAAATCCACTTTTCATTATAAAACTTGGCATTGTAATTTATTTGGAGATCTTTTCCAGGCTACTGCTGAAGGATAAGAGATCAAACTCCTAGCATTATCGGTTCCCTTATTCCCATCAAGAGTAGCAAGCATAAAGGCATTCTCTCATATCTTCTTAGTAATCTGGAAAGGCCCTTTATACAAATGCAGAAACTTTTTAAATTGGTTTCTTTGGGGTTTGCTAACATAATAGATTATAATATCAGGACCATTATAGTTTAACTCTTCAGTCTTATTCTGGGCTTTTCCTTTTTGCAAATCATATTGCAGTCTGCATAAAATTGCCAATGTTTATCAGTCCATTTTTGATATCTTTATTTTTCATTTTGACTGGATACTTATAAGAAGTTGATTTTTAAATAAATAAAAAATATCTCTTTTGAGTTAAAGAAAAAAAAATCTTAAAACTAGTGTTGAGTTTAGAATAAAATAGACATGTGCATAAATGACAAATTAATGTGAGCTTGTTAATAAAATATATGTGTGCGATTGTAAACATAGCATAAATACATGTGTGTTAAAATGAAATAAATGAAAGTTAAAAAATTAAAAACACTCAGCAATGGCTACTAAGTTAAAAATCTACAAAACAAGTTTTGCTTATGGCTATTAAGTAAAAACAAAATGTGTAATGGCTGATAATTAAACACCTCCAACAACAGGATTAAAATCTTATCTCAAGGAATACAATTAAAAACAAGAAAGGAATTTTGACAACAGACATAGCTGGAGGATATCAAAATGACAACATGTCATTAATAAATAGTCCAGTTTTTAATTGGACAAACAGTTGAAAAAATAGTTGAGTTAAGATTACAGTTGAGAAAGAATGCAGTTCAGTTAAGTGAGATTGACATCAAATTAAATCAGTCAATTGATCAGTTGACAATGCAGTGTTAAAACCTCAGAAACATACAACTTTGTTCTAGCATAAGTCCGATTGAAACATCTAACCTGCCTGTGAAAATAATGCCTGCCTAACAACTTGAAAATCCACTGTCAATATCTAAATGTCTTAAAGAAAAATACTTTGTAATACTAAGCATTAAACCTCAAAAAACCTCATATCTGGCCAGATAGAAATATTCTCACAGCAAACAGCAAGAAGAAGTTTATGTTCTAAAATCCTAGGTAATAACATTTTCTTTATTCTCATTTCTAAAGAAGCCATTGCATTAGTTTGAAGCCTCCCAGAGTCAAATAATAATAACCTCGATAGCATGCATAAATGAACTATTGATGTGCATGTTGAAATGTCTTGTGAGAATACTTATTATATATTGATTTCATGTATATATTTAAATGCTATGTATTATTTAATGTGTTATCTTTTAGTTTGTTATATGAATTCAGAGTTTATGCTTAGTCAGTATATGTAATTATCATCATCTAAATTAAGTTCTTATAAAGTATCCAAAAACTCAGAATAATAAATATGTTTAGTAAATAAATTGTCTTTAAAATTAAAGCTTAATTTTATCAGTCATTTTTTTTACCACTAATTGAAATAATTTGTGAATGTATTACAATAGACTGAACTAGTCATAGGTGTATCTTAGGCATTAGATTAGTGGCCATTGTTCAAAGTGCTTTATTTATCCTTTGGGTAAGTAACTGGCACCCGTGTTTCTACAAAACAAAAAAGTGCTTTGAATGTGGTGTCGAATTCAAGTCAAGAAATGTGGTCAGTGAGATATATTTCACATATATATCTGCTGGCTTGGATTCAGGTGCTCTTTGAGTACTCTCTTCTCTGCCTAAGGGGCTGGGGAGCAATACATAAATTGCAAGGAATTAAAATAAATATTGTATTATATTTTACTCATATAATTTTGCATTCAGAAGATAAATTTATTTAAGGAGTAAAACATTATATATATATATCGTTTGTTGACTCCAACAGGGATCGGTCATCCATCCACCTGGTACAATATATATATATATTGAACCGTGTTCGAATGTGTGTTCGAATCACCGGCCTCTTAGGCAGAGAAGAACATACTCGGAGAGTAAGTATGCCCAAACGATAGCTATAAAGTATATAACTAATGTTACATTTCCAGGACATAACTTCTTCTCGACTTGAGTTCAACACCAAGTTCAAAGCGCTTTTCTTGTTTGTGTATAAACACGGGCGCCAGCTGCTTATTCTAAAAGAATAGACAACGCACTTTGAATAGTGGCAACTAACCCAACGCCTAAATCCATGACTAGCTCAGTTGTTTGTAATCACTAATAGATTATACTTAATTAGTGGTTAAAAGACTTGATAAAGAATTTGTTAAAAAGAATTTATAAAAAGAATTGTAAAAGAATTGATAAAAAGGAATTAATAAAAAGAATTGACCGACAAATAAAGTTTAATTTTAAGGATAATTTATTAACTAACATTTATTTACTAAATTTAAACATTTTATAATTCTAATAAAGCACATGCATATTTTAAATTAACATTTCTAAATAGTCTAAATATTCCTATAGATTCAATAACAGAACACTCTAATTTCACTAATAAATATTGGTAGAATGATCACGCACATATTAACTAATGCACACACATAATAATGATAATAAAGGACTACATAGCATTTGAAATTTAATCACACACATATCAATAGTTCATTTATGTATGATATCGAGTTCATATAATTACACTCTTGGAGGATTCGCACGAATTAATGAAATGCAATGGCTATTACAGTAAAGAACGAAATAAGCAAATGTTTTTACCTAGGATTTTGAACGTAGATTTAACACTCTGTTTTCTTCCAGTATGACTGGTTCCCGTATGAATGCTTCCAGTATGAATGCTTCCAGCATGACGGAGATTTTCTAAGATGTTAAGCTGACATTATTTCACGGGCAGATCTGCTGTTTTCTCGGACATCTGGGCTGGAGGTGAACGTGCGTTCCAAAATATTCTCAGCACTGCATTTTGTTTCTTAACTGACTCAATTAATTTCCGAACTGCACTCTCTCAATAACTTTGTGAACTGAACTCACTCAATTAATTTGTGGAATGAAAAGACTGTCTGATAAAAAAGGTCTATTTATATCTGCAACGTGTTGTCTTTCTGATATCTCCGGCAAAGATCTGTTGTCAAATTCCTTATCAATTAATCCTTTGATAAACATGTTTTGAAAGATTGCTTAATTAGTAATAGCCATGCAAAAATGTATTGTTTTATATTAATTAATATCTAATAGCCATTGCCGTGTTTTTCAATGATAATCTTCCCTAACTTTCACATACATTTTATATATTTACAAATGTACATATATACGCACATATATTTTTAATACAATTTACTATTTAGTTTTAACATTATTTTTCTTTAATTAAAATTGAATGAAAAGAGATTTGCATGTCTTAACTTTCTCAAATTATATTTTTACAAATACTAACAAAAACTCTTTACTTCCTTTTACAACCCTTAGTTTCATCTCTCAAACCAAGACTCCCCCTCCCCCCTTTTGACCAATTAATTGTAGCTTTTTTATTTCAAAAACTAACGCTAGAAAACTATTTAATTCTTATCCTTTTCGAAAACAAGCTGCAATAAATTCTTCAACATTTAATTTTATGTTTTTCTTTTATGAAAGATTACTTTAATAATAATTTTAGATAAAAATTATGTGCCTATATCAATATAGGTACAATATATATATATATATATATATATATAAAGCCAAACATGAATGAGTATGAGCTATTAAATCAAAAAGGCCTTATTATGAATATTATACTTTGGTATTTTTCTGTCATTATTTGTTTGTTAGTGAAAATTAAACCCTGTTGCTTAAGAGCAATTTTTCTGTTAGTAAAATGTTATTTTTTATCCTTTTTATAATCTTATTTAGACAAACTTTCAGAGTGCTTATTTTTTTTCTCAAGATTTTGAATATTATCTGCCAAATAAAATTTCATTGTAGTGGAATTCCTTTATATTTATATGTGGTATCTTGGAAGAAATATATTTTTCTTCAGTATTTACATCAGTTTTACAACAGAATTTAGTTTAACATCAATTTTAAAGCTTTCAATCTTCTTTTGATTTTTATACTTTTTAAATCTATATATCTTTTCAAAACATTTATTATTTTTTCATCATATCTACCATTTTTGAATACTATTGTTTGAATATATAAATATATACTCACATATCATTTGATTTTGTTCCATGTTCATTTGCATAAAAAGCATTTACTTCTTAGACTTACTTTTTAATATTATTTTGTTTTTATATGTATAAATTTAATTGTGCACTGTCAATCACATCCTCCTTCAACACTATTTATCTTGAATGTTCATTTCGTTTTTTATACTGTTCAGTTGTTTGTACTATTATTTATTTTATTTAGTTAACTTTTATCTATTTTTAAGCTGCTTTATCTTAAGTATTTTATTTAACTTGCTTTATTTTGATTCATTTATTTAATTTTTTAACTAATGTGTGCTTATTTAATTATTTTTATGGCTTAAATAAACATCATTTTCTCAAATACAGAGCCTACATTTCTCAAACTCATTAAAAACTTTATTAATATCATACTCCATGTTGAATAACATTTACATTACAAATTTAGGTATTAGAATAAAGCTAATCGAATTCCAAAATATTTATTATCACCAAATGAAATAAATTTCATTTGCAAATATATTGCCATTCAATTGATAGTTAGATTTTAAAAATTCATCTTTATCTCTAATGAAATTTTATTTTGGTTGACTAAATAATCTTGTAAGAATAACAGTTATTTGTAGAGTAAAACATTTCAAACAGGCAGCAGTTGAAATATGTTTTAAAATTTATACATTAAATTTTATCCTAGTAGTATTTTCAGTTTTCATCTATGTGTTAAGCAGAAACTCTTGGAATAATGGTTGCAATTATGTTATCATAATCATTATTGATCCATTTCAGATCTAATCCAGTTTCTCTGATCTCTAGCATTTCTGCTCCATGGCACACATGCAAACATTTTTATTTCATCTTCCCATTTTATATATAATAACTATCTTGGCCTTTTTCAATCTCTTGGAATACATGATAAGACTTCAGTTGTCTATTTATCATTATGTCTATTCTAGCAATATATACATCTTTTTTTTCTTTTAGTCCCTAAAAGTTTTAATGATGCCAGTGGTAATTTCTTTTCTTAATCAAACATGTTATTTTTGATCTGTCTTTGTTATTATGATTATGCATCTTTTCATACTTTGTTGAATACTTTCTGTATTATTTTTCTAAAAAGTGTTGAAGTTTCAGATTAAAACATAATAAATGGTGAAACATAGCAATTAAAATATCTTTCTTTCTAAACATATAAGCATATTTTAATATTAAATTACTTTTAACAAAAACACCCCATTATGAAAATGTATTAATATTTAAAATCATTTGCAAATTCTGATTTAAATCCAGTAGATTGTTTTTGAAATTGAGAAATGTCAATTATTAATTCTGTACTAAAAATAAATAGATAACTATCAGAAAACTCTTTTAATTTAAAATGATTTAATTCACGGAAAAATATATGTTAATAATAATAAAGGACATCCAATTAATTTAAATACTTTATGTATTACCTGATAATATGACAATTCTCAAACATTAAATATTTAATAATAAAAATAGGAATATTTTAATAAATGGCATAAACGTTGGTAAAAGGAAAAGAAAATTATAAAATCAAAGTAATAATTTCTTTTGTTCTTTTTCTTAATAATTTCATCTGCTTACTAATTGACTTTAATCTTTTAAGAGAGATATGGTTTTAAGTTTAGAAATATTTTGAAAAGAAAAATTGTAACATTTATTAAATTTTACTTTAATTAATCAGAGTAATTGTATTTTTTTCTTTATCTCTTTTCAATACAAGAAACAGTGATTATAAAATTAATGTCACCAACTGATTTTTTTGTTTTCCTGTTTACAAAAAAATTTTAATTTAAAAAATGTATAAAAATTAGATACTAATTTAAGTTTTTGACTTGTTTTTCAATGTCAGTGCTGGTAGTGGGGAAATAGATGAACAATTGTTTTTGTCAAATTTGATCTAATTGGATCTAATTGATTATTATAAAATTTTGTCATGTAGAAAACAAGATTATGATTGTTTTGAAAACATGATTGTCCAAAATTTAGTGGTGTTGGTTGAGCAAAAGATTTAAGGGTATTGTGTAAAGCAGTCATTCTTGAACCAGTTGCTGAAGTAGGAAAAAATTGTGACTCAGCTACTGAAGAGAGCAGTCAGCTGCTTAAAAAGCAAGAAATTTTAACCAAGCTGTTAGCATAATATGAGTTTAGTTATAAAAATGTTTTCTACACTAAAAACTATGTTTTCTACACTAAAAACCATGTGCTAAATTTAAGCAACATCATCTTCCTCCATGTAATCTCATTAACTGAAATAAAGTATAAAGGAGAAAAAATGCCCCTGAAGTAATTTGCCACAAAACCTTGTTTTTACAAAAAGAATGAGTCTGTATGTGGTAGCCTCATCTGGAAATATTACTAAAAAGAAAATGGATAAATTCTTGCTGTTTGTTAACTTTAAAATACTGCATACCAAAAAGAGACAAATTAACCATGTACATTGTATAGAAACCTTCAAGAACAAAACTTTCCTAAATAACTGAAAATCATAAATGCAAAGAAATGTAAAACCATGGTTAAATTATTTTGCCTTATGTGCACATTGTATTGTTCATAGTTAAAAGACTGTAGGTCACTATGGATCCTTTTGCTGTCAGATCTTTGAGAATAGTTTTAACATGGTTTGTTACATAAACGTGTTTTATATTGTGATGATCACACATACTGTGATGACACATGTGTACATTTAATATATAGTATAATATTAAATGTGAGTTTTATGTAAACTAAGTTATAGAAATTGGATAATAAAGTTAGAAAAATAAAATAAATTTATTTTAAGTTAAGTTTTAATTAAAAAAATCAAAATGGTAGCTGAGGAATGCAAGTAATTAAAAAAATCAATTATGGTAATTAAAGAAAGTGAAGGAAGGTAAGCAACCAAGATCCTTATCTTTCATCTTACAATGTCAAATTTTTTAAAATTTAAATTAGTAAAGTTAAGGGAATAGTAAAATAAGATCATCGAAGTTGATGATTACGTCTTAAAGAAAAAATAAATAAAAAGGGGTTAATGATTGTAGAATGAGCAATCATAAATTTCAGTCGCAATTACAAATAAAAACAAATAGATTTATAAAAAAAAGATAAAGATCATCTCTTCAAAATACACATGTGAATGCATGAAATATATGTATAGGTGTATAAAATAAAGAGTATGTAAAAAAGAAAATTATTAAAAAGAAATGGAAGTAAATAAAATAAATAAATAAAAAACAAGAAGAAAATTTTATGTATTTTATGAAAGTAAAATAAATGTGTGAAATGTAATTAATGACATTCCAAAAACAATCAAGAAGATAAGAAAAGGATTCTGGGACAATTAAGTAAAAATTGAAAAAGAAGTAGGCATGTTTTAGTTCTTCTTGAGTCTGCTGAGCTGACAGACAGAGTTCGATTGCGGTGAACAAAAATGTACCAAGAAGTTGAAACATCGAGAATGCTGGGCTAAGGGGCCACAACAGATGCCAGTTGATCCACACTTGCCTTGGGTGTAAAGTCATCTTCCCCATGAAGTAATAGTAGAGATAGTGCCTTCCTGATGGTTCACCTTCCCTGTCATTGAAGCCGCAAGAATACGACTTAAGTAAACTGCAAGAAAAAATCCAGCTGGATCCCAAGAATTTCCATCTCTACAAAAGAAGTGAAGTACTCCACATGATCGGTAATAATTCCCTCGTAAACATCCAGAAAACCTAGGTAATTAACTTTAATTAACATGCGTGCACACACTTTCGTAAATGGCCACTTAAATTAGAAAAAATGGAATTGCAAATGTGAATCTGAATGAACCAAATAATTTGTAATGTTCTGTATCAAAGAATACATGAAGAAAAGACTATAAGCTATAAAATATCTACACATAAATGTTTAGTATCAAAGAATTATTATTAGTGTGAATAATTAAATTAAATATAATTTGTGTTATTTTTAATGATTGCTTATTTTATGTTGAAATATTAATATTTTAATGTTTATGATTGTAGTATATTAAACAATATTTATTTATGAATAGCTCCTTATGTCTCGTCTTTCTTTCTTCACCATATTAATTATAATGATATACCCACAGGGTTTATAAAATAATAAGTAGACATTTATTCTAGTAAAAGTACACGTGTCGATATAGTACAGTAATATTAAATCTCACAAAAATTATAAATATTTCAAGCGCTGGATTATTTTAAATAAATCATTCTTATGAATGAATATCCAGCAGTCCAAGAAGCATCTGATCAGGAAAGATAATACTGAAATATTCCATTGGTAATCTCAGTATTCGATCAGGAATATAGACTTAATTAATGAGTCCATATTGGTTTTTTTGCTTGATGTGACAGTCTTCTCGATCATAAAGTGTAAAATTAAACTTTTACAAACGGTCGAAAAGGTAATTCTGTTATATTTTGGGGGCCAGTCCACTATCCATTTGCTGTACAATTATTAGTCATGTGTCGGGTAGAATTTTGTTGAAAAAAAAAATTATTCATATACAAATTAATTTCAAAAATTTAACTTGGTGAGAAGCGAGGTCGAGAGGGAGAGTTTTTTTTTCTTTGCTTTATAGTTAATTATATATGTTTCAAAGTCACATGTGTAGTAGAAGAAAAGAGAAGGGAAGGGGGATAAATTAATTGTGAAAATCTATTGAAAGTTTTTGTTATATTTACTGTTATAGAAGGAAAAGAAAAAAGGATTTAGAAATTATATGCATGTCTTATATCACGACTGAATATATATGTTATCTTTAAATAATTGCGATCAAATAAAAAAAAGAAATATGTTGAAATCTAATATAAATTGGGAATAAATTTTGAAATTTTTTTTATCGATGTCATAAATATAGTAAAATAAAGTGTATCAGTGAAATCAAAATAAATTATAGGTGTGTCTTATATCATGACTGAATATATATGTTGTCTTTACATAATTGCGATCAAAAAAAAGAGAAATATATTGAAATCTAATATAAATAGGGAATAGATTTTGAAATTTTTTTGATAAGTCATAAATATAGTAAAATAAAGTATATCAGTGAAATCAAAATAAATTATATGTGTGTCTTATATCACGACTGAATATATATGTTATCTTACATAATTGTGATTAAATAAAAAAAAATATATTAAAATCTAATATAAATTGGGAATAGATGTTGAAAAAAAGTTTTTTTTATCGATAAGTCATAAATACAGTTAGATAAAGTATATCAGTAAAATCAAAATAAAATTATATATATGTCTTATATAACGACCAAATATATATGTTACCTCTAAAGAGAAATATATTGCAATCTAATATAAATTGGGAATAGATGTTGGAAAAAAGTTTTTTTTTTTATCGATAAGACATAAATATAGTTAGATAAAGTATATCAGTGAAATAAAAATAAATTATATACGTATTTCAAACAGTCATGGTGGGATAGAAATTATCGATAAATCCTAAATATAGTGAAATGGAATATATTAGTCAAACCAAAGAAGCTATATACGTGCATTATTGTAAGGTGTTGTAACAGAATAAATTTATCGAAAAATATATACATAGTAGAGTTGAGGATAATAGTTGGGAAAATAGACATATCAGGGAGAGGAAACAAATCTAAGGCAGGTAGGTGAAGAATCTGAGCAGGTGTGGTTGGGATTAACTGGCATATCAAATGCCAATCATAATAGAAAAATTAAATTAACAAATAGACATTTAGCACAGGTCAGTTACAGATTAGAAGTAATGCATCAGTTATATAAGAGGGAAGACAAGGCTCTGGAAAAAATGCAAACAGAAATAAATCAAGTGATAGAAACAGTCTGTCGATTAGAGTAAAAATTAGAAGAGGGTGTAAGGAGACCAGCAAATAGCATTGCAAATACGGAACTAAAATGTAGTGAGCCAAAAGGCCCTGTTGGATACATAGACATAAGCAATGGGAATAATTTGGCTAACCATGCCATATTGAACCAATTTTTAAAAATAAGAATCTTCTCTGGACAACCAGGCAAAAACCCTATGGAACATCTGGGAAGTTTATAAAAAAATACTTTAGATTTAATCAGATGAATGATGAAGTCATGATAGCAGTTGCCTGTAGTCACATACAAGGGGAAGCACAAGCATGGTGGGACTCATTGCTCCACAAGCCAATGACAATTGCAGACTATCACAAGTCCTTATTAGGTAGTTAAGGAGTGAGGAACTTCAAGACAAGATACTACATGAGATATCACAGAGGAAATGGCAAACAGGAGAGCAATTTAGCACATTCTTGCACCAGCAGCTGACAAGGTTGAGGACAATCACATTATACTCTCTGTCAGAGAGTCAGATTACGAGGATAGTCAGACATAGCTTACTGGAAGATATTGCCCAGCTGGTGATATGTAAGGAGTCAGTAGAACAGATGGCAGAAATCTTAACATCCATGGGTGATAGGAAGAGCAGAATGGAACCTCCAGCTGTGGAACAAGATGGGAATCAACATCATATGCAGTTAGCAAACTTAGGGTACAGGGACACAAGTGAGATGTTGGAAATGGCCCCTCACATATGCCCAAAAATTGCAATAAATGTGGAAGGAATCAGGGTCAGAGCATTGTTAGATGGAGGAAGTCAGATTTCTGTGATGTCCCAGGAAACATTTGGTAGGTTAAAGGATGTTTCTCCCAAACTCAAAACACTACCATTAAAAGCGGTACAGGTGAGTTTGGCAAATGAGGAGAGAGTAAAGCTAGCATCACAGCAGGTTTACATGAGAATGGAGATGGCAGGAAAAGAGTATGACCATGTCTTGGTGATCCTAGAGTGGTTGATTCACGATATTATCTTGGGTTCAGATTTCATGCACAAGATGGGTTGCATATTGAATTACAAACAGGGCTATGCTGAAATAAATGGCACAGTACTGAATTTTACAAAACAATCCCAAGAGGATAGGGGGAGTGGTCAGGAAAAGATTCTTGTACAGAATGCCTTGATGGAGGTAGAATCGAAAAATATAGTGGGAGAATCTATATTAATAGATGATAACCAAAAAGACAGGTTGAGAAGTATTCTAGAGAAATACAGCATGGTGTTCTCAGAGGTGCCTGAGGTCATTCAAGGGTACGAACATAGAATAAGACTCATAGAGGGCCAGCCTTATCGGGCTCTTGCATACCCCATACCATACCAGTACAAGTGAGAAGTTGAAGAGCAGATTGATAAAATGCTTGAATGGGGGGTTATCTTTAAATGTTCCTCCCCATTTACTAATCCCATTGTGACTGTGAAAAAAGGAGATGGATTTATCCGATTATGTTTGGATGCACGGCACCTAAATAAAATAACAGTTCCAGACATTTGCCCCTCCACCAATAAGTGAATTACTCACAATACTTAAAGGGAAAAAAGTATTTTCTACATTTGACTTGACGGCCAGTTACTGGTGATCAAGCTGCATCCCAAAGACCAGAAATATACGGCATTTAGATATGAGGGACGTGCATACAACTTCAATAGGATTCCATTTGGACTAAGAAATAGTGGAGCAGGGCTTGTCTGCTGTTTGGATCAGGTATTAGATGAGAAGATAAAGGATTTTGTTGTGATATATGTGGATAACATTGTGATTGGGTCAGAAAACATGGAGGAGCATTTTAGACATGTGGAAAGCTTTTTGAAAGAATGTAAAAGAAAAGGCATCAGGATTAATTTGAACAAAAGTCATGTAATGACATTGGAGGTCAAGTTCCTGGGCCATATCATTAGCAAGAAGGGAGTAATATCAAACCCAGATAAAATCAGTGCCATCCAGGAATTTCCTACTCCTCGGAACAGAAAACACATTAAATCTTTCCTGGGATTGTGTAATTTCTACAATCGCTTCTATCAAAAATTCTCAGTGGACATGGGGCCTCTATTACATTTGCTGAAAAATGAAACCTCATGGACATGGGGTGAACATCAGGAATTTAGCTTTCAAAAAGTAAAGGCAGGTTTCTTAAAATCAGTTATGTTGGCCTATCCGGACTTCAGCAAGACATTTTTCATGCAAACTGATAGCAGTGGATTTGGATTAGGAGCCTTGATGTTTCAGATATATGAAGGTCAAAACAGGGTACTTTGTTTTAGGCCCAGAACTTAATTATATGACGACCAAAAAGGAAGCCCTCGCTGTGATATGGTCATTTGAGAAATTCAGGCAGTACTTGGTCAGCTCAGAGATTGTGGTATTGACTGATCAAAGAAGCTTTGAGTTCCTCAATCAGAGTTTTCTGGCCAATAGTAGGTTGTTGAGATGGAGCTTGTTCCTGCAGGAGTTCATAAAGTCGTGTACCGCCAAGGAACAGAGAACATGGTAGCCAATACACTTAGCTGGTACCCAATAGTGAATAGTCAACACATGAAATGTGAGGGAGCATACATCGCAATAACTGAGACATGCAGAGGATATACCATAGCAAGTGAAATGCATAATTTAAAAGAACATCAAATGAAGGATAAGGAGTGCAGACAAGTGATATATCATTTAAGGCATCAACCCATATCCAAAATAAAGGAAAACACTCTATGGAAGGATCGAAATCACTTCTGCCTAAAGGGAGCACTCCTACAGTGGAGGCTTAAGAGAAAGAAGCAGACATGCATCATCATGCCAACTGCACTGAGAGAGCAGTTAATTCAATATATCCATGAAACATATGGGCATTATGGGGCAAACAATATGGAAGGATGGATTAGTCATTGGTTCTACTGGCCAGGAATGCACGCTAACATTGTCAGTGTTATTAGGACATGTGCCACATGTGACAGGACCAAGCCACCTAATGTGTCAGGAGTAGGCGCACTGCAGCCCATATATGCTGATCAGCTGAACTGTATGTTAGCCATGGATTTTTAGGGACCACTACCTGCTTTTAATAAAAGAAGGTACCTCCTGGTCGCATATGACTTTTTCTCAAAATTGGTAGTGGCATATCCAGATACTCAAGTCATCACTAAGCAAACCATAAAGGCATTAGAACAACAGCATTTTAAGACTGTGGGAATCTCCACCAAGATCTTATCGGATCACGGGACCCCATTTACGTCCAATAAATGGAGAAAATGGGTCAACAAACATGGAATAAAGCACATATTAACATTCATCTGGAACCCTCAGTCCAACCCATGTGAATGAGTCATGAGGGAGCTAGGGCATTTATTTCAGGTCTGGAACCCTCAGTCCAACCCATGTGAATGAGTCATGAGGGAGCTAGGGCATTTATTTCAGGTATATATACCTGAGGATCATCACCAGTGGGTGAAGGAAACACCACGTATAGTGAATGTGATCAATTGGGCAAAGAATGAGTCTACAGGTTTCGAACCCATTCACCTTCATTTTGGGAAAAACATCCCATGCCCATTTGACAGTAGATTACCTGTGGAAACCATGTTGATAAATAAGAAAAAAGATACAGAGCAAGCACGTAACCAGTTGAGGAGGATGGGTGAGATGAGAAGACAGGCTAAAGGGCACTGATTACCAATTCAGAATAGGAGATGAGGTAATGATGAGGGCGCACCCAGTGAGTTACCGGTGCAAAACATATTTAAAAAGTTTCAACCCATTTATGAAGGGCCATACACTATCCGAAAATGATATGGAAATAATGCCTTCATCATAGCCCAGGGGGCAGAAAAGAAGGGAACATACAATGTGCGATCGTTAAAGCTATTTTGGAAGGTAAATCTACCTCCAGATAAAAGGAGTAGTAAAGAATCTCCAGATAAAAACTAATTTAAAAGAAATCTAACATGACGGATATGTCAACTTGACCGAATATTAACGGCACTGGATTTCGAGAATAGAGAATGTCTTATAAAATAAAAGTAAAAAATCAATATAAATAAAAGAAATGTAATGGGAAGAGGGGATGAAATAATAATGAGATTTTAAATGATAAAATCTTAAATGCAAAGTATGAAAAACAAATGGAAGTAATGTAAAATTAACTAATTTGTAATCTATAATGACAAACTCCTAGTGTAAGCCAGTCAAACACAGCTGCACATGAAAAAATAGAGAAAAAAGAAACGATGATTAAAATGTAGTAACTATATCAACCATTGGTATAATAAAACCCTTCTCACAAGATGCCATTATGATAGCCAAAAGAATTTAAATTTTAATGTATGATCTGTAAATCTGCAAAGGCAGCTAGAAATAGTAAATAAATGAAAAAAGGAAATAGGATGGAACAATAAACATCCAAGCTTATTAAATCGATAATTAATATGTAATAAAATAAAATAAATGAATAATAGTAGTAAAGTTAAGCATTAAGTGTCAAGGATGTATGGTCAAGGTTCTGGATTGAGGCATTGGTGTGTGTGTATAGGGATTATTTATGGATTGCATCTGAGCTTGGTTAAGCCATTTCTGTGTATGATGTAAATATGCAGGTGAGTATGTGTGCTAAAAATTTCTAAAAAATAATGTAGCATCAGTAAGAATTCTGGGCTAATATCTGTGCAGGACAGAAGCTCCCAGTTTATTACAAACTCAATATAAATGAGTATATCAAGAATTTAAAGAATTAAGAATTTGTTTTTTTATTAATAATGTAGCATCAGTAAGAATCCTGGGCACATTATCTGGGCTAGATGAAATTTCCTAGCGTATCAAGAATATTAATAATTTTAGATAAAGTTTATGTTATGTAGAATGGGCAGTAGAAATGTTATGCCAGTCACAGAGTTTGAACCCTATATAAATGTCAGTGTATATTAAAGTCTTCGGCAGGGATTAAAGTGGTTTGATTAGCGCAGATCGATTGGATTGAATATGTATAGCTGTTGCCTAATTGTCTCTCCATGACTACCTCACCAAAGAAGTTAAATATTAAGAATTAAAATGGCTTCACATGAAAGATATTTAATTCTTAAAAATTAGGGAGTGGTGTAATGTGATGATCACACATACTGCGATCACACATGTGTACATTTAATATATAGTATAATATTAAATGTGAGTTTTATGTAAACTAAGTTATAGAAATTGGATAATAAAGTTAGAAAAATAAAATAAATTTATTTTAAGTTAAGTTTTAATTTAAAAAATCAAAATGGTAGCTGAGGAATGCAAGTAATTAAAAAAATCAATTATGGTAATTAAAGAAAGTGAAGGGAGGTAAGCAACCAAGATCCTTATCTTTGACTTTACAATGTCAACTTTTTTTAAAATTTAAAATTAGTAAAGTTAAGGGAATAGTAAAATAAGATCATCGAAGTTGATGATTAAGTCTTAAAGAAAAAATAAATAAAAAGGGGTTAATGATTGTAGAATGAGCAATCATAAATTTCAGTCACAATTACAAATAAAAATAAATAGATTTATAAAAAAAAGATAAAGATCATCTTTTCAAAATACACATGTGAATGCATGAAATATATGTATAGGTGTATAAAATAAAGAGTGTGTAAATAAGAAAATTATTAAAAAGTAATGGAAGTAAATAAAATAAAATAAAAAATAAATAAATAAAAAACAAAAAGAAAATTTTATGTATTTTATGAAAGTAAAATAAATGTGTGAAATGCAATTAATGACATTTCAAAAACAATCAAGAAGATAAGAAAAAGATTCTGGGACAATTAAGTAAAAATTGAAAAAAAAGTAGCCATGTTTTAGTTCTTCTTGAGTCTGCTGAGCTGACAGACAGAGTTCAAGAGCGGTGAACAAAAATGTACCAAGAAGTTGAAACATCGAGAATGCAAGGCTAAGTGGCCACAACAGATGCCAGTTGATCCAGACTCACCTTAGTTGTAAAGTCATCTTCCCCATGAAGTAATACTAGAGATAGTGCCTGCCTGATGATTCACCTTCCCTGTCATTGAAGCCGCAAGAATACGACAAGTAAGCTGCAAGAAAGAATCCAGCCAGACCCCAAGAATTTCCATCTCTACAAAAGAAGTGGAGTAATCCACATGATGGGTAATAATTCCCTCATCAATGTCCAGAAAACCTAGGTAATTAACTTTAATATAACACGCGTGCACACACTTTCGTAAATGGCCACTTAAATTAGAAAAAATGCAATTGTAAATGTGAATCTGAATGAACCAAATAATTAGTAATTTTCTGTATCAAAGAATACGTGAAGAAAAAACTATAAGCTATAAAATATCTACATATAAATGTTTAGTATCAAAGAATTATCATTATTAGTGTGCATAATTAAATTAAATATAATTTGTGTTATTTTTAATGATTGCTTATTTTATGTTGAAATATTATATTTTAATGTTTATGAATGTAGTATATTAAACAATATTTATTTATGAATAGCTCCTTATGTCTCATCTTTCCTTCTTTACCATACTAATTATAATGATATACCCGCAAGGTTTATAAAATACTAAGTAGACATTTATTCTAGTAAAAGTACACGTATTGATATAGTACAGTAATATTAAAACTCGCAAAAATTATAAATATTTCAAGTGCTGGATTATTTTAAATAAATCATTCTTATGAATGAATATCCAGCAGTCGAAGAAGCTTCTGATCGGGAAAAATAATACTGAAATATTCCATTGGTAATCTCAGTATTCGATCAGGAATATAGACTTAATTAATGAGTCCATATTGCCTTTTTTGCTTGATGTGACAGTCGTCTTGATCGTAAAGTGTAAAATTAAATGTTTACAAACAGTCGAAAAGGAAATTCTGTTATAATATTGCACTGGCTCAAACTTCCTGGTGGAGTTATGCTCCTAATCTTGCCCTGAGCATAAAGTGACATAGACTGAACAAAGTAAAAAATAAATACCAATTTAGATGATTGTCTGCACTAATAACATATAGGTACTTTCAGCTAAACTGATAGAGAGAGGGAATTGACAGGACTTTGCCAATTAAAAACCATTTTATTTAGTAATTTTCTTAAATGCCTGAATGTTTAGGACCTATGATAAGTCATCATCATCATCATCAACCATTATCAATCCACTGCAGGATGAAGGTCTCTCCAAGTTTAATCCATATTCTCTGATCTTTAGCTTCTCTTTTCCACAACACCCCTGCACATTTTTTTATTTCATCCATCCATCTCACATGTGGTCTCTTTCTGGGTCTTTTACAATCTCTTGGAATCCAGTTTAAAATTTCAATTGTCCATCTATTATCATTTCTTCTAGCAATATGTCCAGCCCAACTCCATTTCAATATTTTAATTTCTTCAATAAGGTCAGTAATACCTGTTTGTTGTCTTATCCATACATTGCATTTTCGATCTCTTCTTGTTACTCCCAACATACATCTCTCCATACTTCTTTGAGTGGTCTGAAGTCTCTGTATTGCTCCTCTATTAAGTGTCCAAGTCTCAGATCCATAAGTAAGGACTGGTAAAACCCATTTGTTAAAAACCATCCTTTTCAAAGACATAGGCATATTTCCTTTTAGTATAAAGTTATTTCTACCAAAAGCACTCCAACCAAGTTTAATTCTATGATTAATTTCCTCCATTATGTTTCCATCTGTATTAATAATCTGACCAAGGTATTTGTAACTGTTAACTTCTTCTAATTCTTCATAATCAATCTTTATTTTCATATTTTAAGCAAATCGATTAAACATTACTTTAGTCTTTTTAACATTTATCTTTAGTCCTACTTTTCTACTTTCATCTGCTAACTCCTGCAACATTTCCTGCAGCTCTGAAGCACATCATTTGCAAAATCTAAATGACTTAAATACTCTCCATTTACTTTCATTCCTTTAGTTTCCCATTTTAATCCACAAAATACTTCTTGCAGCACTGCTGTAAAAAGTTTTGGTGATATGGAGTCACCTTGTTTTACACCTTTCTCAATGTTGATTTTTCCAGTATCATTATGTAATCTAATTGTTGCTGTTGCATTTTTATAAATATTCTTTAAAATATGACAATAACCTGGATCTATGCCTTGATAATCCAATGCTTTAATCACTGAAGAAATGTGTATAGAATCGAATGCCTTTTCATAATCTACAAATCCAAAACATAATGACAACTCATATTCATTTGTCCTTTCTATGACTTCTCTCAATACCTGGATATGATCTATTGTACTAAAACCACTTTTAAATCCAGTTTGTTCTCTTGGTTGTTGGAAATCCAAAGTTCTCTGTAGATGAGTTGTAATTATCTTGGTAAAAATTTTATATAAAAGTGATAAAAGTCTGATAGGTCTGTAATTTCTAATATCTTCTTTATCACCTTTTTTAAATATTAATATTATTACTGCATTCTTCCAATCTTCTGGTACATCTTTATCATTTAGACATTTGGTATATAACTTTGCTAAAATTGTTTCTATTTCTTCACCTTCTGCTTTTAATATATCAATTATAATTCCATCATTTCCTGGAGCCTTTCCTTTCTTCATACATTCAATTGCATGTCTCACTTCTTCATTTAAAATTCTGGGCAATTCGGAAGATGTAATAGATATAGGAGGTACTTGTTCTTTATTACTATATAATTCTTGATAAAAATCTTCTACCAATTTCATGATGTCATCTCTCTTTTTAGTAATAATTCTATCTTTTTTTCTTATTGCAGATATAAATTTCCTACCAATACCAAAATGTTGTTTAACATTCTTGAGACTTTTATTTTCTTCTACAGCTTTCCTTGCTATTTCACAGTTATACTTTCTTATATCATTTTCAACTTTTTTCCGCACTATTTTACAAAATTCAAAATATTCAATTCTTTTTAATACATCACTTTTGTATATCTTCATATTCCTACTTTTCTTCATAAATTCTCTAGTCTCAGTAGAAATTTTATTAGTCAATTGCTGCTTTTTTCTACCAGCTATCTTTGTTGCAGTTTTTAAAAGTGTATCAGTTATTTTCATATTAATTTCATTCAAATCTGAATCATGTTCAAAATCTTCTAATACTTGAAACATATTTGTAAGTTCTAATTTAAATTCATTAGAATGTTTCTGAAGATTAGAAATATCAACTGTAAATATTGTTTTTCTTAATAATTTTTGTCTCTCTAGTTTTACATTAACACGTAACTTACAACTTACTAATCGATGATCACTTCCTGTGTTAAATTTATTAAGAACATTACAATCTTGAAATATGTATTTCCTGTTAGCCAAAATATAATCAAATTCTGCTATACCTTCATTTGGATGCTTCCATGTCCATTTCCTTTTAACATTTTTCTCAAAAAATGAATTCATAATATAAAGTTTTTCTTTTTCTGCAAACTCCACAAGTCTATGTCCTCTCTCATTTCTATTACAATAACCAAAATTACCTACAGCAATTTCATGTTCATGTGTCTACCAATTCTAGCATTATAACAATTTTAAAATGTTATTTACTCTGATCAAAAGCCTTTTGTACATCCATATAAAAATCTTCTACTACTTCATCACTATGAGAACTTGTTGGGGCATAAACCTAAATTATCTGCATTTGGTATCTGCTATTAAGTTGTAAAACTAATCTTGCAACTCTGTCCGATACACCAACAATCTCCACAATATTGTTCTTCCACTTTTTATTTATAATGAATCCTACTCCACTTGTATTTCCAATATGTGTGCCTTTATAATAGAGTATATGTCCACTTTTTAAATCAATTGTTTCTTCACCTTTTCTTCTAACTTCACAAAGTCCAATAATGTCCCATTTAATATAAGACAGTTCTTCTTCTAATTCTTGCAATCTTCCTTCATTTGAAAGTGATATGCAGTTGTAAGTACCTAAATAAAAAGTTGTCATCAAATGGCAGCCTGGGTCTGCAATCAGGGGATTCTTAGCACCCTCCACCTTCAGCCACCAACTTCTGCCTTGGTTGGTGACTTTACAGCCTCCTGGGAATAAGGGCCATGCTTTATTTTTGTCTGTCATAATTGTATATATGTATTGGAAAAATATTTATCATTTACACAAACATTCATTCTGCCTTATCAGGCACTGAGAAGAAAGACCATGGTGTTTCTTGATCTTAAACTCAGAGGTAAAAAGCCAATAAACTCACCATGCTGGCTAATGCGTGTTGGTGAGCAGCCCATCCATGTTCATATACTATATGAATAATCACATAGTAATAACAGCTGCAATGACAAGAACGTATGGAGTGGACATTAGGAATTTACCCTGCTCGGTTCCTTTAGGGCCTCCAAGAGGAATCAAAGGGTCTCCTTTCAGTTAATAGCAAACTCCTTTCTGCAGTCTATTTACCAATAGCTTTTGTGTGCCACTCCTAGAAAAGAATAAAAATGAATTTTTCCTCTCCTAGAAGAATATGCAATACCATATGTTCAGCAGAGCATGAGAATAAGATTTAACATCCCAGTAGAGTGATGTCTCATGTGGCTAGCTCAGTATGCACTATATCTAGAGTCCTCAATGGGTAAGTTAAATGGTTATTACAGTTATGTGATTGATAAGAAAAGAGTCATTTTATCAAATAAAATAAAATAAAAATAAACAAATTTATATCATGATTAAATATTTATTAAAATCCTAATATCCACCACTGATATATATTTATAATAATGTAATAAACAAAATAAATAAGAATTATTGTCACAAACCCATATATATTTGATGTGTGAAAATAAATGAAAATAAATGCAAATTTACATGAATAATAATAATAATAATAATAAACCCTTACAGTTATCTTCAGTGGTTACAAAATGAATTGGAAGTGGTCTGAACTTTTACCTGCATAAATAAGTTGTACTTTATGTGTTTTGAAATATGTTTCTCAAATAAAAGATTTTTAGTTATACAGGCACATACTTCTACTCCGAACTTTTAACCTTATTTTATTTAAGTAAATATAGAAAAACAATGCATAAATATATTTGCAATATAAAATATTTTGTTGCATAACTAAAAGTAGCTTTCTTATTTTACAACATATCAATAAGATTGTGCGGACTCAGATACCTTGGGGTACTCAACATGAGATGCTGTATCTATTTGCCTTTCATGATAGATAAATACTTATACATTTATATATATGCAGCACAATTATACATTCACTACTCTTCTAAATATAAAGTAATTGGTGGACTTGCTTATGGGAAATTTACAATGAATAAACCTTTGACACTCATGATAAGTTACGCATTGACAAAAAATTACTTAAAATATGTGGATAAATACACTTTAGACCCTCAACCTGAGGTATCATATTTACCGAATATTACAAGTGTAGGTGCATGTATATACACATGTATATTTGTGTATGACAATTTTCAAAAGTAACAACAAGAAGAAACACAAAAAAGAACTAATTGCAACCTTTGCTGAAAATACTAGAATTTGGGATGGAAAAATGAATCAAAATATTTATGTAAAAGCTATATCATTATATTTGTAATAACCATAAAATCCATTACATATATGCAAGAGATAACTTTTTTTTTTAAATGATTAATAATAAAAAATAATAATAATAATAATACATTTCTAACTATCAGAAATATCAGAGTTAATTAATTCACTATTAATAAAATATTTTTAAAATAAACTTATGTAGGCATCTTCATCTTCTCCTGAGTGGGATTCAGGTCAACTGGCTGTGTGATGAGGATTTTATATCATTAAGATGTAGGCAAGGTGACTTTTGTCATCATCATGGCCAGCTGAAACTGACATGATCACATCTTGGTGATTTGGGCAGAACAAGGGTGGGTGCACTGGCTGGTTGTCTACCCCATAGTCATTTTACTTGAAGTTCTGGTAGATTTCTCCATATTTTCTTTCTAGTATAATGCAATAATTATTATTAAATTTTTATCTGCTATCTTGAATGGTTAATTGAATCCACAAGAAAATAAGAGTTCTTAAAAGAACTGTGTGCTGGATTTCATCATGGGAATATCAGCAATAGTCTAGTCTGTAAATGAATCTCTAAGTGGCTGCATGACTGAAAAATTCCAAATCCAAAGTAATGAATAATTTAAACAACAACTTCCAAAGAATGAAATTCCACAGCACTGACTAAAATCTATCAACCCCACTCATAAACAAACCAATTCAGGTACCCCCCTGAAAAAATAAATCAGCTAATCCTTTTATTTTATCTTATCATTCAGATTATAAACATTCCTTTATATTTTTCTAATTAAATTCTACATATCAATGTTTGATATAATGTTTAGTTTCCATCTTCAATTCTCAGACCACTTGATTAACGAATAATACTTCAAAGAATTTTTATTTTTATATAAAAAATAACATTTTAATTATAACATTCATTATCAAACATTTTGCTTTTTGATTATATTTTCCCCAAAGCAATTAACATTCTTTGATTAAAATAAAATTACAGTTTTTAGAATAGTAAATAAAAAACATACAAGTATGTTGGAACAATTACTTTAATTATTTCTTTTATGAATATGTTCCAACACATGATCCATTTGATCAATAAAGTTTGCATTTTTTCATTTAAGTTTTTCAGAGAAAAGCAAATTACATAACCATAAATGACATATAATGAAATATACAAAAAAAATACATGAGCTATTATACATATATTTGTTTGTGTACAATATTTCTCTGTCAATTGAATGTTTACTTTACATTAGTGTGTGTGGGTATTCTAATGGTCAGACCCAACTTCCATTATTAATGTAGCACTTATATATTTGTTGTGCTTAATATATAGAAATTTGCATGTGTACCTGCTGTAATGTTATTTACATCAGACTTTGTGCATGGGCATTTGATAATACCTGGCACAATATATACATATGTAATCAAAGTACAAATATACAAAAATATTAGTGATTAAGGAAATCAGTCACACATGCATGAGCAGGGTAAAATTGGAGAATAAAGTGAAAAAATTAAATTATACAAATAAAGTCAGATAATGAGGCAATAAAGTTTAAATAAAGACAGATTAGGGGTAATAATAAGAATAGTAGTTAAAGTGAAAGGTTGCATAAAAGAGAAGGTGATGTGAAGCTTACTTTACAAGGTATTATTCTAAAAGTTCATATTTATATTTCCTGGGTGTAAAAGTAATTTAACACAGTTGATTTATACAGATCAAATATAGACTTACATGCTGATAAAAGCAAAATTGAAAAGACAGAGAGAGGATGTGATCAAGATAAAAAGTAGAACCCAGTAACATTAACATGTTAATTCAAATGTTGCAAATAAAAAATTGAAAGATGAAAACAAAAGCCAAAAGAATAATAAAAAGTGAGAAAAAAGATGAGAAGATAATAAAAAAAGTTGAAGAAATTCAGATGCTTCTAAACAATATAGATAAAAGCCGATTGCAAAAACAGAAGTTGGGTAAAAAAAAAATTGCAACCAGAAGTGAAAATCCAAAACAGAACTGACAAAGACAACCCAAAAATGACCAACGTGTTTATATAGATAATCAAAATATAATCCAGATAAGTGAAAAAATAGAAAAGATATTCAAGAACCTACTATAAATAAATATAACATGAATGCTGAACCATAATTAGTGATAATAATGATGTTGATGTTTTTGCTATGCATTTACATTTGGATAAAAAGACAAGTGAAGAAAAATGTGATAAACAATCAATGAAAATTGATATAAAACATTATGGAAAATAATTGAATGGGGTTTTCAATAAATAAAATGTTAGTATAGTTGGTGAAAACTATATAAATGAAGACCAGAAGATAAATGGACTAAAACAATTGGAGAAGAATGGAGAAATATAAAAAAGTTTATGGGAATAATAAATAAAAAAATTGAAGAATGAAAAGAGAGAACTTAAAAAACAGTCCAAAGTAAAAAATCAAGAAATATGCAGAATAAATATTAGAAAGACCTATACTCAGTTTTTTCAAGACCTGATATTTTAATTGAATGTATTGATTTCTGGTACTCTGATAAGTGAACAAATGAAGTTTATTAGATGTAATTTATTACAGAAAGTAGACCATATGATTTTTTATATTGACAATGGAAATATTAAGCAGCTAATAGTGGAAATTTTCAGGAACAAACCCATGAAGGATTAAGAAAAAGTGATTTTAGCTTGTCCACTATCAATACAAGGGATTCCCAAAATAAGAGTTAAAACTAGTATTAAAAGTAGACTTGCTAATTGAAGTAATAAACATAATCTACAGGAGACAGCCTGTCTGAGAAAAAAAGATTAATTGTAGATAACAGAGTAAAGACAATCTAAATATGTCATTACCAATCTATCATAGCCTGACTCAAATAAAGATTATCAATTATACATGAATTAGTCTCCATATTTAAATAATCCTATAACCTTTGACAGCACCAGTAACAATGTGAATATTAAAATATATGATTTAAATAATGAAAAATGAAATGTATATGTAATATTTTAGGCAATAGCCAACTCTGAACATGACAATGTTACAAACTTTTTAATAATTATATTTATAAAGTGCTTACTCATTACTTAAAGTATTTTGATTAAAGTTATAACCCTAAGACTATGCACCTGAAAAAGTGACAGTAGTCTTAAGATTATAGTCTTAATAAATAAAACTTCTTAAGTTTAAATTTACATAATTAATCAGGAAATAATATTTAATATTTTATAGAGTTTTCTCCCACAAATGATAATACGAAAATTTTAGTCAATTTTCTTTAAATAATTTTCAAAGATTTTTAAAACCCAATGTGAATATTTGAAACATAATAATTTAAAGAGTTGCAAAAGAGAGAAATATAAAATAAAATAAGCAATGTTTTTGGTTTTCTCTTGTCAGTAACTATAATTAATTGCCATTTTAATTTTTAGTTTTGAAAAATGTACTAAGATGAAAAGCTTTTCTTTTAAATGGGTTAAATAGTTATTTTAAAAAAAGTAGAAAAAGAATATAAAGTTCTAACATTTTTTTAAATGTTATTTTAACTAGTTAGAATTGTTTTTGTTTCTCTTCTCTCTCTCTTCTAACCAATGAACAGTGTTTATCAGATTTGTGTAATTAGCTGATTGTCTAGTTACATGACAAGGTGAAAATCAAGTACAGGGAATTTTTTTGACTTGTTTTGCAATAAAAAAAAATAACCAAACAATTGTTTTTGAAAAATTGATCTAATTGGTTATTAAATTTTGTTATGTAGAAGAGAGGAATGTAATTGGTGAAAGGCAAGTTTGTTCAAAAATAAGGGTGTGCAAGTCAATCAGACAATTTCAGTCTTGTAAGAATTAAGCATTCCTGATTAAAATGTTGAAGAGAACAGTTAGTTTCTGATTGTGCTGCTAAAAATACAAGGTGGGGGTTTAGCTGTGTAGAGCACACTATACATTTTAAAAAAAAATTTCTAAAATGAAGACAATCATGTGCTAAGTTTAGCTGAAAGCTAAATATTACTTACTTCCATGTAACCTGCTTCACTGAAAAAAAATGTAAAAGAGAAGATAAATTTTATAAGAATCTGCATAAATATTAAACCCAAAAGCATAACAATGGTATCCAATATGAGTATTACAAGAAATATTCAAAGTTGGTACTGGGGAAATGTACTGAATTTTTTAATGCCAGTTTCACAGTTGAAAGCCTTGAATGCTTGAACTGTAACAGATAGCAAAATAATATGGATTATCAAGCATAATATGCTATATAAAGAAAAATTTAATTATCATGTGTGCTGACAGAAAAACTACAGAGAAAGTAGCAGAATTTCTGAATTCTTTGGATGTGAACCTGAAAATGCATTACAAAGTACTCTGGTTCTAACTGTAAACTAAAAGACCACAAAGAACATCTTGAAAAACAAGAAATAAAAAAGATGTCATAATTGCATCTTGGACAAAGAAGTAATTGACAGGACTAATACTGAGGACAATCTGAATACATTACTATCACTCCACTCCAGCCCTACTCAAGCAGAAAAGTTTTCGAAGGGTAAAGGGGTCAATATTCTGAAGGTTTCTAGTAGTGCAGAGCAACAAAAATATAATGCTTCCACATCAAAAAATGAAACAAGTATGAAGAATATATATGGAAGCCAGCAAACCTGATTTTATTCAAAAGGAAAGTACTACTAATAATTAATTTTTAACATTAATAAGTAAATAAATAATGATCATTAAGCATATAATCAAATTAAATTTTTTTTATCTAGATCAAATCATTTTATTTCCATTTAGGTGATGGAAATTAAAAAGAATTATTTTTTATAATGGATTTTTCTGAATGCCAATTATTGACATATTAAAAAAGTAAAATTCATTAAATAATAATACAATAAATTTTAAGCATATGAAATAAGAATGTTAGTAATTATAGATTTTTAGAGGTAGTTATATAAAAGAAAGAGAAAAATATAAAAACAAACAAGTGTAAAATAAATATTAATATTTCTATCTCTGTCTTTAGTAATTGTATTTATTTATTGGTTTTCAACTTTTAAAAAATAATAAAAAAGATGAATAGATGAAATTTTAAATAAAGTGTAGCAACTTTTTTTAAAAACAAAAAAAAATTAAATTTTTGTTAAAAAATGTTTTTTGGTATTTTTTAAATAATTCAAGCTGATTTTTTCTTTCTATTATTTCCCTTTCTAAAAAAAAATCTAGTGGTCTTCAAATTAAAGTGTTATTAAAGAATTTTGCTGTCTTTGGAAATTATGAAGGAAAAATCTACAAAAGATATTCTTCAATAAATAAAATATGATTGGAATGTTTTTAATTAGTTAAAGTTAATAAATATGGAAATAACCTTTTTTGTAAAAATACACTCAATTGGTAAGTATTTAATGTTATAATTTTTAAAATATTATATGAAAAATAAAATAGGGGCAGATTAAAATAGTAGATTTCAGTGTCTTGGGAGAAACAGTCATTTTGGATTCAGATTTTGAGTAAAGAAGCACAGTAAGAGTATAGTTATAAAGAAAACAATGACAAGTTATGTTAACTTCACTATTAGTTTACAAAAAACAATTTTTGAAAAGGATTAAAAAAAACATGTGCAAAGTTTTATCTAAAATATAAACATCACTAAACCTAACCATATAATCTGTTTACTAAAAAAGGTAAAAAAAGAGAAGAGTCTGGAAGAAATCTGGAACATGCATTGTGTGCCATCCAAAAACTGAATTGTCTCAGCCTATCTTAACCTACTTGCAAAATATTGAAATGGTAAATCTGATTCAGATTTGCTGTTTCACTGTCTGACCCACCTAATCAATTATTAAGGGGTTTAATTAAAGCCCACTTATGTAGAAAATGTATCTTCAACATTTTTATTTATTTATATTATTCTTAAAACATTTTTTAACACAAATATCCTGAATAAATTACTAAAATTTATTTTGGATAATACTAATCATATTTAATTATACTAAAACACTAAGTTATTTCATTTATGAAAAAAAATTCAAATAATGTTTTGAATTTTTTGATGTTTTTTATATATATTTAAAATGTCATTTTTTTTCTTTAAGAATCCGAAATGGCCTTTTTTGAAAGATTTGTACCTCAATAAGAAGTTTAAAATAAATGTTAAACTAAAAACACAAATTACAAAAATCCATTGCTTTGGAATTTCTATTCATTAATTAATAGAGATTCTACATTGTTAGATAAAAATTATACTAAATTCTCTATTGAGCCTTATCGAGGTACAAACTTTCTAAAATTACATCAAAAGTATGATTTCCCATTGTTTCATAGAAGATCTAAAGGCAGATCACCTCGGGCAGCAGATAATTTGAATACCAATGCTAAGGTATAAATAGTGGTTCTTTTTTTAAGAAAAAAAAGGAGAAGAGAAAAAAATTTGCCGAATGTCTCTATGCCAGTTGAAATGTTGAGCGAGTAGTAAAAGGGAAAATCACCACCTGTCCCCTCCTGAGACATGAAATCTAATATGCTGCTGCCATAAGCTGCCTTCAAATGCCACCAGTCATCAATGTCCCCCATGCACTCATTCCAGGGAACTCCAGGTAAAATTCCAAAAAGCTTAAATCCTGTCATCTAGATTTTAAAGTTTAAAAATATCAAAAGTTAATGTTTATTGGAAATATTTTAACTGACACTTTAACCCTTTTTCTTTTTAAATTATTTATTATGTTTACTTTAATATTTTGATTATTGAATATGAAAATATTTATTTGTTTTTGTATATTAATTAAAGTATGAGATTTCATGCTTTGATTTCTTTTTATTTTGACAAACTTCACTCATGGTGGCCCAAAGTATGTAGTTTGGTAATAGAGCAAATTATGTTCACAAGGGGAAAGGAGTTTTAGCAATGAATGAATTAATTTTTTTAAATAAAAATAAGTTGATCTATTTTTATTTTCACAAGTGAAGTTATGTCGAATATACATCAAAATAAACCTACTGTAATTCTTTAAATAGTTTTATTATAGATTTCCCAGGATGGGATTCTATAATTTTAGATTTTTTAAAATTAAAACAATAAAATTGCTATATATTATTGACCTAGTAACAGCACTGCTGGATAGCATCAGTTAATTATCATGTTTTTTTTAAAAGATAGGAAAGTGGGAAGGGGGTATTTATTCAAGAAGTAAATTTCATTATTCTATATGTTTGGTTTTTGTTTGTTAAATATTTACATAAAGTGGTTGGTCATGCAGGTTGATCTCTAAGCAGTATTAGATCATTTAAGGTTATTTAATTATAATTAGTTCGTATTTGATGATTATAATATCTCTGGTTAATAAAGAATGCTCGGAGTAGTGTGGTCAGACCTAAAATGGTCACTCATTTGGTGTTCGGAGTTGGCTCTCGGTTACGCATATGTCTGTGGGCCAGAGAGCATGGTTGAGGTAAAGTTGGTTAGTCAGCATGATATCCATATAGGTGGACATGATGGCTCTCTATAAATCCTATCTCCTTTTGGTATATGATTGCAACAGGTGGATGTACTGATTTCCCTTTTTTCTTCATTGGGATAGGCATGCGAGTGTCTGTAAACCGGCTCATATGACCCTACCTATGTTTCTTTTTTCATTTGCATTCATATGTTTATTAACCTGACATTGTTTTGCTTTTCTTTTGCCTATCTAATATGTAAGCCATAAGGAAATGATTCTAGTCAAGAATCTTTGGCCTGAGTAACCAATTCTTTTGTTATTTTGTGATTAGTTAAAATCTTTTATTTTAGCTAATTTACATTCTAGTTTTATAAGGTATGATTTTAGTTGAAAGTCCAACTAATGTGACTTGTTTGCTTATAATTAACTGATCTATTTTTTTATATAATAGCTTACAGTTTTTAATCACTGTGTAGTTTAATGCTATTCCAGCAAGGTCCCGTAATGTAATAAAATATTAATTTATTTGAGATCTAAATTGTTATTTATAAAGAGAAATAAAATCAATTTCTTTTCTCTCCATATGTCATTGGAGCAAGATGTCAAATCAGTCTTATTGTAATTGTTTCTTTGATATCATTTTAATATAAAATGTTTTTTAAAATCTTTATTTGTAAAGCAAGAAATACATTTCCTCTTTATATCCAGTCAGTTGGTCAAATGTTTAGACATGCTGATGTATGATTACTTTGTACTAAATGTGGACGGAGAAGTTAGAATCCATGGTCATTTAATTTTAAAATCTTTTTTTTTAAATAAATGTAAACAAAACTAAAATTGTGCAAACTAAATAAATGAAATGTTAACTGCTAATGTGAATCTGTTATGCAGGACACGGTCTCTGATAAAATTACTATTTAATTATAAAATTAATGTAAAGAATGTTTTAAAGAGCTTGAGTTAAATGTCAATGTAAAATAATTAATGAGTTTAAAATATATATAACTAAAACCAAATTTCCAGTGTTCTTCAAATTTTTTCATTTACTTTTATTTTAAGAAATCTTTTATTTTAAGTATATATATATAAATCAATCACCCAAGTTCTCCTTAAAATATAATTAAACATAAATCTCATGCTTGAAGACTCTGCTCCGAGCATGGTGAAAGTAAAAGAATTCAATGTCATCATCAAGAAAGGTTATTGATTAGGTCTTTGACCTGAGGAATAGATAAATAGGGCAGAAGCCACAATGTACCTGACTTATATGTCTTTATGTAGTCAGATTTAAGGTATTTTATCTGTATTCTGGGTCTTGTTGGATCGATATATGTTTTTCGACCAGTACAATATCATATTTGAAAATTAATAAATTTTAACTATATTTGCTCTGCAAATATGTGTTAATGTGTAAGTTAATATAATGGAAATTTTAATATGCAAAAAAATTAATGGGAGAACTTTTCAAAAAAGAATTATTTAAACCTACTTCTTGAAGCTTACCAGAAGGAAAACTAATGTGAAAGAAACTGAAAGTTATAACTACAAATAAGGTATAGTTGTTATGTACATCTTTATTTATCCATTTTTATTTTTACATCTACACTTATATAACTTTTAATATAAATAATAATTGATAATAATGAATTATTGTAATTTGTTTTTTGTTTAAACATTTTTCTATGTATTGATAACTTTTTTGTTTGGTTGTTTTGTTTTAAACATTCCCCCCTCCAAAATGTAAAAAAGTGTGGAACTTTACCATTATTATAAAAAAAAAAGTTTTAGCTAGTCTTAACTTTTTATATCTTTTTTAATGAAATGTTGTTTGTCAATTTTAGTCTCTGTCATGGGAAATAATTCTGTTTAATTAAAAGCTAATAAATTTAATTAATTAGAATCAGCAGGAAATATTCATTATATAGAAACATAATAGATTTGAAATTGTCATTATATCATGTTTGTTAATTAAATTATTCAATTGTTAATTTTATTAAGTAATTGTTAAAAATATAATTGTTAATGTCTTTATCCCTAAAGTTATTTAGTTTTATGAATTGTCAGTTTGTGATTTGATCATGGTATGATGGTTTACAGAATTGATAACTTTAATATGGCTTATTGGTTTACAAAATTAGTAACTTATCCCAGAAAAATTATTTAACATAAAGTAGTTTAAGTATATACATTAATATTTTTTGTTCACTAAAATAGTTCTTGGAGTTATTTTAATCCTGAGTTAGTTTTTTTTAAGTGTCATAGCATCAGCCGGGACATGAACCCGCAACCCGGGCAGCTGCCTGCTAGTGCAAGGCAGTCATGCTCACCTTTTGACCACCAATGCAAGACAAATCCTGAGCTAGTTCCAGATCAATAATGGTTAATTTATTCATATAAAGAAAGAGGTATATATTTGTGTTTGAATATCTAAATAGTTCTTTGGATGAAATGAACATGAAAATCATCTTTAATGTCCATTCAAAACACTTTATTTTTATACATACTGGAAATTTGTTTATAGTTGGTTTATAATCATAGTACCATATAGCCAAAGTCCTAATGATGATCTATATGTATCACAATCCCAGCATTTTTATTATGATAGATACTTTAGTCCTTAAGGGTGTATATCTCTAGATGACGGTTTAAGTAGACTTGATAAATAATTTATAAAAAATAAACTAAAGAAGAAATTTTTTTTCAAATTATTCAAAAACTACTTAATAAAAATATTCAAACCTGCAGCTTCAGAAAGAGGTGTATTTTTGTGAGCATCCTTACATTCAATGTAATTATGCAGCAGTCTACGATGAAGTGATTTCCCAATTTCATCATCACTGATCTCTTTCTGAGTGAAACAATCTGATACCTACTAAAATCATTTAATAACTTTAATTTTAAAATCAACATAATTTTTTATCAGTAACATTTAAATGTATTGAAACTATTTTTTACCAATTGAAAAATAAGCTGAATCTCTTCATTATTGCCTTCAAATGCTGCTTCTAACAGACATTTCTTTCTTCTTATCTCTTCAACTTGCAATTGTCTTTCTTTATCTTCTTCTTGTTTCTTTTTTAAAGCTTTCTCTCTTTCTTTTTTAACCAAAAAAATGTATGCCTACATCAAACAAATAAAAGAGCAATCTATAATATTATGTTCATTGAATAATTGTTTTTTTTTTTATATAAAATAACTTAAATATTTAAGCATAGGTTTAAAAAAGTCAATAAATTAATCATTATAAAATATTAAATTAATAATAATTTATAACCTTAAAATAATTTACCAATTAATTTAAAACTCAACAATCATTTTATCATTTTGTCCATGATTCAACACTACCTTCATCTAGATAAAACTATTTTAAAATTATTCATATAATATTTGCTGTTATATTGGTTTATCTTTCCCTATATAGTTTAGTATTGTAACAGTAAGATTTCTACATCCATGCAAAAAAATCCAGAGTATAAGTAAAACACACTAATGCTCATCAAATCTAGATGGTGAGTTCCAGAGCTCGACCAACATTCAACTGTTTCACTCCTATGCCCTGATTTAATACCCTATGAACAACTTTTTCTAAGTTACACATGATTTCAATTTTAAATTGCAGGCTGGCAGTAGCAAAGGGTGGAGCAAGAGACTCAAGGAATAAATGACTAAATTACTATTAAATTAGTGGAATACACACATATGACTAAGTGACCTAGCAATATATTAATAATTTATCACTAAGTCGAGCAGAGAGGTATTTATATAAAATATGGAATTTGATGTGAATTGATTTACAAGCAATAAAAAAATAGAAATGAGTTATATTTTAAATAATAATTTAATAAATAAAATAAATCATAAATCAAACACACAATTATTATATAATCAGTCTGTGGGATATTACGCTCACAGGAGTTACATAGTGAATGAGATTGGTAGTTACAGATTCTGTCATTACATGAATTTAATAAAATAATCTGTGGTGACCATGTTTATACCTATATTAATATACCAAATTCTAGTTAGTTTGCAGTCTGTTCAAATCAGATGGAATATATTAGCTAAGGTTATATAACTATGCATACAGTGCTTCTGTGGCATCTGTCTATATATGTCAGGTTGATAAGCAAGTATCCTCAAAGATATACAGGTTAGCAGGATAATCTAGGTTAGGATTCAGCTTAATGCTGAATAATAATTTAACATAAGGGAGAGAAAACTGGTTTATTCTAGGTCTATTTACACATGCTATGAAACATTAAAATAATTAAAATAAAGAGGTTATGGGTGGATCATTATTCACAGGCTTTAGCATCAAATTCTCAGTGCCCTAGAACTGAATGACTTACCATAAATATGAGAATATTAATAGTTCAAGGAGTGAGATAAACTTTAATAACAATCTGGACCCTTGTGTTCCAGTTTTAAAATATTTTGCTTTACCCAAACTAGAAGCATGAGGGTGAACTCCACCAGTACTTCTAAGAAAAACATGCAGCAAGCAGGGTACTATAGGTACTTTGTAATGACATGGTCACAACCAATACATTTATAAAATGTGAATAAGTTTAACTAACTTAACATGCCTTAAAATAGATAGCATTTATTTGCATATCTATAAAACCCAGTTCTCAAAAATAGTATCTCAAACATACTACTTAGGGACTAAATTAATTAGTAACTCATATTAAAATACCAAATCTGCATCTCTAATATATATTAATCTAAGGAGGAGAAAGCATATTTGAATGGCAAGTACTGATAAAACATTATAAATATGCTGTAATAATATTCCTGTGGACAGTTCCTATGATATACAGATTACATATATAGGAAATTATAATTCATAACTCTAGTTAAGCAAACTAAAACTTTGTCTAGGATGTAACTGATTACTACAATATTAATACATAAAATTAATCAGTATAAATAATAATATCTCAAAAATAGTGAGTTGAAAGTAATAATTCAAATACGTAATATTTATTAAAATGAAGATATGAAAATATCTTACACAAAGAAATAGACTAAAATTATATATGTATACTTCCGGTTTTGAGTTATTTGTCATATTAAACACATACAATAATAAAATGATAAAATGATGAAAGTAAATTAAAATGAAATTAGTAGGCATAAAAGACAGCAGTAACTTATAGCTTAAATTATATTATTACAGTGTTATATTTAAAAGAATGATTTCAAATTATGTCTTAGCTTCAAACAAGATTGAGCTTTACACTAATTAAGGTTCGTGAGATTCATTTACAGAATTTAAAGAAAATAGATTTTAAATATTATATAGCTAACTTAGATAAATTTTGAAAGATTAATAGTTTATAAACAGAAATCTGTAGCAATTAGAATTGTTATGGATTTTCTTCATTGCAGCTTCAGGCACCCTGGATGATGATGTTTGCACTCTTCCTCCTTGATGGGTGGCTTGATTTTCATTGATCTTCTTAATACTGGCTACTATCTGGGATACTATCCATTACAGTTGTGATAGTCAACTGCAGCTATGTACTAAGATGGGACCCTAGTCTACCACATCCTGCAAGAGATGTGGTGAGTTTACATCTTTTTATCCCACCATGTTAAAGATAAAACAAATTTAGATTCAGCTTACAACACTGTGTAAACAATATAGTATATATCTTGTCTACAATAATTTGCACTATTTATATATTTTACTGCTGAACACAGATCAGTTTTTATGCAGTCAGAAAACCCTTAGAAATCCAACCCATTTAATACTTAATTTCTAACATTAACTTGGTGTCTCTGTTTACATCTCTGTTTATATTGTTCTAGAATTTATGACTTAGCTAATTTTAAAAGAATATTAATTCTAAGAAATGTTATTGTTAATTTAAGACTATTAAACTAGACACACACTATATCAGGACAACTGGGTGGTCTAATTTAAATTGTTTACAAACTGAATTTATAATTAGTATAAAACTAATTCTTCTACTATATATGTAGGATGGTGGTACTTGGAATATACTCTCTATATACGTGATTCCAGCAAAATAAAATACAGAATAAACCAATATTTTTAATTAAATCGCATTTTAAACTATGCAACTTTTAAAACAAATATATACCTGTAATACATGCATATGCCGATCCAATTACAGATATATCACTCATATATATATATATATATAGTTTCTCACTGTTGTTTGTGTAGGTACTCTGAGGGTTTAAATCTGGCATAGGTATAAGTGTGAGGGTAAAATAAGTGAAACAGGCAAGTGATCAAAATTGACTGTTTCAGTGTATTAGTAAAATTTGGTGTTTTAGGTCCATGAATTATTATGTCAGAGATGTCATTTTTGGTGCTCAAACTATTCACAAACTTCCAAGAAATTAACAATTTAATTATTTTTTTATTAGTTATTATTAAAAATAAGATTAAGCTAATTTTTTTTATCCATCAGGGTTTATCAACCCTGTCCATATTTTGTGATCATAATTAACTTCATCTTTAGGAAAAAGTAAAAATTTCATAATCTTATCTTTAAAAAATTTAGATCTGCTAAACCAGAACTGTATTTATGGAAAAAAATATTATAAGTAGCTTTTTTACACAGTTCAGAAAACATATGTGATGTAGATCATACAATATGACAATAGTATACAGCAACATGTAAGATGAAAGTTGTTGAATTTAATATGGATTATATATGTGATTTAATAATCACAGATGTAAACACAAATGATTGTAAATACAAACATATGTAAATATGTTTATAATATTATATTTACTACAGAACATGAAAACAAATATACACTCATATTTACAACATATTTACAATAACTATACTCTGCCTGTTATTGTTGGTAAGTAGAGCTCCTAGTTTTGTGGTGAACTATGGAAGAATGAACTGCAATTGCCCTTAAAAGTTTCTTACTAATTTTATTTGTAATTTGATTAGCCTACTCCATGAATAGTTACAATGACACTTCTGGCTGTACTATGACAATTTGCCTCACACCAATGATTGGTTCTAGCAGCTTCCAATCCTGAATATGAACTTGCATCACTGCAGCAACCATTGTTTGGAGAACATTTGTACTTTTGTTCAAGTTTGACAGTAGTTCCCTTTTAATGCGTTTAGAGAATGCACATTCTGTAATTCAGTTTAATAGTAATTCTCTGACCCTATCCCCCAAAAAACTCACTATTTATTGTCAGTTTTCCATATTTATTGATGACATTTGGATTCTGTGAACATTATTGCCTATTGGTCTGTTCTTACCATTGGCTATGCATTATCTACCTGAACGCACATAGATTAATGACAATGAATGCTGAATCTAATCTAGGATACAATGGAATCTGGACTAATTTATTATTTGAAGACAAGGGGAGATATGGCAGTATTTTTGTTAGTAAATTATTTTGTGAAAAGTATATAATAAAAACAATAATGTATGACAATGCAGGATAAAAATGAATTTATTTATTAAAAAAACTTTTTAAAATTATGATTTTCAAATATGAATGGGTACACAACAAATAAAACTTGTAATCTTCATAATATACAAAGACACTTAAGCAATAATTATATAAGATATACTACATATGTAGAAAAAATTTCTCATTTGCATATTAATTTTAACAATCAATAAAATTATAGATTTTTTTGTTATGAATTTAAATTTTTGCATTAGTAAAACTTATTATAAAATAATGTTAAAGATTTAATAGGATTTGACATTGAAATCAAATGATAGTCAACATATTACATATAGCCGTTTATAATATATACTACATATGTAAAAAAAATTTCTCATTTGCATATTAATTTTAACAATCAATAAAATTATAGATTCTTTTGTTATGAATTTAAATTTTTGCATTAGTAAAACTTATTATAAAATAATGTTAAAGATTTAACAGGATTTGACATTGAAATCAAATGATAGTCAACATATTACATATAGCCGTTTATAATATATATAAATTCATTATTTTTAATAATGGGCATCTTTTAGTGTTTTGTATTAATCTAGATGGTTTGAAAATCACATAATAGTCCAAACTTATCAATATATGTAATTTCCAATCTGTATTCCATGCAATCTCTTGTCTATCTATATTAACATCTTAAGAGCAAAGTGAAAGATGGGAATCCATCATTTATTCTTAGAGGTTGCCTTGGCAATAGATTAAGGAGAACTTATGATAAACCTGGGCTATTATCATGTGATTTTTATACATATAAATTCCCTGTATCTATAAATTCTTTTATGATTACAAACTTTATAGTAATAGCATTTTTTTCTTCACAAAGCACTGGTCACTTATATAATTATTTGTTTACTTTTTAATATTGATAAAAGATTTGTGAATCAAGAAGTTTATTTCGAGCTTGCCAATCATAATATTAATCTTAAACATTTTCGAGGAAATATTATACGGAATGGGTATCGAATAAATAAATAAAGAAGTAATGGCAGACGTATAGTTTGACATTATTTATTGAAACAGTTTAATAATAAATCATTTACTAATAATATTTGGTAATATTTAAAATTTAGTAACGGGATTTTCCGATACTGTTAGATATCAAAGAAATACATTTATTTATATAGAAATATTTTATCTGAAATCATTTAACCAATAATACTTTATATGTTAATCTCGGTAACGGTGTTTCCGATACTGTTATGCTTACAAAGAGAAATACATTTATTTGATGACGTAATCTAGCTACCTAAAATTCTCGAGCAAGTATTTCTAGGGCATGCCTTTAGGGATTTATACTTTTGCAATACAAGAGTCTAAAGTAAGATTTATTATAGTAGCGATGAACATATATTTATTTAATTAAAGATATTTACTAATAACTAGGGGCAAACATTTATTTGAGAGTGAATTATGTCACTAATGCAGGGACGGAGTTATACATAGAATATAAAGTTAATAAAAGAAAACATGTGGTACATCTAGAAAGGCAATAGGAAGTGGCAGTATATTGAAACTGCAAAGCCATGAATGAGTTTAGAACAATGGGATGGCATTAGCCATAGGCCCAAAGAGGTAAGGTATCACATAAGCATAACCAGGGGCAAGTGGTTCATGCCACGATTGCCTGCTGGCTGCTTGACTTTCGTCAAGCCCTACGAGAGCATTTATTATGTCCACTTGTGTAGGACAACTGGGGTTAATTTCAACCTATAGAATCCGGAATATTCAAGGCTTGTAATGTGTCATCGTGTCTCTAAAATGGAACACATGTATAATGTACAGATGATTCTGTTAAGATTTAAATATATTTTATAACTTAGCCCTACATTATCAACATTTAATAAAGAATGTTTGTGACTCTCAAAGAAATGCAATTTTATGGAATTATTAATTAAAATTTAATAAAATATAAACAATATGTAAACTGGGTGAATATTATAACTAATATATCAGCCATTTGCTAAGCAGTAGACCTCTGCATTACAATAAGTGAAGCATTGGATGTGTGTCGATTTATATGAAAATATTAAATAACTTATGTAGGTAAATATTAATGAAGATTTGACATGCATCCACTGTTTCAAGCAATCATAGATTTGTACTTAGAAAATTATGAGCATGCGATAATTATATAATAAAATGTAGATTTTAGAAATACATACCCAAGAAAGATAGAGATAGGCAGACTAGATTATTAAAGAAATTTACATAATATTATTTATTAAATTTATAGTTTTACAAATGAGAATTTACAGTTTATAGTTTATAAGTTATATAAAGATGAATTATCTATAGCAGGATATTAGTTGAGAACTCTAGAGAATTTGGATACAGGTACCTTTTTATGAGAAGTTTTCCGATTCAGTGGTCAGTAGCAAATTGTTCATGATTCTAGCATTAGCAGTTCTTTCCAGTATTTAGGTAATTTAGTTATTTGAATAGCAGCAGCAGTTTTCTAATTGTTCAGGGCAGCAGATCTTCTTTGGTTGATTTTATGTAGGGCATGGGCATAGATTCTCGGCAAACAATTGACCATTTCCAGGGAGAATAGTCTTTGGCACTTTCTACTCATTCATACTATGGCACATAAAACAATATATATCTTTGGAGACTCTCAACTGATCGAGAGCAAAACTAAAGTTCAACTGAAAGTTCCTAGAAAGTCTAAAATGGCCTCCCTTCTTAGATCTTATCTTTTACATTTTTGTTATAGTTTATTTTTGGATTCCACTTAATCTGCCCTGAGGATAATCAACACATTTTTGTTAAGTTTAATTATAGAGAAAGCTGCCTTTCTATTGTTTACATTTACATTTATATTTTTATTTGGTAACTCAAACTAATACAAACAAATAAAATTTCCCAACACAAACACCATGAATCAAATAGAATAATCCCATCCATATCATACTTCATATCAAAGAAGGAGAGGAATTCCACCATTTCCAAACCCTAAACAAACAAATGAATAATAAGTAAAATTGATAAAATTTAATTAAAATAATTATAAAATTAAATATAAAATGGATAAACCTAAAATTATTACATATTTAAAATATTTTCTACTAAAATAATATTTCAATATTCAAACAAATGTAAATATAAAAATGATAAACTAAAATTATTTATATTTAACAAAAATTTCTACTAAAATAATTATAAAATGTAAATATAAATAATTAAAAACAATATTTATTTATATTTTAATCAAAAATCATATTTTCAATAATATTTCAATATTCAAACAAAATAAGTAATCAAATAAATATAAAATAAAACCTAAAATTATTAAGATATTTAACAATAATTTCTACTAAAAAATTACAAAATGTAAATATAAATAATTAAAAACAATAATTTATTTATATTTTAACAAAAACATATTTAATAATATTTTAAATTCAAACAAAATAAATAAAACCAAATTTACTACAATTATCTTCATAAAACTCAAAAAAAAAATTTTACTTTCCTTCAAAATTTAATAACAATATTAAGTAACACAAACAAAAAAAAAAAAATAGGAAAAAAAACTTTTTTTATTTAATGAACCAAATGATATATTAGGAAAAATGAACAAAATTCCCTTCCAACACGAACAAAAGCATTTCACAATTTCCGAAACTTTCACGAAAAACCAAAAAGAAAACATTTTGGGGGATAAAAAAAAAAAAAAAAACAAAATTAATAAAACAATTTCCCAAAGAAAAAGAAAGAGACATTCCCCACCTTAGAACAATCAACAAAAGGAAAAAAAAGACACAAAAAAAGGGGGCGAACAAATCCAAAAGGAAAATTTTACCCCCCGCGTTAAACGTCCAGGGCGCGACCCTCCTTTGTGCCCCCCCCCATATTGGCGGGGGCCTGTGGCTTCCCCCGGGGCGCCCCCCCGGGTTTTCACTTCGTCCCCGCCCGGTTTCTCCCCCGGCACCCCCTCGGCCACCCACCCCCACCTTTTCTACCCCATTCCCCCGCCCTTTCAAAGCCTCGGCCCTTCGTTTCTTGAGTTGTTGATGTAAGTGTATAAAACCGCACAAATGTATAAAAACAAAAGAAATAGTAAAAAAAAAAGCAAAAACACCGAAATAGAACCAAACCGCAAGAAAAAAACAACCAATGCAAAAGAAAGAAAACCCAAAAGGATACGACGAAAAAGCGTTGCAACGACGCAGGAAAGACGACCCGCACAGCGGTGCGTTGGGGCCGCGAATTTTATAATTACATTTTAGGGAATTTTTTTCTTTTTAATTAATCTATTATCTCTCACCGACCGTTGCTTTTAAAATTTCAAATACAAAAGGAAACCAATGATTATTTTTACTTTTAATTAAATATTACAATCTATTTCTAAAATTATTACTAAATGAAATTTAAACAAAGCAATAAATAATGGATTTTACAATTCAAAATAAATGGTTAAATTTATATATTTTTATATACTAAAAAAAAATACAAATTACATTATTTTTATCCATTGTTTTAAATTTGTTATCGAAATGTGTGTGTGTTTATGGTGGATTTTACATATATTTATTCATTTTTAATATTGTTACACATACAATTCGATACCAAAAAAGTTTAAATTTGGGTAGGATAGAGTGGTGGGTGAGAGACAATAGAAAAGGTGAAACTTAAGATTCGAATATGAATCTCACTGTTTTATTATGTAACACCAAGTTACATATAAATATTGAATAGTTGGGAAACACGCAACTACAATTGAATGAGATACCTGTGTTGAGAATTTATTATAAATAATAACAAGATTAATAACTAATTAGTTTAATATATTGGAATATTAGTAAATGTGATAATATGTTACCCATTCTATGCATAAAAGGGATTCAGATTTATAGGTTTAATTGAAGATCATTGCATTCAATAAAAAGATCAACCATTCAATAAGATAAGAATTAGTAGTAGTATAAAAAATAACAAATAAAATTTCTGTTTTCATAAGTATAAAGATACTTGTTTATTAATAACAATAACTGGATCCCAAATTAAAGAAAGCATGAACTTTGATTTGGATTTATTTCTTTTATTCCAATGACAGTATCTGACTCTGGAGTGTAAAATCCTCAGATTGATTCCAGTGAACATTTGTTATTCTTATGAAATCTGAATTTTCTTTTCTTTAAAATTAGCTGATCCGTTTTTGTATACTGGGTTATTCTTAGTAAAGGGATACAAATTTATATTTCTACAACTTTGGGAAATAAAGATGTAATAAGTGAAGAAAAAATATTTCTAATGAAATTCTCATGACTGATATTTCTGTAGATAATAAATAACCATTGATTTTAGAAAAAATAGTTTTAATGATTTATAAATTGGTATAATATAGCAACAATATAATTCATTGCTGAAGTATTTTTTAAAGATTAGAATAGCAAGAATCAAATATTAACATTCTTTTATTATTTCTATTTATTTTCCATCTAGTATAAGTTTTGGTAATCAATAGAAGCTAGATGATAGTATTTTTTCAATCTTTGTCTAGTCTTGTCCTATCTGAATATCTTCAGACAAGTTTCTAGCTTATGACTTGTATGAATGTCAGCCAATATGAACAGTGTCAGTTAGTAAAGATGGACAATGTGGTGGGTGTTTCTCATATCTCAGGACAAATTTACTAGGCTCAAAGAACTCTTGGACCATCGCTTGTGAATTTGGTCTGAGAGTCAATGGAAGGAAATTGTCTATGTGGTCTATCTTGACAGGGAAGCAAGTCATGGGTAGATTTATGGCTCCCCCTCAGAAGTTCCTTGGCTTTCACCTTGCCTCTCCCCATCAATAATGAGAAAAGATTTAGAGAGCTCTCTTCTAACAAAAATTGAAAATAACATCAACTCTCTATCCAAGATCTACCTTTTCTTGTTGGGAAAGGGGGCCCTCCTGAATACTGTTATTCTGCCAAAGATCATATATTACCTCACTGGGCTCTCCCCTACTAGCATCTTTATCAGGAAGGTTGAAACCCTGTGCAGAAAATTATTCTGGGGGGTGGGGGTGAGCTCCTGTCATCTGCCTGAACCTACTCCAAAAGCCTAAATCTCTTAATGGATTGGGACTAAAATCTTCACAAAGATATTGTGCATGCACTGTGTAAGAGAGACAACCTAAACATGCAAAGCCCTCTTCCCATAGAGAAGTCAAGTCTACAGATAGGCCCTCTCCTAGAGGGATAATCCTTTGGATACAGTGACAATTAATTCTGGTCCTCAACACAATTAAAATCTCCAGCTCAAAACATTCTTCTAGTTGCAATCCCCCACCTTACTTGGTTGACCAAGTTTCTCAAAATAGAACCAAAGTTTTCCTTTTGAAGGTCAACCCTTGCTGCCCTACCCACTGGTATGTTCCTTTACTTCCAAAGGGGATACAAAATAGATCCCATATGCTCCTAATGTTGAAAGCATGATGAGTCAATGACTCATATCCCTAGTTAATGTGAAGTGTGGGTTCATCTTCACAACATTGCTCAAATAAAAATGACAATGCCTGATCCATCTCAAGTTCACATAATTCCCGCTATCAAAAAAGAATCATTTGGCTCTATTCAATTAACAATGCACATTAACTTTATAATCTGACAATTAGATGCTAGGTACAGTTCAAAAAGGACCTGGACTATTCCATAGACATGCTATTCCTCAGTTTACTGCAGAAATCTATCGATAAAGACTACAAAACTTGTATGCCATGGCTCATAGATCAAACCTGGAGCTTGGTGAGGTTCTAGTTCCCTTTGTTTTCTAAATTCCATGTCCCCCCAAATATGCACTTGAACTTTATTTTGTCTTGCTGAGCTTCATTCAATATGGTCTTGATCTTTTTTAGTCTGACTGTACTTTCAAAACTCTGTCTTGCTTGCCCACTTTACATGTTGATTTACTTTTTGCTCTATTGTTTAACATACCATATCATCAGGATGCCTAAACATTTCCACATATCTGAAACCTTATTTAACAACCTATTAGAAGGTAAATTCACATGTATTATTTTCATTTTGTAACTCTTATAATTGTTGTCCACTAATCAACAGTGTTTTATCAGATTTAATATTATGTAATTGAGTATTAACATTTATGTGAATCCTGCTATACTTAATGTAAACCTTCTCACCTTCTAGTTATCTAATGAGACTGTGGAAATGAATCAACCCAATGTATTTTCATTTGAGTGTGAATAAAGTTTGTTTTTGAAATGAAATGGTAAAGATGAAAAGCAAATTGTGCATGTGTATATTATATGATTTAGAGGAAGTTTATAACAGAATGAATTTGCTTTTCTTGTTGTTAATGGTCAATAATTAAGATATAGGTTATCAGATATTATTCATAATATTTAAGAATTAATATTACTAAATATGTTTTAAAAAATTACATTTTGTAGAACTGATTCTATTTGAACTTTTGCATATATAAATTATTTTATTTATACAAGTTCTTCCAATGAGCATTTTTATTTATATTTTTATAAAAGACATCTATGCTTGTTTTCTTTAATTGTAACTACATCTCATTCAATCATTGTAATTATCTTGTGCATGAACTTTACTGACTCCTATTAGTAATATTGAATACATTTTCATAAATTTTCAAATACCCATTAAACAGTTATAAAAATCTCAAAACCATTATACAATTGCAATAGATCTTACATATAAGTTAAGTTTTTTATTGCTTTCTCTAGGCATTAATCTAGATATTTTGCATTTAAACTATAAAATCTGATGTAGTACTTTCAGTAGCCATTTTAGTTCATTAATGTTAAAATAAATCTGGGGTGAGTTTATATTTCCAAAAAATGCATGATCATTGAACAATGAAATTTAATTTTCCCACCAACTTCTTGAGAGAAAATATGCACCTACACTCGTGATGGGGCATGGGAATGTCATTTATTAAGAACTATTTTAACTACAAAATAAAACAAAACATTCAACGACTGTGTTGCCAGATTTGGTGAAAATCAAATCTAATAATTCTTCGATATTTTAATGATACTTGTCTTTAACTTCAACCAATTTTATTTTTTTCTATCAAATTTTTAATTGTAGCATAATATTTGAATTGCCATTCTATGATATTTCCAAAGATTAAAATAAAATGACTGAGAATTTTTATTTTTAATTTTATCATTAACCACTCAAATCTGAGAAATATAATAAACATAAAGATAAATCTGAGAAATATAATGTCATGTAGCAAATATATTTTGAAGTGATAAAAGTGTCTTAATCAACATAATATTTTAATAAGATTGGTCCATTAGTCATACACAGGTTTATATATCAAATGAATTATTTTACCTATGAAGTTAGGAAATTTAGGAATTTTACACATTTACTAGATTTTGTGTACTTGTACTATATATAAAATTATACTACATTTTTGTTTAATAAATTAATTAGAGATCTAGTTTTTGTATGTACTAGAGTAATTTTTACCAATTTAATTCATGAGTGACATTGATAGAGAGAAGATGTAGTTGTATAAGTTTTTTAAAAATTTTTGATCAGAGATTTGCATACCAGATCCTTAGATTGTGTCATTGATTACTATCTATAATTACATATTAAAAGTCTTAGACATCTCACAAACTGTTTGCAAGATAAAGGTAATTGTATTGTGACCTCTAAAGGAAATTGTACTAAATAAATATTTACAAAAATTCTTTAGTTAGTTGTATAATGTTATTTTTTGCCCTCATATAAATTTCTGTAATCAAAGATGTTATTATTTTAGCTTAACTCTTTAAAGTAAGACATTTTATGGTTTAATTAATATTCTATATGACTTGTACACTGTTTAAAAAACAGAGTATTGTTTTCTAAGGCATGTAATAAGATAGTGACCTATTAATATTAAGTGTTCTATCTCCTCTTTTTCAACTAATTATATGTTTTACTATCATTATTTAGAAGTTTTATTTTGCACAACCAATATAAAACAATTACAATAAATTGATTTGGCCAGTGTAGTTATGCATTTAAATATAATAAATTAATTGTAATATCAATAATCTTAATGACAAAATAATGAAGATAGTTTTCGTAATAAAATTAATAATGTTTAATTATTTTATTTTGTTAGGCTTATATGATGTAATGATGTAAATAATACAGCATGTGACAAATAATGCTTATTTTGATATGAATAGGAAGAAATATGAACTTTGATTATTATCTTTATTTTTTAATTAATTTATTATTGACATTTACATGCAAAAATAAAAAAATAAAAATGTAACTGCAAAGTAGAATATTTTGTAGTTTTAAAAATATTGGAAATGTCATATGACTTTCTCATATGGCTTGTATGATCACAAAAGTTATATTCACATTATTGTAGGAGCAGTTATTGAAGCCAGAGAAATCAGAATATAGCTCTATAATATACAAGTTTCAAGACTGGATTTGGCTATTGCCTGGATTAGTAAAAACTTAAAAATAAAAACTAATGCATACTTTTATAACACTACACACATTATTAATTGATAAATAAGGAGTAAATTTTGACAAGAGATAATCATTAGTTTAATGAGTGATCAGTAATCATCATTAATAGAATTCTATAAAATTGCTTGGTCAAAGTTATGAGTGCAGAAAGTTTGACAAAAAGAAAACAATCTTTGCCACTATGTCATGGACATCAAGCCTTTAGAGATCAGGTCCTGCATACACCTGCACTCTAATTTACCCATGAAACACAAACTATGTTATTGTTTTTACACAGAAAACAAGCTATTATGCAAAATTAAAGCAGACACCAAAACAAATTTAACAAAATACAGGGATGACTAATTACTGAATTTGGGATTGAGGCAAACCACTATCGATAAAAGAATTTTACATTTCCAGAATAAACATCTCAATTCCCACAGCAATCAAGATAAACCTAGACTTCTGCTTTCATATATCTCTAATTTACATAGTAAATTACATTGTCCTTAATAACAGATGTAAGCTTTGCTCCCACACACCCCAAATTCCAACAACTTAATCAGTAACACCAAAGATAAAATCCCACTTTTACAGACTCTCCCCACACGCAGTATACAATATTGCATGCCCCAACAACAACTGCAAAGGCTCATACTATGGAGAAAGCAGAGCATTTTTATTTACTCAGTTGGTGCAGCACAGATACTCATATAACAGAGCTCTCACTCAACCTGCCATTTATTCGATTTTTTTATGTGTCTAAGCATTGGCCAGGAAGTGACCCCAGGACAACTGCTTGTAAGGCAGGTGTGCTGACTACTCGACCACCAATGCTTGACATTTATTCAGGTTTTATTCAGCACCAAAACACATGTCAGCATGAGAGTGTACCAAACAATCCCATAATCATGTGCAGAGAAAGGCACAATCTCAAAAAAAGTTAAGGAAGCTTTCTTCATCTCCAGAGACAAAGACATCATCAATAGGAAGGACATACATTTATGTTTTATCAAGGAAATGGAATATCTAGCTTAATCAATACAAATTTGCATATCATTAATCTCATTAACAGTCAAGCTATGATTATGAAGGCTGGTCCCTTTGAAAATGCTAAGTATATTCATTCGTGTTTATTTACTTATTAATAATTTACAGCTTTGAAGTCAATTGCATTACACACGCAATCAGACTAATATTGTAGCCCTGGGGTTTGCCCAAGACTCCATTTTTTGAGTTAACTATGCAAGATAAGGTTTAATAAAAAAAATTTCTCATAGTTTGTATATATTTTTTACTTTAATAAACAAAATTTTTAGCCAAGACCAGGTTTGAACCCATATTCATAGGGATTGCATACATTTTACTTGGTAGGCAATCTGAACATTTGTCATTAAAAGATTTCTAACCAAAAGATTATTTTATTTAACATTAATTTATGGGTCAATTTGGTATTAAAGTGATATTTTAGAAAAGCAAGATTTATAGATCATTTGATAGTTGAGTGAAAAGAAGGAGGGGGATGTGTGACTCATAGAACTACATTAGATAGTGATAATGGATGGTCATAATTTTATACTGATAAGTTAGAAATAGATAGTTCATGAAATTAAATTATAAAAAAATAATAGTAATAATAATTAAGGATTAAAATATTAAATCGGTTTAATTAAAGAATTGTATATGTGAAACATGTGTGTGTATTTAATCTAATTGTGGATTTTAATTATAAAGTTCACAATTAATAGTCATTGCTTGTCATTTCATGAGGAAATCTTTAAAAAAAAAATTAAGTCATTTTTAATAGTTTATTATTCACAGCCAAAATTTAGTTCAAACTTCTGGGTTTGATATTGGGCTGCTATATTTTTTATTATTATTATAATGGAAAAAGTAAAAAGGGAGAGAGAGAGCTTTCTGTTATTTATTCTGAGAAGAGAGCTTTCTGTATTTTGTTCTTTAATGTGGTTTCCATGGTGTAAAGTTACCCCAGTAAATTATCAGGGTGATTTAAGTGATATATATGACAAAGGAATGTAAGTGTAAAATTAATGGGTGATTATCTGTTAAGTGTAAAATTACTTGGTAGTTATCTGTTAGAATGCAGATGTAAATTTGGCATGGTTTTTTCAAAAGGGAAAAAGGTTAAAATAACCAGAAAGAAAAAGAAACAAAAGTCAATTAATTAAAAAAACAGACTGACCAGTTCTCAAGGGTCAATAAAGTTTCATGATGGGGGAAGCAGGAAAAAAGGCAGACTCTATAAAAGCTTTGCTGTGTTGTAAAGGGTGGGCTGGTCTATATGAATTTCTTTTGCAAGTTATCTCTCATTGGGTTTATAGAGAAACTTTGCTATAAAGTTTAAAAAAAACATTTCTTTAAAAAAATCATTTATTGTAAATTATTCATTTGTCTTTTGAAACAATTTTGCCAAGTTTAATATTATAAGAAGAAAAAAAGTCTCTCGAATAAGTTTTTAAGTGGGTGCACATTTAATCTTCTGAAGTTAATCAATGGTCATGATTGTCTTGGACTAATTGATGACAAATCAGCAAATAGTAAAATTTAAACAACAGAAAATAAAATCTAAATTTGAGTTCGTATATAAAGTGTTCAATTGAATATTAAATGAATTTTAAAAAAAAGAAAAAAGGACAACAAGAAGTGGACTTATATCTCTAGAGATTTATACAAATTCTGTTCAGCTGTAATCCATGTAAAATCAAAATGAGAAAATATTTTCAGCAGCATAAAAATCATATATCTGATGGCATACGAATCAAACCCTAGCACAAGAGCTTTTTCTACAGAAACTCATGTGCTCATACAAACAAATCAAGGAAGAAAAGGAAAAGGAAAAATGGAAGTCAGAAACTTGAAGAACACTTCCAAAGAACTCTTTAAGTATATATTTTTATTTTTTTATTCACTATTCATGTAGAACATTTAATCTAAAAAAAAAAGAAAAATAATTTCTTTTTTTATGTTTTATCCTATATATCCATTTAAATTTAATTCATGTCAGAATTATAATTGTTATTTTGGGGGTAGAGATATTGATATCAGATTCTTTTATATGTGTTTATTTTAAATGTTTTTTATTATAAATATCATTTTGGGGGTAGGTGAAATTAATATCACATCATTCTGTATGTGCCTTATTTTAAATGCTTTACAAACAAAAAAATGAAAGGTATAATTATTAAGAAAAATGTTTTGAATGAATTGGATCAGAAGTTATTATCAAATGCTTAGACTTATTGCTATATTTATAAAAATTGTGTGGCTGTTGAGCTAAAACATCATTATTATCTTATAAAAGTGCAGAGAAATAGTTTTAAAAATTTAATACACATTTCTTATTATTTCTTATTATTATTATCATAAAGTTAAGGCCAGGTACAAGCTGATTAATGCTCGGAAAGATTGTTGGCTCATATTCTAGTGCACTAACTCACAAGAATATTGTAGATATGAAAGTTGTACTTGTAGAAGTTAATATTTTGACCTGTACATAATGTGGATGGACAAAGTCTCCACCAAGCCAGTGAAGTCGTAGCTCACTAAGATATTTATGCTGTATTTATAAAGTATTTAAACACAGTGGAAGAGTTTTTCCCACTTGATTATTCACTACACCATACGAAGATTTCTTTATTGATGGCCAGATGTAATAGGTACACCTAAGTCCCTTTGTATGACTAGCAATAGAAATCCTAGCATATCTCAACCTTAGTGAAAAGGTTTTCTCTTATTTGGGTCATTGCCTGCCTCAGGTTAATGTTTGATATTCCTTATGGGAGTATGAAAGCATTACTTATAAATGTTGAATACAGGGTCACAAACTCAATTTGATGTCAGGATGAATGCAGATAATGTATGTGTGATTGGTGTACTTGAATATTGTTTTGTTGATCTAGTTTAATTTATCAATTAGAGCCAAGAGTAATAAAGTTAATACATATTAAATTTAAGGGTTAACTAAAACCTACGAATGGTGTAGGTGTAAGCAATGTGTATATGAAATTATCTAACAAATATTTCCACAGCCTGCTGAGAACTTCACTGGAAAGGTAATATTAATAAAATATTATTAGGGTCATAAGAACATGAATATAGGGTATATGCACATATGATGATGATTGATCTAGATACCGATTTGTTTGCATTAACTTAGTCCCATCATACATAAAGTATTTCTATTGTAAAGATTAGGGCAAGAGAATGTTAGATCAAAATGATGAAATAAAATTAGTAAATTTGTGAAGGAATGTTAAATTGAAATAGTTAAATAGAATTATTAAATTTTATTGTGGGAAGAATTAGCTCTAAAAACAGATCAGTAATTTAAAAGCATTAAACACAGGAAGAAATTTAATATACACTGTATATAGGATAAAAATGAAAACGAAAATATAATATATGTGAAGGTAAATATTACTTTTTTTCTATTTGATATTAATATTATTCCATGGTAATCATGATTCCCTGATCATTAGGAAATGAATATTGATATTTTAAACCTCTCGATATTATCCGTTGATTTAGGGATATTTATTTGTTTATTTTTATTTTTATCATAATACGGTTGTAAAACAGGGGAAAGCCATGTGAGTCATCAAGTGAGTGTATATTCTGTATCAAATTGTAGTATGTCAATAAAATTTGTTATTTGTTTTAAATAAAATTTGGGTATGTCTCAATGTTTTTGTGGGTTATTATTATCTAGACATCTCAAATCCAATCATGCATCAATATATTATTATTAATATTTGAATCATCATTTTCGTAAATATGTGGTAAAATTATTTAAAATGGTTAATTTCCGATACTTAGAATTACCAAATAATTTAATATAATTGAAATATAAATTATGGACAGGGATGGTTATTGAATGATAGTGAGTGCAGGGGGTGGGCATAAAATCCTTTCCCCATCCATGGTATCCAAACACCTCTCTAGACACACTTCTTTATAATTTTGTTATAATTGGGAATATGTTTATAATGTATTTCTAAAAGATTTAATAAGCTTAAATCATTCCGAGCTTTAATGTAAATAAATATTAAACTGTATTAAAGACACCCAAGATCACCTTGGAGGTGATCATGAGAGGAGTGCCTATCACCAATAATCTATCACAGCTTATTTGATTTCCCCACCTAATTGTTCTAAAAAACCCTGAGAAGAGATTGTAATGACAGAAATGAGCTAGCAGAATGCAAAATTCAATAGTAAAATAGATAATAGTGTAATAGACCTATGGATGTGAAGTTGATGGAGGGGTGGATCAGGAAGGTGGAGATGGATTTAGAACTTTGTAACTGGAACAAAATTTTAATTGTAGCTTTAATGATGGTGAATAGAAAGCGTGCTGAGAATCACCAAAAATTTCCAAGAATATTAATATTATTATTTTAATACATTCTCAGTGGTCTCTTAATCGATGGATTATTTATTAACCCATTCATTCAATATGATGGCTGAAATTTATTGATAAATTATTGAAATGAGGTTTAGCCTCCATATTTTTATTAAAGTTGCAATTTGGTATCCTGGCAATTAAGACTATATATGTTTTGTACCATCATCATCATCCCAGTAGGCTTTAAAATAGTGTTAGCTGGGAATGATGAAGCATCCATCGATCCATCCTTAAAATGTTACAATTGGCTTGCTACTTAGCTGCAAGTGTTTAAATGCCATATAGATTTAAATATAGGTTATAATTAATGCATAGTGTGGTTGCCTGAGCTGAAATAAAGAAATATTATAATTAATCCATAATATGGATGTGCGACCATTTGAATAAAGATTCTCATTTGTTAGAACAAAGTTATAATTAGCTTAAACTATCCGATAATATATGTCATGTGTGTAAACTCTCCCAATCATTTTAGTTATATTTGAAATACAATGTGGATGACCGATCGAAAGATTTCAAAATACGTTCTATATCAATTTAATAAGTTTTATATAAAATTAATTAAGTAAGAAATACTTTTGATTAGTTAGAATTGGCTTACAATGTGGTCGCATGAAGGAAATGGTACTTAGATATCTTTGATTTACTTAGAAACATTTCGTATACTTACTATATATATATATATTATAACCCCTCATCACCGATCACCAACAACCACAAATACCCGGGGGCGCCAATTCCATGCATCATAGAATAAACTATAAAACTAATTTTACTTTAAAACTATTAATGAAGCTCTTAAATAAAGTTTTACCTTAGCTCAGTTGAGGTATACAGAGGTCTATGAGGTGTAAAATGTACATTAGATGTGGGAGGAAATATAATTAATAGGAATAAAACATCTATGAAATTATATAATAAATAAAAATTAAATTAGTAAAATTCTACCATCTAAAATTAACAAGTTGTAGTATATACTTCACCTCCTCCCAATCATCCACATGCATTGAACAACCTTTACCATATTAGAAAATTAAATTAATAACTAAATGTAATGTTTAATCACTATATTGTGAAATAAGCTGGAACTGAAATATAAAATAAATGTAACATTACTGAACTTTTAATTATACAATAATTTAAACTAGTTAACTGAATTTAATATTTACTCTAAATTAATAATTGAATATCTCAGGGAATTAATTTATTGCATAGCTTAATTTTAAATCTACACTTCCCAACAACTACTATTTACTATTATGAAAGTAATGATATAAATTAAGCAATACCCTAACAAAATAATGGTAGTTAGATAATGAAAGAAATAAGGTATATTTTGATTTCCACTCATCATCTAAACAATAACTAAATGATAAAACTTTTAGAGAATCAGTAAATAATTAACATTTCATACAGTGTTTGGATCAAGGAAATCAACATCATCATATCTGGATATGTTCATCATTAAATTAAATGAAAAGTACAATCATATCATATTAGATAAAGTAAATGTGTGAGTATGTGTGGAAATATGAAATACAAATGTATGTCAAAGAAGAATTCTGAATACAATTTTGAATAATAAAACATTTATTAAAAAAAATAGTTAAGCAAACATTTATTTTTTTTATAATTGGTGCAAGTACAAGTTCTAGATGTATTTAACATCAACAGTTGAAAAATTTACATAAGAGCAGATAACACAAGATAATTTTCTAATTTCTAATCTGACACATCTCATCTATCAAGGCATTCTAATAGACTTATAGAAAATACATCATATTTTTAACACTAAAATAATAAACCAAAATCAACTCTTTACATTTTTATTGCAAAAATGGTTTTAAGTTATTAGTCACTTCTGATACACACATAGAATTGAAGTAATATAGCCCTACATTTCAGACAATAAATTACAAAAATTTACTTTATATTCGACATCTTGTTTTTAACACTCTTAAGTTATCAATTAAGTTGATAAGTCTATGATAAATAACATACGGTTCAATATTTATATTAAATTATAGGATAAAACAAAAATTTTTGGCATTTTACTTCAAATGCACCTTAACTAAAAATAAAGGGGTTTGAATCTAAGAATAGGTATAAAATAAGAATAATATCAAACTATACTTTGCAAAATGGAAATAAATAACTCCATTAATTAACTATATTCTGTCTTTGCAAAAATGAAATAAATAATTCTATTAATTAACTATGTTTTATCTTTGCAAAATAGAAATAAATAATTCTATTAATTAACTATGTTTTGTCCTCTTTTGCTTGCTTACTCAAATGATGATTGAATATTATGAAAATTGATGATATGAAATTTAAATGATAAATATAAAATGATTTGAAATAATAATTGAAGTTATGCATTAATGATGGATTTTTTCATATCTTTTAAATTAATACTTTAGACATGTGTCTGTATTATGCTGTCTGTCATAGAATAAATAATTAACATTAATCAATCCAATTGGTTTACTTATGAACTTATAATAAATCATAATATGGATGATGACAATGGACAATCAAGCTTTAACACTAACTTTACTACAGCTGTTTTGTGAGAAAATCAATTCTGCTTTTCTTCTTTTTTTATCAATAAATTATCTGGCACTTGGCTATAAGTATAAGATGAAAAACATTCCATAGGCACATGGGGATAAAAGATTTTCACAATTCTAATCATATAAATAATGATACAATGACTCCCAAGTCTAACTTCTGAGACTAAATAAACTGGTGGGAACAGATTCTCATCACCAAAACAATCAGGGAGATAAAATACTTGGCTTCATATACTCTAATTCATAAATACAACTATCAAAACTGGAGGATTCAATCTACTCCTATCAAATACTTCAATAAACAAAAAGGGAGAGTTTACTCTATCCCATACAATATACTAGGCAATCTACCCATGTCAAATATTCAAATAACAAAAGGGGGAGAGATTACTCAATCCCATAAGATACTATAAAACATCACTAACTTCATTTTACATAGCCACTAAATACTTTTCTATTCAAGCATAATAAAGAACAATAAATCCATACTTAAGTAAATTTCTAATCTTTCCAAATCAATTGTCCCATTCTCATCCTCCAAAACTGATAGACTTTATATCATTTTTACCTTTAATTCACACATTATTATAATTGGATTTAATAATAGACATGCATATATAAGCATAATAAAGCACAGACAATTTCAAATCTCAGTAGGTAAAGAACTACTGTAAAAATATTAATTAATATCTGCAAAAACAATAATGAATAAATATTTCATATCTGATAAATATAATATTTATAACTTGGAAACATACTAATTATGGTTGAAAAGCAAGGCAAAATAATTTCTATTGGCAAGGTAAGACAAAATAATCTTTTTTATAGTGCATTTGCATTAGCACAAAATTAAAGTAAAAGTTTGGTTTAGATAAATAATAAATCTTTATATTCTAGGTTAAATAATTATTGAAAATAATTATTTTCTAATCTATTGGAAAATGCAAAGATATACTATAAAAATTTATATAATGAGCTTCTTTTTCAAAAAAGCTGTTAACCCCTTCAACATTAAATGGATGTCTCCTTTTTTTCATCATGCATGTATGTTTATAATATGAGCACACGATAAAACTTATACTAAAATAATAATAAAAATAAAATACCTAGTATAATTTCCTTCCATATTATATATTTAATGAGATGTTCTAGTAGAAAACAATAATAAATATAATAATAAAAATCATAAAACACTTCTTAAACTATCTATCTACTAAACACTAAATAATAATAACTAAAATTCTTTTTTTCTTCTTTTCTTGGTTGAGAAATGAAAAGTTTATTTATAGTTTATAAATGATATCTCTTGGTCATATACTAAATAATAATAATAATTAGCACAAAGATAAATACTGATGAACACATAACACATTCCAGCAGGAAAACAAATAACATTATTTTGGGATCCAGAATAGCATATTCAATGTTCTTAGCAAAGCTAATAAATCGCTGTTAACATTATATATAATTTTTTTTTATTAAGCAAGAAACATTTTATCACAACATAAATAAAGTAATAATTCATTATTTCATTCATGGGATATATTCAAGCATTTAATTTATATTTTCAGAGCCATTCATAATGCATATAATTATTTAACTGATAACATTTACTTAAATTTCTGTGAGTTTGTTGGTAATATTCTATATAAAGAAATTCCACCGCAAATGAGGAGAACAATTAATAAAGTAAAGTCATATTCAGTTTTATCTATTTTTATAAATTCATTTCTCACAGTAATTGGGGAAAAAATAGATAAATATTAAACAATACATTAAATTGCACATTTAATCTTATTTTTTTAATAGGCACAAATATAAATAGTCAGGCAAGTGTTCCAATAATAATGACAATAAAAATAAATTATTCATACACATCCATCTCAACCTTCTTCTTTTATAACTAGCACAGATTTATCATTAAGAGTTCTTAATATGTTTAATAAAAGTTCGCACATTTTCCCAACATAATAAAAGTATACAGTTGCTCCATTAATATTATAAATAAATTTTAGAAAAAACAATCTTGAAAAATAAACAAACATTCTTCTTTCTTCTTTACAATTAGGATTAAAGTTTAAATAAAGCAAATTCAAAATACAATTATGCATTTCCATTCTTTCCTCAATATTAGCAATTAAGTTTAAATAATATATACTAGAGACACACATATGCATCTTCAATAATGGTTTGAGAATTTAAATGGTTAATTAAGAATAAAGATTGATATACCTCATATGGTTGTTTAAGCTGTCATATTTGGAAACCAACAATACTTTTTTTTATACTTTCAAACTTGGTCTTGGAAGAATTAACTTATAACAAACAAAATTGTACTATTAAACTTTGTTTAAAAAGTGGATTGGAGATGAATCAGTAATAGAAAATTTGTCAGCAGTCCCCTTTATAGAATTGTAATCAACCCTTTTTATAGATTTTAAAACATTACCTAAGCATCTTATTCTTCCAATAATCCAAGGTTATTTGAAAGTTCAAAGGTCACCAGACAGAGAACTACTCCTCCCCTTGCACTAAGATTTTTAATTAGGAAACTTATGCAAGAAACTTTCTTGTCTTGGAAAAGAAAGAAAGGGGAAAAAACTATTTTGTCTGTTAAATAAAAAAATATTAAACATTACATTGAACTAAGAATAGAATATTCTGTATTTTTAAAGTAACAGAATAAAATTAATGACAATTGTTTTAACAAATAAAATATTTTATAGGATAATTGTTGTTTAATAATTCATCAGTCCAGTAATCCATGAATTCATTTAAAATGTAATTAAGCTGGTTTTTAAACTATTAGTTGTAAAATTAGATATTTGGTTATGAGATATGATATTTGATGGTTTAATGAAGCATATGAATGAAAAATGAAGTTGAACAATGATACAGACATACCTGAATATTTACAAATAAGGTACAACAGATACTAAACTGATATGACTAAAATGACAATTTTAATGATGATGAGTTAAACATATTTCACTGTTTATACTATAGATTAAAATATTAAAAGCAAATGAACTAGAGAATCATTCAAACAAATCTTAATACTGTTTTGTAAACAAATAAAACAAATTAGAATTAACTCAAACTAGACTGACTACTTTTGTGACAAGCCACCCCTATCCTATTATTGATTATACACTAAAGTAAGATATTAAACATCTAATTTTCAACTTGCATCTATCAGTACTTTTAAGCATAGTTTTAAGTCATCAATAAAAAAATTTAAAAATTTCATGTTATTTCATTTTTTTAAAAATAAGATGATATCAGATGTTACTGATATAGCATTACACAATTACAATTAATATTTCTGGTGCCAAACCAGAAACTCATATATATATATATATATATATATATATATATATATATATATATATATATATATATATATATATATATATATATATATATACCCTCAAAGCAAAAAAAATATTTGGCTAATCAAACTATAGTAAATTATGCATAAAACCTAAACAAATGATGAAAATATATGTAAGAAATTGGAATTTGGGACATTTGATGAGTGCTAATTCAGGACAAAATGTTCATCTTGTGATCTTTTATCTTTTTCACGTCTATGGCAATAAGTTTCAAAAATTTGTAAGGAAATAGTCATTTGATATATATATCAACTCACCTCAAATATTAAGAAATTTTCAGCTATGCCCTCTATGAAAGAAGCATTTAGAGTCTGCATCTTAAAATAGATAATTCAAAAAGGTATCTCTTTGAACTATAGTCTGCCAAAATATTGAAATGGATTAATTTAAACAGAGAGCATGAAATTACATAAGCAACAATTTTTAAGCTGCTTTTAAACAAACATGCTTACTCTACTTATATAGAGACAGACCAAGCACTAGTCATTTTTAATATATGAAACCCCCAAACACAGATATATAGGAAAATATTTCAGTGCTTACCACTAACTGAAATAAACAATAAAATATCAACTCACTTCAAAGATTAAAAATTTTCAGCTATGCCCTCTGTGAAATAAATGTTTAGAGTGAATATCTCAAAACAGCTATTTTGAAAAGATACCTCTTTGAAGTATAGGTCACAAAGATAATAAACATACAAGATGATCTACTTATGTCTTTCTCACTGGAAAAAAAGTGAGCTAGATATTTAAAAAAAAATGCATCCAATGTATGAATGTTTGTGAAAGGGATTGGTCTAATTTTTGGACTGATGGCTAGTTTCAGTGAAAGATTTGTTCACAAAACATTTTTAAACAATTTGTGTAAATGTCTTTTATTGTCAAGTATTTTAAAATGGCTCTATCATATTTTTTCACATGACAAATTATCATGCTTTTAATCACATTCAATATATTATATATTATTTTAATATGAAATGTTTTTTATAAGTTACTTTATTGTAATAATATATACAATACACCCTATTTGTGGAGTTACATATTGATCATTATCCTTCTCATTTTTACTCATTATTGTTTGACTGCCAGATATAGGTTTCTCCAAATTCAATCATGTTTTTTTTATCTCTAGCCTTTTTTTTAAAATCATCTGAGCACACTTTCTTATTTTATCCAACCAACCAAGTATAGTTCTATGATTAATTTCGCCCATTATGTTTTCATCTGTAGCAGTAATATGATCAAGGAATTTGTCATTGTGAACATCTTCTAACCCAACATAATCTGTATTTTTTTTAAAAAGTCCATTAAACATTAACCTTTCCAACATTTACCTTTAATTTGACTTTCTGACTTTAATCTGATAACTCTAGTAACATTTCCTGAAACTCTGAAGTATTATTTGCAAAAAAATTTGCATCAATTGCAAAATCTAGATGACATATAATCTCTATATTTATTCTTTTAGCTTCCCATTTTATTCCACAAAATACTTTTTGGAAAAATACTGTAAAAAGTTTTAGAAGTATGGAGTCATCCTGTTTTACGCCCTTCTCAATGTTTACCATCCTAGTATCATTATGTAATATAATTGTTGCTGTTCCATTTTTATAAATATTATTCAGAATATGACAATATCTTGGTTCTATATTTTGATGATCCAACACTTTAATCTCTGCAAAAATGCTTATACAATTAAATGCCTTTTTATAATGTACAAATCCAAAGCATAATGGTAATTCATATTCATTTGTCCTTTCTATAACTTTTCTCAATACTTGGATTTTGATCCTCTGTAATAAAACTACTTTTAAATCTAGCTTGTTCTTTAGGTTGACTAAAATCCAAAGTTTGTAACAAATGAATTGTAATCATCTTGGAATTTTTTTGTATAGAATTGATGAGGTGTAAATTTTAATATCATTTTTATCATGGTTTTTAAATTATAATACTGCATTATTGCAATAATTTATTACATATGTATTATTTAGACATTTGATATTTGATATAGTTCTGTTTTTCACCTGCTTTTTGAAGGTATTGATTATAATTCCATCACTACATGAAGCTTTTCTCTTCAAAAATTTAATTTCACATTTCACTTCTTTAATTAGAATCTTAGACAATTCAGACCATATTATATTTTATAGAAATTTTTTTTCTTGTTTCTTATTGCTATATGTTTTTTGATAGAACTCTTCAACATATTTTATGATGCCATTTTTTTAAAATAATACTTCAATCCTTTTTTTGTTATTGCAGAAATAAGTTTTTTACCAATAACAAAATGTTGTATTATAGGTTTTGAGATTGACTTTTTTCTTTTGTTTTGTGAAAGCATTGGTAATCAACAGATGCAAGGTTTGTGCATGAAGTACCTATCTAGTGACTATTCATCCAATATCTCCAGAGTAGTTTTTCACTTATGTCTTTTATTAGTGAGGAACCTTGGATCTAAGATCCTTAGGACATAATGCAACTATCCATAAGCTATCTTTTTCCTACTTGTTAACTATAAAACTATAAATCCAAGATAATCACATTCATTCACTTGTATAGACAATACTGTAAGGAGAGTTTGCTACTGCTTTAACAGCTTGTGTAAGCATAGGAATTGGTGATTATGTGATCTTTTAGAGGTTTTATCCCATTCATTTCTATAGGATTAAAGTAACTGCGATTTGTAAAAAAATAAAGACACTAGTTTACATCCAATCTTATGTGTATTGAATTAAATCTTCATTATTTTCTAACTTAAGGGTATACAAATAAATAACTCATAGCCAATGACAAGAATGGACCTATAGGTGATAATGCTCACTATATCTGAATATTTTTATTAGGGATGGAGATATGGAAATAAATAGTCAAGCTTTTCATAAAGTAGAGACTGAGAACTATTGTAGGAGAGAACAACTGTCACATAGCTGGACTGCAATATTCACATTTTTCATACATGTTCTCCAGAAAACTACTGTCACAAAACCAAAAAGTAGAATCCATATTTTCCATATGGTGTTGTGGACAGAATTACTGTCAGAGAGTTTTGTCACATATTTGAATAGCAGTCTACATATTGTAGAGAGAACTACTGTCACAGAGCTAAATTTACATTCTCCATACAATAGCTGCCAAAGCAAAATCATTAACACTGTGAGGTAAGTCAATTTTCAGGACTGGAAACTGCTAAACCAATGATGTAAGCTGCCAAGTACAGTGGAAGTGTCATCACACCTACTCATAAAGCCTGTCACAAAACAGCTGAAAGTGATAGGGTACATGAAGGGAAATTCACCCTAGATTTAAGAGCTATACCTCATATATGATATCAGATGGATTATGCAAATGTATTTTTGTTTTTATGTTATATTCATAAATATAAAACATATTACATGGATTTATATTTATGTATAGATTCACACGATGTTGCTGACAAAGTAGCAAAAAAATACATATTCCCCATAGCTGAAAAAAACTTTAAAATGACAATGTCTGGCCCCTGCACATCATTAGATTTTATCATTAATCAAAAAATTGTCTGCTTACATTATTGACATGTCAATAAAAATTTTAAATCAAACATGAGTGATTATTCATAAACAATAGAGGGAGAGGACTCCCCTGAGTGGGTTGTTAAGATTTTGTGTTTAGTCAAAATAGTTTACAATTACACTGACAGTAACTCATTAAATAAAGGTTATAAATCAACTTGAGTGGTTATTCACATATCATAAGAATTTTTTTTCTCATGGCAGCAAAGAGAAAAAATAAAATGGCTAGAATTGGCTCATTTGATTAATTCAATCTGGCCTATTTAGAATCTTGACCAAACTACAAGGACTGATTTATCTTTTATATGCAGGCTAATAAAATAAAAAGCCAAAGATTAAATTAGCCATTTTATCTCTGTCATTGAATCTCAAACTTATGAAGTTCTTGAAGTTTTTTTCACAAAGTATAGTCTTTACTTATAAAAATTTTTTGCCCAATCCTCCTAAATGATGAT